>JAMPIV010002269.1:0-266103 GCA_024509875.1 Oreohelix idahoensis | reverse complement strand
ATAACGTCCTGTTTTAAGAGGGGAGAAATTTGTCGTAAATTCAATAAAAGGAAAGAAGAATGGAAAAGGACAGTGCTGTCACAATGACTGTACTCGAGATCCCCCTTTTTCTACTTCGTCTGCATATTGTAACGCTTTCACGTTGATAGTAAAGCCTACTGCATCAATACACGCTTTCTACAATAAAACGTGTACTGCATTTCTAAGAAAACCTTGAGATACGCAAGCTGATTAATGACCTAAATTAATACTAGCATTAATTTCACTGCGTAATAAAAAGACAGATGGAATTCGGATAGAGAGAGGGAGGGCTGAACGTCGGAACGCATGCAACACTAACACGCGTCTCGCGATATACAAATAATGCCACCCCAAGCGTAAGGCCAGAAGCACTAAGTTTTTTCAAATCGACAGTGATAAAAAAAACACTACCCATACGAGAGTTAGGTTTAAAAACCTGTAAAACGCTTATTAGGAAACATGACATTATACTGTTTTATGTCTGAAAGCCTGACAGTACAGCAGACACCCTAAAGTTTGGAAGTGAGGAGGTGGCAACAGCACGACTATCCTAGAAGAAAATACATATTTTGAACGCAGCCACTTAGCTCCCTTAAAACTTATATATTTGGGTGCCTTAGGACTTGCTGACAAAGAATATGTTAGGTACTAAGCAATTAGTCTAATATTTAACAAATTATAGCCAAAAGAAAATAGTGAGGGTGTCAGACAACACCAAATCAAAATCTCACAGTGGCATGTTTTGAAACAACCATTGTACGGGAAATAGGCCCCCATGTAAAATCCTATTTGATTGGCGGGAATGATATGTAAGGCTAAACACGATTAGTCGGACTACAAATACTAATTTTGTTGTTAGGGGAAACATGAGAAGGGTAACATTTTTTGAAAAGCTGTGTAAACATGGCCCGATTGGTTAGACCCGCCAATATAGTCAATTAGGAGCGTCAGTTCAGTGCCACAGTTTGAAATAAACTTACTAAGAAACAGTGCGTTGAGAACCAGTGCATATTTTTCTAAATAAAAGCCTGGGACAGAGGCAGATCGGAATTTGTGCCATATTCATTGCCAGTCAACGTAATTGTGTATTATTTCATGAATTGTGGTAAGCTTGACATATTTGATATCTTTTTGATGAAAATTGAATGTGAATTGATAATTTGTGTCTGTATATATGTGTGTGGTTCAGTAGCAAACATAAGGCAAAGCCTAGATATTGCTCCAACTTGAACAAAACTTGTCGGAGAGAAGTAAAACTGCATGGAATTGCCAAACAGTACACTGAAACCTATCTTATTGACTAGAAGGAACTAATGCTGGAATTGCAGAGGCGTAGTAACCATTAGGGAGGAGTATACTGGTGTAAATTGTTTCAGATGAAGCTAGCAGTTGGCCTACCGCTCTGAACTCAGTGTTTGTTATGTATTATGTTCAGTGTGGAAATAGATTATAAATTAGTTCTGAAATAGGAGGTACAACCTTCTTGTTTCAGGGACCGTGGTCCTAAGTTATTGAAGCAGCACCTGGTCTGAGTTTTGCTGAATCCAGAGGCTGACAGCATACTCCTTGGTCCAGATAGCGACCAGTGAGGTGTCTCCAGAACACAGTGAAGCAATCGAGCAGAGGAGTCTTTTCCTGCCGCCATCACGAAAGATAAGATTCTGTGGCCAGAGGAGCTCAACATTATGTGCCCCCCCCCCCTAAAATTGACATTATATTAAACACAGAGGGACAATAAATTGTTTTAAACGACAGGAACTGTGAACTTTTCCAAATACTATTTCCACGATAATCAAACACTTGAAGTCATGATGACAAACAACAATCTAGCTTGAAAAACAAAACCAGTATTACCTCATATTACTACTTCACGACTTACACATAGGATAAGAATACTCAAATATGTCAATACAAAGATTATATTTATAAACTGTGTACATACTACTTGTAATTACATTTGATTGTGATTCCTGGTTCACTGTGTAGTTGTATCAGGATATCCATTATTGAAAGAAATTATTACATATATATTTGAAACTTTACACTTGATTCATTTAAGATAGTCTTATAGAGTGTTATATGTGTGTGAGTGTCACAGTGTTGTAAAGTGTTGTGGAATAAAATAAATTGTTTATCTGTCTGTTGTTGTTGTGACTTACACTTCATCATTTTCATAACCCTAGACATTTAACGTAGTCATCACAATATTCCAGAATAAGCCTGACTGAGGTATAAATGTGGTAGCAAGTAAGGTTATCTGTAAATACACCACACTTATTAGATACAGATACCTTCACAGCTGATCTCAGTCAGTACACTAAGTCCCCTATAAATATTTATAACATCCCACTTTACCACAGTTAGCTGGATCTTCGACCGCTGGGCTACTATTAGTTGTCCAGTTAGCAGGATCTTCGACCTCTGGTCTACTGTTTGCTGTCCATTTAACAGGATCTTCGACCTCTGGTCTACTGTTTGCTGTCCAGTTACCAGGATCTTTTACCAGAGGTCGAACTAACATCCTAGAGGTCTTTTACTAGCAGGATATTCGACCTCTTTGCTACTGTTTATTGTTCAGTTAGCAGGATTTTCGACCTCTGAGCTACTGTTTGCTGTCAAGTTAGCAGGACCTTCCACAGCTGGACTACTGTTTGCTGTCGTTAGCACGTTCTTCCAGCTCTGGGCTGTTTGCTGTTAAATTAGCAGAATCTTCGACTGCTGGGCTACTATTTGCTGTCAAATTAGCAGGACGTTTGACCTCTAGGCTACTGTTTGATGTCCAGTTAGCAGGATCTTCGACCTCTGGTCTACTGTTTGCTGTCCAGTTAACAGGATCTTCGACCTCTAGTCTACTGTTTGCTGTCCAGTTACCAGGATCTTTTACCTCTGGACTATTGTTTGCTTTGCAGTTAGCAGTATCTTCAACCTCTGGGCTACTGTTTGCTGTTCAGTTAGCTGGATCTTCGACCGCTGGGCTACTATTAGTTGTCCAGTTAGCAGGATCTTCGACCTCTGGTCTACTGTTTGCTGTCCATTTACCAGGATCTTCGACCTCTGGTCTACTGTTTGCTGTCCAGTTACCAGGATCTTTTACCGGAGGTCGAACTAACATCCTAGAGATCTTTTACTAGTAGGATATTCGACCTCTTCGCTACTGTTTGTTGTTCAGTTAGCAGGATCTTCGACCTCTGAGCTACTGTTTGCTGTCCAGTTAGCAGGACCTTCCACCGCTGGACTACTGTTTGCTGTCGTTAGCACGTTCTTCCACCTCTGGGCTGTTTGCTGTTAAATTAGCAGAATCTTCGACTGCTGGGCTACTGTTTGCTGTCAAATTAGCAGGACCTTTGACCTCTGGGCTACTGTTTGATGTCCAGTTAGCAGGATCTTCGACCTCTGGTCTACTGTTTGCTATCCAGTTAACAGGATCTTCGACCTCTGGGCTACTGTTTGCTGTTCAGTTAGCTGGATCTTCGATAGCTGGGCTACTATTTGTTGTCCAGTTAGCAGGATCTTCGACCTCTGGTCTACTGTTTGCTGTCCATTTAACAGGATCTTCGACCTCTGGTCTACTGTTTGCTGTCCAGTTACCAGGATCTTTTACCTCTGGACTATTGTTTGCTGTGCAGTTAGCAGTATCTTCAACCTCTGGGCTACTGTTTGCTGTTCAGTTAGCTGGATCTTCGACCGCTGGGCTACTATTTGTTGTCCAGTTAGCAGGATCTTCGACCTCTGGTCTACTGTTTGCTGTCCATTTAACAGGATCTTCGACCTCTGGTCTACTGTTTGCTGTCCAGTTACCAGGATCTTTTACCAGAGGTCGAACTAACATCCTAGAGGTCTTTTACTAGCAGGATATTCGACCTCTTCGCTACTGTTTGTTGTTCAGTTAGCAGGATCTTCGACCTCTGAGCTACTGTTTGCTGTCCAGTTAGCAGGACCTTCCACCGCTGGACTACTGTTTGCTGTCCAGTTAGCACGTTCTTCCACCTCTGGGCTGTTTGCTGTTAAATTAGCAGAATCTTCGACTGCTGGGCTACTGTTTGCTGTCAAATTAGCAGGACCTTTGACCTCTGGGCTACTGTTTGATGTCCAGTTAGCAGGATCTTCGACCTCTGGTCTACTGTTTGCTATCCAGTTAACAGGATCTTCGACCTCTGGTCTACTGTTTGCTGTCCAGTTACCAGGATCTTTTACCTCTGGACTACTGTTTGCTGTCCAGTTAGTACGTTCTTCCACCTCTGGGCTGTTTGCTAGCCAGTTAGCAGGATCTTCGACCTCTGGTCTACTGTTTGCTGTCCAGTTAGCAGGATCTTCGAACTCTGGGGTACTGTTTGCTGTCCAGTTAGCAGGATCTTCGATATCTGTGCTACAGTTTGCTGTCCAGGTAGCAAATTCTTCGACCTCTGGACAACTGTTTGCTGTCCAGTTAACAGGATCTTCGACCTCTGGTCTACTCTTTGGTGTCCAGTTAACAGGATCTTCGACCTCTTTTCTACTGTTTGCTGTCCAGTTAGCAGGATCTTCCAATTCTGGACTACTGTTTGATGTCCAGTTAGCAGGATCTTCGACCTCGAGGCTACTGTCTGCTGTCTAGTTAGCAGGATCTTCGACCTCTGGGCTACAGTTTGCTGTCCAGTTAGAAGGATCTTCCCCCTCTGGGATGCTTGCTTTTCAGTTAGCAGAATCTTCGACCTCTGCGCTACTGTTTGCTGTCCAGTTAGCAGGATCTTTGACATCTGGGCTACTGTTTGCTATCCATTTAGCAGGAACTTTCACTTCTGGTCTACAGTTTGCTTTCCTGTTAGCAGGATCTTCCACCTCTGGGCTTTTGTTTGCTGTCCAGTTAGCAGGATTTTCGACCTCTTGTCTACTGTTTGCTGTCCAGCTAGCAGGACCTTTGACCTCTGGTCTACTGTTTGCTGTCCAGTTAACAGGATCTTTTACCTCTGGACTATTGTTTGCTTTGCAGTTAACAGTATCTTCAACCTCTGGGTTACTGTTTGTGTTCAGTTAGGTAGATCTTCGACTGCTGGGCTACTATTAGTTGTCCAGTTAGCAGGATCTTCGACCTCTGGTCTACTGTTTGCTGTCCATTTAACAGGATCTTCGACCTCTGGTCTACTGTTTGCTGTCCATGTGATGATGTCTCAATGATACAACGTTAAAATATCTCCAAAATTAACGAGGAAATGTAGGGTTAAAAATAATGTGTAAGATACTAGGAGACATGATCGCCCACGCCAGACTTTCCCACCGCCATTTAAAACTAACGATTTAGAAATGCAGACAGAACGTTTACCATTTGTAGACGGGATGAGAACGGAGAACACAAAAAAGGAAAATATGACTGAACACGTGTTTGAAGTTCGAACGGCAAAAAGACGCAAGGAGGGGGGGGGGGGGGGAAAGAAAAAAATTCACGTCCCGAATTGACATAAAGTAAGGAAATGGACAAGAAATTGACATTAGCTCTGGATCGAGACACTCATTTCTTGGGTGTTTTTCGATACGTGATATTTATTTGAACGCCGCGGCAAAACACATGAGAGAAGGATCTCGAACAAATTTCAAAATTTAAACTTGAGAAAAAATATGTTTTTCCTTAATACTAGAGTTGTGAAAATAAAACCTAGCTAGTTTGATGGCCCATCTTGAGCAGTGAAATAATATGCTTTCAATTATACAGACGGATAGATAATAAGGAAGATATTGACAAAAGACCGTATTGTTCATAACAGACAAACGACCGCACTGTTAACCCATGTCACTAAAAGTAACCAAAATCTTGGCCTTGAGCATGCAGACGAAAAATCAAGCTTTAATGAAAGAGAGGGAATGTGGTGGAGCATAGTAGCTAAAAATAACTTAGACAGCAGATTCGTGTAGGAAATGCATGTAAAACCAAGTGTGTTTTTATGAAAAAACAAGTAGAGACAGACGGACTAACAGACCGTATTACATACTTGTTTGAGATTTGACTGAAGTGACTTTTGGTTGCCAATTTGAAAGTTAGGGGGGAAGTAGGCGATTGGTCAACGCATTTTATAATAGCGGGATGGAGAGGTGAAAGTTTGCCATTAACATAAGTCTGTTCAGAGACACAGTTTGAATCCATGAATGGTGTAGATGCCATAATAATATAACTTTATAAGTGGGACGCCATCATACGGCCAGCAGCTCAGCTGAGTTTTGCTAGCAAACTTTAACTGTGTTCTCATTTCTGAATTCTGAACTGTGAGTTTTTATTTGGCACCAAAGCGGTGTCAAATACTGTATCAATATATACAAGTGTAGACCAGAGCAGTCCGTCATTGTGTTAGAGCAGCCGTATATTGCCCCCTGCACGGAGAGGTGGGGCCACCAGACTTCTGCACAGGATCGATGCAGGCAGATAAGTAATATCTGGCCTGCTGGATGTTCACCAACAACAATTTCACTAATTTATCCCAACGTCACCATTAGATTAAAGCCAAGACATTGGGGAAAGTAAACTATATATATATATATATATATATATATATATATATATATATATATATATATATTTATATATATATTTATATATTTATATATTTATATTTATATTTATTTATTTATTTATTTATTCCTTAAGTCAACGGACAATGTTTGGCAGTCATAGACTGTGAGTGATGACACCATCCCAACAGCATAGCTATAAATAAGTTCTCTGAGACTTTCTTAAGATAACTACTATTAACCAGTCATTGAAATAATTAAGTACACATTTTCCATTTTATTATGTCATATGATTTTACATTCCATTTATGACTCCATAATATTTCTTAAGTTCTGACCAACTAAACATTTGGTTCAGAACAAAATAAATTTCTCAAAAAGATTTAATTTTACAAATTAAAACATCCTGAGTTAGTTCAGTGTGTTATAAATTTTATTAATATTATTAGACTTCTTAATTATCTGTGTGTGTGTGTAATTTACCACAACACATTGCATATCAGTACACTAGACATTTAACGTAGCCACATTCATTAGTAAAAAAGATATGTGTGAGGTCGTAAGTGGTAGTACGAAGGGCCTTCTGTAATTCACATCTACATTTTATCTCAGGAGCCTTCACAGCTGACCTCATACATCACACTAGGTAACATCAAATATACAATACCATCAAAATCCACTACAGTCCAGTTACCATGATCTTTTACCAGAGGTCGAACTAACATCCTAGAGGTCTTTTACTAGCAGGATATTCGACCTCTTCGCTACAGTTTGATGTCCAATTAGCAGGATCTTCGACCTCTTTGCTGCTGTTTGCTTTCCAGTTAGCAGGATCTTCCACCTCTTGGCTACTGTTTGCTGTCCAGTTAGAAGGATCTTCCCCCTCTGGGATGCTTGCTTTTCAGTTAGCAGCATCTTCGACCTCTGGGCTACTGTTTGCTGTCCAGTTAGCAGGATCTTTGACATCTGGGCTACTGTTTGCTGTCCAGTTAATAGGATCTTTGACCTCTTGTCTACTGTTTGCTGTCCAGTTAGCAGGACCTTTGACCTCTGGGCTACTGTTTGATGTCCAGTTAGCAGGATCTTCGACCTCTGGTCTACTGTTTGCTGTCCAGTTACCAGGATCTTTTACCTCTGGACTATTGTTTGCTTTGCAGTTAGCAGTATCTTCAACCTCTGGGCTACTGTTTGCTGTTCAGTTAGCTTGATCTTCGACCGCTGGGCTACTATTAGTTGTCCAGTTAGCAGGATCTTCGACCTCTGGTCTACTGTTTGCTGTCCATTTAACAGGATCTTCGACCTCTGGTCTACTGTTTGCTGTCCAGTTACCAGGATCTTTTACCAGAGGTAGAATTAACATCCTAGAGGTCTTTTACTAGCAGGATATTCGACCTCTTCGCTACTGTTTGTTGTTCAGTAAGCAGGATCTTCGACCTCTGAGCTACTCTTTGCTGTCAAGTTAGCAGGACCTTCCACAGCTGGACTACTGTTTGCTGTCGTTAGCACGTTCTTCCACCTCTGGGCTGTTTGCTGTTAAATTAGCAGAATCTTTGACTGCTGGGCTACTATTTGCTGTCAAATTAGCAGGACGTTTGACCTCTAGGCTACTGTTTGATGTCCAGTTAGCAGGATCTTCGACCTCTGGTCTACTGTTTGCTGTCCAGTTAACCGGATTTTCGACCTCTAGTCTACTGTTTGCTGTCCAGTTACCAGGATCTTTTACCTCTGGATCAGTTAGCTGGATCTTCGACCGCTGGGCTACTATTAGTTGTCCAGTTAGCAGGACCTTTCACCGCTGGACTACTGTTTGCTGTCGTTAGCACGTTCTTCCACCTCTGGGCAGTTTGCTTTTAAATTAGCAGAATCTTCAACTGCTGGGCTACAGTTTGCTGTCAAATTAGCAGGATATTTGACCTCTGGGCTACTGTTTGATGTCCAGTTTGCAGGATCTTCGACCTCTGGTCTACTGTTTGCTATCCAGTTAACAGGATCTTCGACCTCTGGTCTACTGTTTGCTGTCCAGTTACCAGGATCTTTTAGCTCTGGACTACTGTTTCTGTCCAGTTAGTACGTTCTTCCACCTCTGCGCTGGTTGCTGTTCAGTTAGCAGAATCTTCGACCGCTGGGCTACTGTTTGCTGTCCAGTTAGCAGGATCTTAAACATCTGCGCTACTGTTTTTTTGTCCAGTTAGCAGGATCTTCGACCACTGGTCTACTGTTTGCTGTCCATTTAACAGGATCTTCGACCTCTGGTCTACTGTTTCCAGTCCAGTTACCAGTATGTTTTACCAGAAGTCGAACTAACATCCTAGAGGTCTTTTACTAGCAGGATATTCGACCTCTTCGCTACTGTTTGTTGTTCAGTTAGCAGGATCTTCGACCTCTGAGCTACTGTTTGCTGTCCAGTTAGCAGGACCTTCCACCGCTGGACTACTGTTTGCTGTCCAGTTAGCACGTTCTTCCACCTCTAGGCTGTTTGCTGTTAAATTAGCAGAATCTTCGACTGCTGGGCTACTGTTTGCTGTCAAATTAGCAGGACCTTTGACCTCTGGGATACTGTTTGATGTCCAGTTAGCAGGATCTTCGACCTCTGGTCTACTGTTTGCTATCCAGTTAGCAGGATCTTCGATATCTGTGCTACAGTTTGCTGTCCAGGTAGCAAAATCTTCGACCTCTGGTCTTCTGTTTGATGTCCAGTTAGCAGGATCTTCGACCTCTGGTCTACTGTTTGCTATCCAGTTAACATGATCTTCGACCTCTGGTCTACCGTTTGCTGTCCAGTTACCAGGATCTTTTACCTCTGGACTACTGTTTGCTGTCCAGTTAGTACGTTCTTTTACCTCTGGGCTGTTTGCTAGCCAGTTAGCAGGATCTTCGACCTCTGGGCTACTATTTGTTGTCCACTTAGCAGGATCTTCGACCTCTGGGCTACAGTTTGCTGTCCAGTTAGCAGGATCTTCGACCTCTTTGCTGCTGTTTGCTGTCCAGTTAGCAGGATCTTCCACCTCTTGGCTACTGTTTGCTGTCCAGTTAGAAGGATCTTCCCCCTCTGGGATGCTTGCTTTTCAGTTAGCAGAATCTTCGACCTCTGGGCTACTGTTTGCTGTCCAGTTAGCAGGATCTTTGACATCTGGGCTACTGTTTGCTATCCATTTAGCAGGAACTTTCACTTCTGGTCTACAGTTTGCTTTCCAGTTAGCAGGATCCTCCACCTCTGGGCTGTTTGCTGTCCAGTTAGCAGGATCTTCCACCTCTGGGCTTTTGTTTGCTGTCCAGTTAATAGGATCTTCGACCTCTTGTCTACTGTTTGCTGTCCAGTTAGCAGGACCTTCGACCTCTGGTCTACTGTTTGATGTCCAGTTAGCACGTTCTTCCACCTCTGGGCTGTTTGCTGTTCAGTTAGCAGAATCTTCGACCGCTGGGCTACTGTTTGCGGTCCAGTTAGCAGGACTTTTGACTTCTGGGCTACTGTTTGATGTCCAGTTAGCAGGATCTTTGACCTCTGGTCTACTTTTTGCTGTCCTGTTAACAGGATCTTCGACCTCTGGCCTACTGTTTCCTGTCCAGTTACCAGGATCTATTACCAGAAGTCGAACTAACATCCTAGAGGTCTTTTACTAGCAGGATATTCGACCTCTTCGCTACTGTTTGTTGTTCATTTAGCAGAATCTTCGACTGCTGGGCTACTGTTTGCTGTCCAGTTAGCAGGACCTTTGACCTCTGGGCTACTGTTTGATGTCCAGTTAGCAGGATCTTCGACCTCTGGTCTACTGTTTGCTGTCCAGTTAACAGGATCTTCGACCTCTGGTCTACTGTTTGCTGTCCAGTTACCAGGATCTTTTACCTCTGGACTACTGTTTGCTGTCCAGTTAGTACATTCTTCCACCTCTGGGCTGTTTGCTAGACAGTTATCAGGATCTTCGACCTCTGGACTACTGTTTGCTGTCCAGTTAGCAGGATCTTCGAACTCTGGGTACTGTTTGCTGTCCAGTTAGTACGTTCTTTTACCTCTGGGCTGTTTGCTGTTTGTTTAGCAGGATCTTTGACCTCTCGGCTATTGTTTGCTATCCAGTTAGTAGAAAGTTCCACCTCTTGGTTACTGTTTGCTGTCCAGTTAGCAGGATCTTCCACATCTTGGCTACTGTTTGCTGTCCAGTTAGAAGGATCTTCCCCCTCTGGGATGCTTGCTTTTCAGTTAGCAGAATCTTCGACCTCTGCGCTACTGTTTGCTGTCCAGTTAGCAGGATCTTTGACATCTGGGCTACTGTTTGCTATCCATTTAGCAGGAACTTTCACTTCTGGTCTACAGTTTGCTTTCCAGTTAGCAGGATCCTCCACCTCTGGGCTGTTTGCTGTCCAGTTAGCAGGATCTTCGAACTCTGGGGTACTGTTTGCTGTCCAGTTAGCAGGATCTTCGATATCTGTGCAACAGTTTGCTGTCCAGGTAGCAAAATCTTCGACCTCTGGGCTTCTTTTTGCTGTCCAGTTAACAGGATCTTCGACCTCTGGTCTACTCTTTGGTGTCCAGTTAACAAGATCTTTGACCTCTGGTATTCTGTTTGCTGTCCAGTTAACAGGATCTTCGACCTCTGGTTTACTCTTTGGTGTCCAGTTAACAGGATCTTCGACCTCTTTTCTACTGTTTACTGTCCAGTTAGCAGAATCTTCCAATTCTGGTGTACTGTTTGATGTCCAGTTAGCAGGATCTTCGACTTCGAGGCTACTGTCTGCTGTCTAGTTAGCAGGATCTTCGACCTCTGGGCTACTATTTGTTGTCCACTTAGCAGGATCTTCGACCTCTGGGCTAAGGTTTGCTGTCCAGTTAGCAGGATCTTCCACCTCTTGGCTACAGTTTGCTGTCCAGTTAGAAGGATCTTGCCCCTCTGGGCTGCTTGATTTTCAGTTAGCAGAATCTTCGACCTCTGGGCTACTGTTTGCTGTCCAGTTAGATTAATCTTTGACATCTGGGCTACTGTTTGCTATCCATTTAGCAGTAACTTTCACTTCTTGTCTACAGTTTGCTTTCCAGTTAGCAGGATCCTCCACCTCTGGGCTGTTTGCTGTCTAGTTAGCAGGATCTTCCACCTCTGGGCTTTTGTTTGCTGTCCAGTTAATAGGATCTTCGACCTCTTGTCTATTGTTTGCTGTGCAGTTAGCAGTATCTTCAACCTCTGGGCTACTGTTTGCTGTTCAGTTAGCAGGATCTTCGACCTCTTCGCTACTGTTTGCTGTCCAGTTAGCAGGACCTTCCACCGCTGGACTACTGTTTGCTGTCGTTAGCACGTTCTTCCACCTCTGGGCTGTTTGCTGTTCAATTAGCAGAATCTTCGACTGCTGGGCTACTGTTTGCTGTCAAATTAGCAGGACCTTTGACCTCTGGGCTCCTGTTTGATGTCCAGTTAGCAGGATCTTCGACCTCTGGTCTACTGTTTGCTATCCAGTTAACAGGATCTTCGACCTCTGGTCTACTGTTTGCTGTCCAGTTACCAGGATCTTTTAGCTCTGGACTACTGTTTCTGTCCAGTTAGTACGTTCTTCCACCTCTGCGCTGTTTGCTGTTCAGTTAGCAGAATCTTCGACAGCTGGGCTACTGTTTGCTGTCCAGTTAGCAGGATCTTACACATCTGGGCTACTGTTTGTTGTCCAGTTAGCAGGATCTTCGACCTCTGGTCTACTGTTTGCTGTCCATTTAACAGGATCTTTTACCTCTGGTCTACTGTTTCCTGTCCAGTTACCAGGATGTTTTACCAGAAGTCGAACTAACATCTTAGAGGTCTTTTACTAGCAGGATATTCGACCTATTCGCTACTGTTTGTTGTTCAGTTAGCAGGATCTTCGACCTCTGAGCTACTGTTTGCTGTCCAGTTAGCAGGACCTTCCACCGCTGGACTACTGTTTGCTGTCCAGTTAGCACGTTCTTCCACCTCTGGGCTGTTTGCTGTTCAATTAGCAGAATCTTCGACTGCTGGGCTACTGTTTGCTGTCAAATTAGCAGGACCTTTGACCTCTGGGCTACTGTTTGATGTCCAGTTAGCAGGATCTTCGACCTCTGGTCTACTGTTTGCTATCCAGTTAGCAGGATCTTCGATATCTGTGCTACAGTTTGCTGTCCAGGTAGCAAAATCTTTGACCTCTGGTCTTCTGTTTGATGTCCAGTTAGCAGGATCTTCGACCTCTGGTCTACTGTTTGCTGTCCAGTTAGCAGGATCTTTTACCTCTGGAATACTGTTTAACTGTCCAGTTAGTACGTTCTTTTACCTCTGGGCTGTTTGCTAGCCAGTTAGCAGGATCTTCGACCTCTGGGCTACTATTTGTTGTCCACTTAGCAGGATCTTCAACCTCTGGGCTATCGTTTGCTGTCCAGTTAGCAGGATCTTCCACCTCTTGGCTACTGTTTGCTGTCCAGTTAGAAGGATCTTCCCCCTCTGGGATGCTTGCTTTTCAGTTAGCAGAATCTTCGACCTCTGCGCTACTGTTTGCTGTCCAGTTAGCAGGATCTTTGACATCTGGGCTACTGTTTGCTATCCATTTAGCAGGAACTTTCACTTCTGGTCTACAGTTTGCTTTCCAGTTAGCAGGATCCTCCACCTCTGGGCTGTTTGCTGTCCAGTTAGCAGGATCTTCCACCTCTGGGCTTTTGTTTGCTGTCCAGTTAATAGGATCTTCGACCTCTTGTCTACTGTTTGCTGTCCAGTTAGCAGGACCTTTGACCTCTGGTCTACTGTTTGCTGTCCAGTTAACAGGATCTTCGACCTCTGGTCTACTGTTTGCTGTCCAGTTACCAGGATCTTTTACCTCTGGACTATTGTTTGCTTTGCAGTTAGCAGTATCTTCAACCTCTGGGCTACTGTTTGCTGTTCAGTTAGCTGGATCTTCGACCGCTGGGCTACTATTAGTTGTCCAGTTAGCAGGATCTTCGACCTCTGGTCTACTGTTTGCTGTCCATTTAACAGGATCTTCGACCTCTGGTCTACTGTTTGCTGTCCAGTTACCAGGATCTTTTACCAGAGGTCGAACTAACATCCTAGAGGTCTTTTACTAGCAGGATATTCGACCTCTTCGCTACTGTTTGTTGTTCAGTTAGCAGGATCTTCGACCTCTGAGCTACTGTTTGCTGTCCAGTTATTAGGATCTTTTAGCTCTGGACTACTGTTTCTGTCCAGTTAGTACTTTCTTCCACCTCTGCGCTGTTTGCTGTTCAGTTAGCAGAAACTTCGACCGCTGGGCTACTGTTTGCTGTCCAGTTAGCAGGATCTTACACATCTGGGCTACTGTTTGTTGTCCAGTTAGCAGGATCTTCGACCTCTGGTCTACTGTTTGCTGTCCATTTAACAGGATCTTCGACCTCTGGTCTACTGTTTCCTGTCCAGTTACCAGTATGTTTTACCAGAAGTCGAACTAACATCCTAGAGGTCTTTTACTAGCAGGATATTCGACCTCTTCGCTACTGTTTGTTGTTCAGTTAGCAGGATCTTCGACCTCTGAGCTACTGTTTGATGTCCAGTTAACAGAATCTTCGACCACAAGGCTACTGTTTGCTGTCCAGTTAGCAGGACCTTTGACCTCTGGGCTACTGTTTGATGTCCAGTTAGCAGGATCTTCGACCTCTGGTCTACTGTTTGCTGTCCGGTTAACAGGATCTTCGACCTCTGGTCTACTGTTTGCTGTCCAGTTACCAGGATCTTTTACCTCTGGACTATTGTTTGCTGTGCAGTTAGCAGTATCTTCAACCTCTGGGCTACTGTTTGCTGATCAGTTAGCTGGATCTTCGACCGCTGGGCTACTATTTGTTGTCCAGTTAGCAGGAAATTCGACCTCTGGTCTACTGTTTTCTGTCCATTTAACAGGATCTTCGACCTCTGGTCTACTGTTTGCTGTCCAGTTACCAGGATCTTTTACCAGAAGTCGAACTAACATCCTAGAAGTCTTTTACGAGCAGGATATTCGACCTCTTCGCTACAGTTTGATGTCCAATTAGCAGGATCTTCGACCTCTTTGCTGCTGTTTGCTGTCCAGTTAGCAGGATCTTCCACCTCTTGGCTACTGTTTGCTGTCCAGTTAGCAGGACCTTTGACCTCTGGGCTACTGTTTGATGTCCAGTTAGCAGGATCTTCGACCTCTGGTCTACTGTTTGCTGTCCAGTTAACAGGATCTTCGACCTCTGGTCTACTGTTTGCTGTCCAGTTACCAGGATCCTTTACCTCTGGACTACTGTTTGCTGTCCAGTTAGTACGTTCTTTTACCTCTGGGCTGTTTGCTAGCCAGTTAGCAGGATCTTCGACCTCAAGTCTACTGTTTGCTGTCCAGTTACCAGGATCTTTTAACAGAGGTCGACCTAACATCCTAGAGGTCTTTTACTAGCAGGATATTTGACCTCTTCGCTACTGTTTGTTGTTCAGTTAGCAGGATCTTCTACCTCTGAGCTACTGTTTGCTGTCAAGTTAGCAGGACCTTCCACCGCTAGACTACTGTTTGCTGTCGTTAGCACTTTCTTCCACCTGTCCAGTTGCAGCTCTTTGCTGTTAAAGTTAGCAGGATCTTCGACCTCTGGCTACTACAGCTTTTGCTGGGGATCTTTGACAATTTTGCGCTGCTGTCAATTAGCAGGACGACCTTGGACTATCTAGTTAGCTACTTCGACATTCTGATGTCCAGTTAGCAGGATCTTTGACCTCTGGTCTACTGTTTGCTGTCCAGTTAACAGGATCTTCGACCTCTAGTCTACAGTTTGCTGTCCAGTTACCAGGATCTTTTACCACTGGACTATTGTTTGCTTTGCAGTTAGCAGTATCTTCAACCTCTGGGCTCCTGTTTGCTGTTCAGTTAGCTACATCTTCGACCTCTGGGCTACTATTAGCTTTCCAGTTAGCAGGATCTTCGACCTCTGGTCTACTGTTTGCTGTCCATTTACCAGGATCTTCGACCTCTGGTCTACTGTTTGCTGTCCAGTTACCAGGATCTTTTACCGGAGGTCGAACTAACATCCTAGAGATCTTTTACTAGCAGGATATTTGACCTCTTCGCTACTGTTTGTTGTTCATTTAGCAGGATCTTCGACCTCTGAGCTACTGTTTGCTGTCCAGTTAGCAGGACCTTCCACCGCTGGACTACTGTTTGCTGTCGTTAGCACGTTCTTCCACCTCTGGGCAGGTTGCTGTTAAATTAGCAGAATCTTTGACTGCTGGGCTATTGTTTGCTGTCAAATTAGCAGGATCTTAGACCTCTGGGCTTCTGTTTGATGTCCAGTTTGCAGGATCTTCGACCTCTGGTCTACTGTTTGCTATCCAGTTAACAGGATCTTCGACCTGTAAGCTACTGTTTCCTGTTCAGTTAGCTGGATCTTCGACCGCTGGGCTACTATTTGTTGTCCAGTTAGCAGAATCTTTGACCTCTGGTCTACTGTTTGCTGTCCAGTTACCAGGATCTTTTACCAGAGGTCGAACTAACATCCTAGTGGTCTTTTACTAAAAGGATATTCGACCTCTTCGCTACTTTTTGTTGTTCAGTTAGCAGGATCTTCGATCTCTGAGCTACTGTTTGCTGTCAAGTTAACAGGATCTTCGACCTCTGGTCTACTGTTTGCTGTCCAGTTACCAGGATCGTTTACCTCTGGATTATTGTTTGCTGTGCAGTTAGCAGTATCTTCAACCTCTTGGCTACTGTTTGCTGATCAGTTAGCTGGATCTTCGACCGCTGGGCTACTATTTGTTGTCCAGTTAGCAGGATCTTCGACCTCTGGTCTACTGTTTGCTGTCCATTTAACAGGATCTTCGACCTCTGGTCTACTGTTTCCTGTCCAGTTACCAGGATCTATTACCAGAAGTCGAACTAACATCCTAGAGGTCTTTTACTAGCAGGATATTCGACCTCTTCGCTACTGTTTGTTGTTCAGTTAGCAGGATCTTCGACCTCTGAGCTACTGTTTGCTGTCCAGTTTGCAGGACCTTCAACCGCTGGACTATTGTTTGCTGTCCAGTTAGCACGTTCTTTCGCCTCTGGGCTGTTTGCTGTTAAATTAGCAGAATCTTCGACTGCTGGGCTACTGTTTGCTGTCAAATTAGCAGGACCTTTGACCTCTGGGCTACTGTTTGATGTCCAGTTAGCAGGATCTTCGACCTCTGGTCTACTGTTTGCTATCCAGTTAACATGATCTTCGACCTCTGGTCTACTGTTTGCTGTCCAGTTACCAGGATCTTTTACCTCTGGACTACTGTTTGCTGTCCAGTTAGTACGTTCTTTTACCTCTGGGCTGTTTGCTAGCCAGTTAGCAGGATCTTCGACCTCTAGTCTACTGTTTGCTGTCCAGTTACCAGGATCTTTTACCGGAGGTCGAACTAACATCCTAGAGATCTTTTACTAGCAGGATATTTGACCTCTTCGCTACTGTTTGTTGTTCAGTTAGCAGGATCTTCGACCTCTGAGCTACTGTTTGCTGTCCAGTTAGCAGGACCTTTCACCGCTGGACTACTGTTTGCTGTCGTTAGCACGTTCTTCCACCTCTGTGCAGGTTGCTGTTAAATTAGCAGGATCTTGGACTGCTGGGCTACTGTTTGCTGTCAAATTAGCAGGATCTTAGACCTCTGGGCTACTGTTTGATGTCCAGTTTGCAGGATCTTCGACCTCTGGTCTACTGTTTGCTATCCAGTTAACAGGATCTTCGACCTGTAAGCTACTGTTTCCTGTTCAGTTAGCTGGATCTTCGACCACTGGGCTACTATTTGTTGTCCAGTTAGCAGGATCTTTGACCTCTGGTCTACTGTTTGCTGTCCAGTTACCAGGATCTTTTACCAGAGGTCGAACTAACACCCTAGAGGTCTTTTCTCTCTCTCTCTTCGATCCTTAACCACCGACCGTCAAAGCAGTCAGTGGCCATCACGCCTAGTGGCGTCTTGTAGGGCAACAACAAATTGATTCCACTTTGCACGGTCGGTGGCCATCCTTCGTACAGTGCCTCAACTCTGGTTCATTCTTTGCATCTCAGCCTCCACAGCCCTCCGCCAAGTTGTTTTTGGTCGGCCTCTCCTTCGATTTCCTTCAGGGGTCAAAAACATAGCTGTTATTGTGATGGCATTGGGGTCTCTTCTGAGGACATGACCAACCCAGCTCCAGCGTCTGCCAGCTGTGATGGTGTGCAGGATCTTCGTCCTCTGGTCTACTGTTTGCTATCCAGTTAACAGGATCTTCGACCTCTGGGCTACTCTTTGCTGTTCAATTAGCTGGATCTTCGACCGCTGGGCTACTATTTGTTTTCCAGTTAGCAGGATCTTTTACCAGAGGTCGAACTAACATCCTAGAGGTCTTTTACTAACAGGATATTCGACCTCTTCGCTACTGTTTGTTGTTCAGTTAGCAGGATCTTCGACCTCTGAACTACTGTTTGCTGTCCAGTTAGCAGGACCTTCCACCGCTGGACTACTGTTTGCTGTCCAGTTAGCACGTTCTTCCACCTCTGGGCTGTTTGCTGTTCAGATAGCAGAATCTTAAACCGCTGGGCTACTGTTTGCTGTCCAGTTAGCAGGACCTTTGACGTCTGGGCTACTGTTTGATGTCCAGTTAGCAGGATCTTCGACCTCTGGTCTACTGTTTGCTGTCCAGTTAGCATGATCTTCGAACTCTGGGCTACTGTTTGCTGTTCAATTAGCTGGATCTTTGACCGCTGGGCTACTATTTATTGTCAACTTAGCAGAATCTACGACCTCTGGTCCACTGTTTGCTGTCCATTTAACAGGATCTTCGACCTCTGGTCTACTGTTTGCTGTCCAGTTACCAGGATCTTTTACCAGAGGTCGAACTAACATCCTAGAGGTCTTTTACTAGCAGGATATTCGACCTCTTCGCTACTGTTTGCTGTCCAGTTAGCAGGATCTTCGACATCTGTGCTACAGTTTGCTGTCCAGGTAGCAAAATCTTCGACCTCTGGGCAACTGTTTGCTGTCCAGTTAGCAGAATCTTCGACCTCTGGGCACCCGTTTGCTGTCCAGTTAACAGGATCTTCGACCTCTGGGCTTCTGTTTGCTGTCCAGTTAACAGGATCTTCGACCTCTGGTCTACTCTTTGGTGTCCAGTTAACAGGATCTTCGACCTCTTTTCTACTGTTTGCTGTCCAGTTAGCAGGATCTTACACATCTGGGCTACTGTTTGTTGTCCAGTTAGCAGGATCTTCGACCTCTGAGCTACTGTTTGCTGTCCAGTTAGCAGGACCTTCCACCGCTGGACTAGTGTTTGCTGTCCAATTAGCACGTTCTTTCACCTCTGCGCTGTTTGCTGTTCAGTTAGCAGAATCTTCGACCTCTGGGCTACTGTTTGCTGTCCAGTTAGCTGGATCTTAAACCTCTGGGCTACTGTTTGCTAACCAGTTTGCAAGATCTTCGACCTCTGGTCTACTGTTTGCTGTCCAGTTAACAGGATCTTCGACCCCTGGTCTACTGTTTGCTGTCCAGTTAACAGGATCTTCGACCACTTCTCTACTGTGTGCTGTCCAGTTAGCAGAATTTTCGACCTCTGGGTTACTGTTTGCTGTCCAGGTAACAGGATATATTTGACCTCTGGGCTACTATTTGTTGTCCAGTTAGCAGGATCTTCGACCTCTGAGCTACTGTTTGCTGTCCCGTTAGCAGGACCTTCCACCGCTGGACTACTGTTTGCTGTTCAGTTAGCACGTTCTTCCACCTGTGGGCTGTTTGCTGTTCAGTTAGCAGAATCTTCGACCGCTGGGCTACTGTTTGCTGTCCAGTTAGCAGGATCTTACACATCTGGGCTACTGTTTGCTATCCAGTTAGCAGGATCATCGACCTCTGGTCTACTGTTTGCTGTCAAGTTAGCAGGATCTTCGAAATTTGTTTGGAGGTAACTGCCAATTTTTCCCTTCACCAACCCGTACTGCATAACATTGCAGATGCCGCAAAAATTAGAACTAGTTTAATGGAGGCAGGGCGTGAATACGGGTTAAGTGGAAAAGACCTGATGAAATATGTAAGTGAAGAGATTGATAAACTCCATGCAAGAGAGATGGAAATGCAGAAACTTACAATGGAGAATACCGCAGCAGAAGCAGCGGAGCGGAAAGCCGCAGCAGAAGCAGCGGAGCGGAAAGAGAAAGCCGCAACAGAAGCAGCGGAGCGGAAAGCCGCAGCAGAAGCAGCGGAGCGGAAAGAGAAAGCAGCAGCAGAGCATGCACTTAACATGAAGCAACTGGAAATCCAGGGACAGACTAATCAGATAGACCTGGCAAAAAGTGCAGCGGCTTCCAACTGTGATATAGGATACTCACCCCGCTTAGATGGTGTGCCTACTTCGCAACCTACGCCACCCAATGCCATGAACTTCCCGCTGGAACCTTTTTCAGAAAGGAATGATACCATGGACGCCTTTTTAGACCGCTTCGAACGCTTTGCAACAGGGTTTGGGCTTGAAGAACGGAAGTGGAACTTGAAACTTTCCCAGGGCCTAAGAGGAGCCGCCTACGAAGTTTTTAATAAACTTCCGGGCGGAGAGCAAGATGACTATCAGGCATTGAAAAAAGCTCTCTTGGTGAGGTACGAAACAAATTTCGAGGTTCTAGGAAGGAGGCAGGAGAAACTTTCTCACAGTTCGCAGCCCGTATTGAAGACTACCTATTGAAGTGGTGTACACTGGGAAACTTTACCGAGAACTATGACGGGTTAAAAGAGCTGATTGTGATAGAGCAACTGAAAGAGTCTATGTCGGTGGAAATGCGTAGATTTCTCACTGAAAACGGCGCTGACCGGTTAGAAAATATTTTTACACTGGTAGAGCGATTCCAAAATGCTCTCATGGAGACTCGAGGAGCCAGAAAGAAGTTTTCGGATCAGGCGCCAAAGCAACCTGCTCGCTTTCAACCAGACCAACAAAGCAAAGGACCACACATCTCGCATAAACAGCACGCAAAACAAGATAACTACGAAGAGCAAAACAAGAAAAATGCTGCGCCACACCAGAGACAGGGAGATAAATGGTGCAAGTACTGTCGCTTGAACAATCACAACACTAATGAGTGCAAGCGCAGACCTCCTCCCCAACATGCTGCCTGTCTGCAGACAAAATCGTCACCCCGAAAGGAGCAGAGGACCGGAAACGTTTCTCATCCTCCCGTCATCGAATCAGTCCTCGTAAACGGACAATCTGTGGAGTGCCTTTATGACACAGGACTTGCTTTCGATGCGGTGGTCATGGCATCTCTTGTCACCCCTGACCAGATAACAGAAGAGAGTGTCGACATCTAAGGTCCGACGATGGATGTTGCACCCATGACACTGCCAATTGCACTTATCAGAGTGGAATCTCGTTACGTGACAGGAGAGATTCATGCAGCTATAATGGAAGAACCAATCTACTCTTTAATCTTGGGATGCAGATATGTGTTCCTGGGAGAACCTACTCAACCATTAGTCATGGCGGCCGTACAGACTAGAGGACAGTCAAAAAAGACGCAGAGCAGGAACCTCCTACCAATATTCTCCCCGAGGAATTGAAGAGGGCCCAAACGGAAGATTCCTCAATGGCGTCCTGTTTTCAAAAATTACCTAGGACACACAACCCACCTACCAAGGGAGACTTCTTTATGAAAAATGGATTGATGTATCGCCGAGCTGGAAACGAAGGACACAACACAACCAATTAGTAGTTCCTGCAACCTATAGGAACCAGGTGCTTGAGATGGGCCACTCTATCCCATTTAGTGGACACATGGGAATGAGCACCACGACTCAAAGGATAGCCTGCCACTATTATTGGCCAGGGATCACCGGCGACATTGAACGTTTCGTCAAGTCTTGTCCTCAGTGCCAGAAAGTTGCACCAAAACACTGGACGGCACCCGCGACCCTTGGGGAGATGCCAATCTTGGGCACCCCATTTGAAAGAGTGGCCGTGGATATAATTGGACCTCTGCTGAGAACTAAGAAGAGGAACTCCCATATCCTTACCTTAGTGAACACCTGTTCCATGTGGGGCGAAGCCATAGCCATGCCAGCATGCGACTCAGAGCATGTAGCTGACGCTTTACTGAATATCTTTACTAGATTGGGCTTCCCGCATGAAATTCTCACAGACAACGGGTCACAATTTAGAGGCAAGTTGACAGAGAAGGTGCTTAGAATATTCAAGACTAGACATATTCATACTTCGCCCTATCACCCCCAAAGTAACGGGCAAGTAGAGCGGTTTAACGGGACGCTCACCTTTATTCTTCGGAAGTTGGCACAGGAGAAGCCAGAAACTTGGGATCAGTATCTTCCTGCCGCATTATTTGCTTATAGGGAAGTACCGCATGCGTCAACTGGAGTTCCTCCGGCCACATTACTCTTCGGAAAACCTATTAAAGGTCCATTAGAAACCTTACTAAGAACATGGACAGATGCCAAGGCAGACGACACTGTCACATCAGCCTTCCAGTACGTCACAGACTTGAAACAACGCCTGAAGACTGGCTGGGAATTAGCCACAGCGAAAGTACGGGAGGCTAGGCGGGAAAATGCCAAATATTACAATCGGAATGCGAAGGACCGAGAACTAGCAGTAGGAGAGAAGGTGCTACTTCTTCTGCCAAGTAGCAGTAATAAGTTGCAGATTTGCTGGAGGGGACCCTACAAAGTTGTGGAGAAGATTTCTCGCACCAACTATAAAATCGCCGTGAACGGAAAGCAGAAAATGTATCACTTAAATCTGCTTAAGAAGTTTTACGAGCAAGCCCCTGCCGAACCAGCGCACCTCATGACTATGGCCATTGCTGTGCAAATGGAAGAAGAGCCTTTATCATCCGTAGAGTACCCGGTGATACAGGAGGAATCACATTTAGATGTGAAAATAAGCTCCACCCTAACGGAAGCCCAGCAAGAAAAAGTGAGGAGGTTGATGGAAAACTACGCCGACTCCCTGACAGACAAACCGGGCCGGACAAACCTGATGGAGTTTGACATGGAAGTCACGGATCCTACGCCCGTCCGAATGAGAACTTATACGATTCCGTATGCCAAAGCGACGGCATTAAAGCAAGAAATTGATTATTTACTAAAGGAAGGCATAATTTCGAAGTCGGAGTCCCCTTACAGTGCGGGAGTGGTGCTGTTACGCAAACCCAGTGGAGAACACCGCCTGTGCATCGATTACCGACAGCTGAATGCGTTAACACAGTTCCAGCCAGAACCGCTACCGGACCAGAACCAGCTATTTACTAAGCTGAGCAGGGCTCGCTATTTTTCAAAGATCGACCTCAGTAAAGGGTTTTATCAAATACCGGTAAAAGCTGAGGTGAGGAAACTGTTAGCCTTCAGTACTCAAGATGGACACTTCGAGTTTAATGTGATGCCATTTGGACTAAACAACGCTCCTAGTGTCTTCACAAGGATGATGCGAAAGTCATTGGATCCTCTGAATCATCCCGCCATCAGCAATTTTATGGATGATGTCCTAGTAGCTTTTGAATCGTTTGAAGAACATATATCAGCGCTATTCTTGCTGTTTAACAGACTCAGAGAAGAGGGACTAACCGCCCGCCCACCCAAATGTCAAGTTGGGTGTGAACAGCTAGAGTTCCTAGAACATACTATATCCCATGTGACAATGTTCCCCAAGACTCAAAACGTTGTGAAGCTGAGAAATGCACCGAGACCGTCCACAAAAAGGGATGTCCGGTCATTTGTATCCCTCTGTGGATTCTACCAGAGATATATAAAGGATTTTAATAGCCTCTGTGCACCGCTTACATCGCTAACCAAGAAAGGAAACCCAGATAAAGTGACATGGTCAGCAGAATGTGAACATGCATATGCACTCTTAAAAGAGAAACTCACCACAAAACCTATTTTACAGCTCCCGGATTTAACTAGAAAATTCATCTTGCGCACAGATGCCAGTATCATTGGAATCGGGGCTACATTACTACAGCCAGACGACAGAAGACAACCAAATCTATTTCCGATCGCATACGCGAGTCGGAAGTTAAACCGAGCAGAACAAAACTATTCCACAATCGAAAAGGAATGTTTGTCCCTCGTCTGGGGAATACAAAAATTTCAAGCATACCTGTACGGAAGGAAATTTACGATCCAGAGTGATCATCAACCTCTGACCTTCCTCGCCAATTCAAAGAATTTAAATGCTAGACTGATGAGGTGGTCGCTTGTTCTACAACCTTACACGTTCCAAGTGGACTATATCCAAGGAAAACATAACGTAGGAGCGGATTTTTTAAGCCGTCATCCTATGAAGCAGGACGGAGAGCACAGACAAGTAGAGGAAAGGGTGGAAACCGGAGAGAAAAACGAAGATGAGGAAAAGGATTTATGAATCCCGAGCAAGAAGGCTAAGCTTTCCTGAGTATGATTGACATCACACTTGAGGAGGGGCTATTTTGATAAACTAGCGCAAAGGCCTTATTGCTCTATCTTTTCCTACATCTTTCATATTGTATTTTCTCCGACATTTGCTCTTTCATCCAACATTTGCGATCCCACATTTGCTATTTCATCGTTGTGATTACTCGCGACCGGTATCTAGAGAACCACATGTGTTCTTTCATCGGGGGAAAGAAAGTCCTTTGATTGAGTCCCCATACCTGACATTATCGTTTGAAGCCCACATTGCATCGTGATAAATCTGGTGAAAATACATCAGGTCATCCCAATCAGACATCTCGGCATGCTGTAATTTCTGTGACACCAAATTGGACGCCCAGATTGGCCAGGTGAAAACGTCTGATGCTGTAATGGTGTTATCTTTGGTCGGCCGCTGTTCAGACAAGCGTTGGGTTACCACATTGGACGCTCAGCTTGGCCAGGTGAACAATAAACAATCAGAGAGTAAGGTGACAGCAATGTAACAGCACTTTTGCATTAGCCCGCCAATTATCTCCATACCTGTTTGTCAACCCACACCCACGTTTGGACTGACAAGGGGACAAGAGCGATCCTGTATATGAGTGACCAGCGGGGCTATCAAGGATTGGTTGGTATGGGCGGAGCTAGATGTCGGATCCCAGAAACACACATTGTACTTCCAGAAATATAATCTACTGCGTAGCTTGCTAGAGGAAGGAGTCCAGTTTTTACATTGTGAGGAAGAGATTAAACCCAAAAACGCCTAGCCTAAATACACGTGTTTATTCAGATTGGATATAATTCAGTTCTGTGATGAATTGTGTTCTTAAAGGATTTTGCGAAGGGAAAAGAAGGTTAGTAGATCCTATACAGATTATTAATACATTTTCTTAATTTTTGTTTATTTTAACCTCACAGCTAAAATGAGCGAAAGATAGATTTTCAAATAATTCTTTGCATAACTGATTAATAAAATCAGAAGATTTTCCTAGAAGATGATAAGATGATAGGAGGTAATTAATAGTTCATACTTCACCTTCATCATCATCACAGTCTCCCATGCGCACACACTCTCATGCACAAGATATTTAACATCATTAGAATTGAACTCAGAGAGAGATGAATAATGAGCAGTAGTATAAATGAAAGTCAACCAGTGATGTTAAATGTGAAAAAACTTACGAAGACTTTTGTGTGTCTTCAGTTCATCAGAAGTCTGAGTCTACACGCAACGTGTCTGACGTCTAGCCAGAAATAAGTTATCAAAAACGGACATTTGGCTAGCAGAATTCGCCATAGGACATCTTTCATTCCTCAATTAAAAAGGAATATTGTCTCACCCACAAGTCAGAAGGTGGACGCAGCATTTTTCGTCACCATATACTGCTGGCTCACAAGTTCAATACATCGTTATCACAAGTTCAATACAGAGTCATCATAAATTCAAATCACTCGAAAGATCATTATTATCTGAAGTCAAGCACAAGAGCTCAAAAGTGGAATCGCATATTTATACCAAGTGCAACACACTCTTAAGCGCATTCTATGAAGCAGACTCTATATATTTTATGAAGCACGACTACATACGCAAGGCTATGAGTCTACATATCACTAACATTTCGTGAAAATATCCAGTCTGGCCAGTACCCTCGGGAGATTAGACAACAGACCTTTTTTTCATATGACAGCTATTCACTGTTGATCAACACTACAAAGATATACTCAAACAGTGAAGGAATATACATAAATATCTCGTCAGCGTTCTCAGTACGACAACAGTTTGCATCAGAACGTCCTCGACTTAGAGATACCCCACTCGACATAACGTATAACAACTTGGGACAGTGTATGCATACATGTGAATCGTCATATCAATTCGAAGCATTTAGAGACACATGGACTGTGTAGATTACTCACCATTTTGGTAACACGTATCATATCACATCATCATTTCACTTTACACCAGTTCATTCTTAATTAACTATTACCTAATTAACTGCAATTTTATTATCTCATCTGCGTGTTTTGTGTGAATCGTCTTTCACCATCATCACGTTCTAACCATTACTAACCCTATATGTGTGGATATTTCATTAATAAACCCAACGATCGTTTGATCATTATCTAGTTTGTTAATGTATCACTTGTGCTGTCGGTGTTACATATTCACCTATAGGAACCTTTCTCTACTCAGATGAGGTTGGGGGCTTTTTCTTTACGGGATCTAAGGGCAGAAGCTAAGGTCGTGGGGAAACAGAACTCTTTCCATAATTAATTAGAAAACACTGTCTAGTGGAAAGCATTCGCATTCCTGTCTTCTTGTCCCTATCTCGATTAGGTCTTTATTCTTTCTTAACGAGCCAATTTCTAGAGACCTTATATCTAATATCTCATATACTATTCCTGGCAAAAACTACTATCGTAGTTGCCCCAGTACTCACCACACGACAGCTAGAGGGGGCCAGACATTGTACCTGCTCACAACCTATGAGATGCCTAACAAGAGAAATGAGCATTAAGACCTACAAGCAGAGAGAGCCATAAGTTAAGACAGATATAAAAGGCTTATTGTAATAGAAGAATAACCTGATGACCTGGAAACCCTCTGGATTAAATTCAAGGACATCACAATGACAGATGCAGCTGAAATGGGGTGGTCCGACTTGGAAAAAAGAGAGGACACCTTGGACAGAAAATAAGAGAAGAAAAAGGCATGGAAACAATACTAAGAAACTAAAAACACAGCAAACAACAGAGAAATATAGAGAATATATAAAAGGTCCTGGGACGAATTTGGAGAAAAGCTAGAAAAGGATGATCAGGAAAACCAGACATTGTTCTACAAGACCATAAAGAACACGAGGAATGAAAAAACAGTGCTGTAAGACAAACAGTGTTGCAATGCAAATGGTTTACTGCCACAGTAATGGAAATATGTAAAGAATATTTCTCAGAACTTGCTGGTGAGCAATGTCAAACATCAGAAATGATAACCACTAGTGCAGAAGAGAAACCAGTGGTTGTAAAGATGGCAGTGTCAGCTTTTAGTGAAAAGGGCTTGAGAATAAGTGTGAAATGCATCCTTTCTTTATTCTGGAGCAAACTTTGGAACATAATATACACAACAGTCACTTAAACAAAATTTAAAAAACTCCAGAGTGCTACTAGCTATGTAACTACCCCATACGAAACTGTTGATCATTACCTCAACAGTGACCAGCACTCGTTGATGTTAGGAAAATGCTCCTTCAGACAGTTGTACACATTGTACAGAGAAACAAAACAGCTTGCGAAAACATTCAGAAAATGTCTGCACCTCTGATTCACACTGTACAGAGCTTCTACGGGTTTTGCAGAAATTATGTGAGGACGGCAAACCGTAAGTCCGAAGAGTTCAGGACCATCACTGGTGTCAGACAAGGTGATATCCTGTCACCGTATCTTTTCTTACATGGACCATTTCATCAAAGCATGTAGGGAGAGAACAGGAAAGTATTCGGTGTGGTACTAGAATATTTCAGAGCTGGCATTTGCTGATGAAGTTGCCCTGATTGCTAAATCAGAGGCACGTATTCAATGCAATCTGCAGATGAATGCAGCTCTAAAACAGAAACCATGGAAATATCACGAGATGTTGTGAAAACTGGTTCTGCAAGCAGGTGAACCACTTTAAATACCTCGGAGCTGTCAGACCGAAAGGGAGGCATCAAAGAAGAGTTGGCTACCCGAAGAGCAGAAGCTGACTTTTTCAGGCAATAAATAGTTGATTCCTCCGCAAAACAGGTTGGCAAGAAGACGATGACTGCATACCGTTCCACCTATGTCTGTCATGACGTATGAAGGCGAGTCATGGGCCACTACAACCATTAAAATCCAGATCCAAATCTCAGAATGAGGTATCTGAGGAAGGTGATTTAAGTAACTAGAAGAGACATGGTCCACAACCAGACGTCAAGGCTTTAAAACCCAACCCTGCAGACCCAAGTAGAACAGTCCCAACAAAGATCGTTTGGTCATTACTGCAGAATGGGAGAATATCGGCTACCTGACAAGCATGGAAAACTAAGTCAGCAACCCAGACCACTAGGAGGACCTAGAGTTCGCTGGGAGGACATTACATTACAGTTTAGACAATCTGGACCCAGGACTAGTTCTGTAGTGAGATGAGCCATACTTGCGCATTGAATTTTCAACTGAATTTATTCGAGGAGCGTCAGTCTTTTATAGGCATTCAATAATATGGTCAGAGAGTTTTGTGTTCAGTAAGTTTCACGGGATTCTCATGAACCTGTCACGAGTTATTGTCAAAAATGTTGTTTTCTCACGAATCATGAGGTGAGTACAATTCATGAAAAAAAAGCCGATGTCTTCCAAATCTCTACACCTCACGGTAGAAGAGGAACGGCAAATTAAGTAAGTAAAGATCTTTAATGGCATCAGTACACCGGTCCCATAGGTGTTCAGATTCCACGATGTCGACTAGTGTGAAAGCTAATGATTCCTGTTGCGCGCTGGTTGTATACACGCTGAAAGCATCCTACTATACGTCCATTCTAACCTTTTCAACACCGCAGTGTCATTCTCTAATAGACGATAATTCTCTCCCTTTTCCCCACAATGCAGTCTATTGGCTGTCTCAGTATCATGTACCCCTGGATTATCAGAATGTAGATCCACACCCGGGTACAGAGCAAATATTTTGAAAATCAAGAATCATGTACAAGATAAATACCACTTGACAGAAAAAACATATAGAAAATACTTAAGAATTTACCACCACATGCCCGTGTAAAAACACCAGAAGTACTAATAAAATTAGTAATAGGAGCAAATAAACATTCCTACCCTGTCAGTCTTATGGGTGCATCACAACGAACCTAGAATGGTTGCTTGTCTATACTGACGGATCCTAACCCTAAGACCCCATCAAAGCTGGTTTATGTAATTACATATGTTATCCAGATGGACCCTCCGATGAGCTGTTTGATGCATGCAGGGAGTTTTGCTTCAACTAAGAAGCTGAAATCATTGCACTGGAAACAGCCGTATTCCATATGATGCTTTTCCCTCAAAAGCTCAAAACATCATTTTTGTCTGCCCTTCAAGCTTTGGAAGGCAGTGGACATTGTAGAACTTAATTAGCAAAACGAATCCTGGATGCTGATCAGCTTGAGCTGAGCCTTATACAATAGCTATGTAGTGAATCCCTGGTCAATTAAATAAATAAAGCAAATTAGTAATGAAGGGAACAAGTCCACTCACAGCAACTTCAAACAGCCAAATAACACACAGGGCCAAAAAAAAAAAAAGAAACATGGCTGAACAGATGGGCCATGGGAAACAATGGGAGGAGGTTTACCGACATATGGCCGGTCCTGATCCTAATAACATCGGTCATCTTTAAAGGAGCACCACTTTTCGGCTCAGAAAATAATATACACAACAGTCACTTGAACAGAATAAAACAACTCTAGAGTGCTACTAGCTATGTAACTACCCCATACGACACTGTTAATCATTACCTCAACAGTGACCAGCACTCGTTGTTGTTTTCCTAAGAAAATGTTCCATCCTCCGAGGTCAGACAATTGTATACCTTGTACGGAGAAACAAAACAGCTTGCGAAAACATACATTGGGCTGAAGGGTGAGAGCCCAAGCGCCCTGAATTAAAAATAACAACATCAGTCTTTCATACTTCTTGAAATGAGGAGAAGCGAGGGTTTGTGTTTACGCCCGCTTTCGTAGCAGATGAGCTCTGCTAGAATTTATGATCACCCATGGTTACCAGAGCTGAGGACGACACTGAGCAGGTAGAAAACTCTTTGCCCCATGTTTTCACTGTATTTCACTGCTGACATTGTTGGTTACCTGTGTCTGTTTACAAATGAATATGCACAGCAACATGGAACTAACAAGCCTACTGG
Source organism: Oreohelix idahoensis (assembly GCA_024509875.1). Taxonomy (NCBI): domain Eukaryota; kingdom Metazoa; phylum Mollusca; class Gastropoda; order Stylommatophora; family Oreohelicidae; genus Oreohelix; species Oreohelix idahoensis. Next base: position 236,343 of record JAMPIV010002269.1, on the reverse strand, counting down.
GTGGTATTATGTTACTCCAGAGGTGTTTTATCGCTTTTTTGCTTTGCTAATATATGCGGGTCTTGTACCAGTCCCAAGTATTAATCGCCTCTGGTTAAGAAAAAGTCTTTATAATAGATATTTATGTTTAGAAACAGATTCAAAGCAATAGTTTTTTTAAAGTTTTACTGTAGACCCAAAATAAGCTATGTAAAGTGAGAATGTGATTAACATATAAGAATGGTGCAGAAAGCTATACTAACCTGATCAAAATGTTTCTGTTGATGAAAGAATGGTTATAAATAAAAGGCGTTATTCTTTTCGACAGTATAAGCTGTGACCGTGTGGTACAGGTACTCACGACACCATTGAGTCAATGTGTGTGACCATGTGGGGTGTGTAAATGCTTATGTTATCATTAAAGTCATGTATTACTGAAATACTGCCAGAGCTGTTTACTTCTTGATGACTATTATAACCCAGTCTCGTTCCAAAATATCCTCTGTGATGTATATATAACTTGCAACATGAGTTCCATTAAAACATTTTATTAATGTTTACAAGCCAGACAAGGTCTCATGAATGCATTCATGAATGTATTTCCTCCATCAACACATATATCATTTTATAGGCTATTTTCTCCCTGTAGCCTATCTATGTTAGGGTGAGTATTGTTTGCTGGAGTCTCTACTTTCTTTATGAGTTTTGCTTAGGATGCCTTTGCAGGGCATACCTTATAAAAGTTCAGTTCGTCATCTGCACATTTAGGCATTTCTGGCCTAAAGATATTTCTGAATATATGAAACAAATCACTCGAAGCTGTACTTACTGTAACATAAGAATTTCCAACATTATAAAATAAATCATATCTGCTTTATCTATATATATATATATATATATATATATATATATATATATATATATATATATATATATATATATATATATATATATATATATATATATATATATATATATATATATATATATATATATATATATATATATATATATATATATATATATATATATATATATATATATATATATATATATATATATATATATGTCGGCGTCTGTGGCGTAATGGATATGAACGCAGTTTCATAATCCAGATATACCAGGTTCGAAACCTGCTGCAGGCGGTTTGGTAGCAGATCGCTTTGTGTGGATTTTAAACAATGGTATAAGCGCCGTACCGTTCAGAAAGCAATGGCAAACTACTGAATGAAAAAAATTGCCTAGAAAAATCACAAACAGCCAATAAAAGCTGGGGTTGATTGCCACGTCCTGTAAAGGATAAGCAACTAACTATATATATATATATATATATATATATATATATATATATACATATATATATATATATATATATATATAATATATATATATATATATATATATATATATATTTAATAAATTCTTTAAAGCACCAAACACGGCGCATAAGGCAGAAACCAGTGCTCTCCAGGTTGTTCGTTGTGACGCCACTCCTCTTAGCTCTTGCACATTATTTAGGCCCAACGTTTTTCCTTCTCTTATTATTGTTCTTCTAAGTGTTTCTTTTGGTCTTCCTTTTTTCCTCTTACCCTCAGGAACCCAAGTGCGTGCCTGCAATGATATTCTGTTGTTTTGCATTCGTAGGACATGACCGATATATGACCGTCGTCTTTTCCTTATATAGTCGGAGACATATTTCTGCCTAGAGTCTTCTCTTATTTGTCGATTAGTCTTGAATTCTTTCCAACTGATGTTCATGAGTTTTCTAAGACATTTGTTCTCGAATGTATTCAGCTTGTTCTCCAATGATTTTGTTATTTTCCAACTCTCACAGCCGTATGTTAACACTGAGATAACATTTGAATTAAACAGACGAAGCTTGGTATGTATATTCAATGATCGTAATTTCCAAATGTTAGATAATCTATTGAAGGCGCTAGCTGCCAAAGCAATTCTAGTATGGATTTCTCTTGTTATGTCACCATCCTGAGTCATTTTACTGCCTAAATAATTGAAACTTTCAACTTTCTGTAGTTTTTCCCCGTTCAAGATGATTTTAAAGGTCTCGTTAGAACAGTTCATAGCTTTAGTTTTAGAGGTATTTATTTGTAGACCTATTTTAACCGAGAGATGACACAAATTATTTACTGCTTCTTGGGATTGTCTGGGTGTTGAACTTAAGAATGCTAAATCATCTGCGAAATCCAGGTCCCCCAGGAATTTTCCATTTGTCCATTTTATACCTAATTGTTCATTGTGGGTATAGTTTCTCATAACCCAATCAATAGCTATTCCAAAAAGTAGTGGTGACATAATACAGCCTTGTTTCACCCCTGTTTCTACTGTAAACCATTCTGTATTCCCTTTATTTTTCTAACACAACATCTTGCATTGTCATATAGCGCTTTGATTATATTCACATATTTTGTTGGAAAACCATAGATTGTAAGTATCTTCCACAATGATGGGCGGTGTAGACTATCAAAGGTTTTTTGAAAATCGACGAAGGTGATAATAAGTGGCGATTGCATTTCCACTGATTCTTCTATAATTGTTCTTAGTGTGAATATTTGATCAATACATGATCGTTTCGGCCTGAAACCCACTTGTTCTTTTCTGATCTTTTCGTCAGCATGCAATTTAAGTCTTTCTAACATCATGCAACATAATAATTTTCCAGGTACTGATAATAGAGATATACCACGCCAGTTATTACAGTCTGATAGATCACCTTTCTTCGGTAACTTTACAATAATACTGTCTTTCCATTGTTGTGGTGGTTGTTCTTCTCTCCATACTTCTTTATAATATCTAAAATTCTCAAGAGGTTGTTGTCATTAACTGCTTTAATCTTTTCCCCTGAAATTTCGTCAACTCCAGCAGCTTTAAAATTTTTTAATCTTTTAACGGCTTGTTTGATCTCGTCCAGCGTGAATTCATCGCATGTTATTATATATATATATATATATATATATATATATATATATATATATATATATATATATATATATATATATATATATATATATATATATATATATATATATATATATATATATATTATCTTGATACTTCAAGATCAGCAGTGTACGTCCGTACAGACTGGCTTCTGGGGATCAACTGCTTTGTGACTTCGAAGCTTGCCTTTGCAAAAAATGCTCCGGGCTTTTTCCAGCCTGTTGGTTGGACAGTCTATTAATACCTAATGATGGCGTGTTTCAGCTATTCTGATTTTCGTCATCGGTTGCCGAGCAACTCCCGCCAAAGATCAGCGGTTAATCGCACTTACCCTAATTCCAGTTTCTATCTGATAACCGCGTATTTCAATAAAACCTCGTAACTATTTTTCCTAATGTACTTGATAACTAATAGCACGAAAGATGCTATGGTATCAGTAGTAGGCCATACGACGAATGAGGGATGTGATGGGTTCTTGTTGATGCTGTTAGTGGATATACTTATGACTTTGATGTTTATTTAGGTATGAACACTGCAAATGGACCACTTGGTTTAGCTTATACTTATGAATCATGAAATTTTTGGTGAGGATATATGGTTTATTTTGATAATTTTTATACATCCATTCAGTTACTGAAGGACTTGTGGAAATCAGGGATTGGAGCTTGCGGCATATTTCTTAGAAACAAAAAGGGGTTTCCAGTTGCACTTTCAAATATAGAATTTGAAAAAAATAGTATCAGAGGTGCAATGAGGTGGGTTTAGAGATGAAGAATTACTAGCACTGCAGTGGAGAGATAACACAGCTATAACACTGGTTTCAAGCATTCACATTGCAAATGGCCAGAGGTTCGCTAAGTGTAGAGCTATGGTTAATGGGAATTTTCGAGAATGTTAGACAGTCAAAGCTTGTAAGGGATATACATGAAAGGAATGGACAAGAATGACCAGCTGATTAACAAGTAGAATGTTTTGATACCAGTAAATATTCGAAAACTCTTTTTTCACTTTCTATATATTGCTAGGGTAGACGCTTATATTTTATTTCAAGACTGGCAGAAAGAAACAGAACTAATCAAGGAATTGTGGAACATAGGTTTCTATGATGATGTACCACTCGCTTCAAAGCCACCAGTTTTTCCTCGGCACGTAATGGACCCCAAATATACAAAGACAAAATGATTTTTTTAAGAATGGTAAGCTTTCCTTTCAGACTGTAAAGATTGTTTTCATGCAGGTAGGAATTGTCTGTCAGAATCCCACAAGCCTTAGTAGGACATATATAAAGATGTGTTGAGTCTTTATTATGTCATCCTCATAACTGATTTTATACTGTTCAAAAAAAAAGAAACGCAACATTATTGCAGTAGTAATGGACACCAAATTTCAAACTTGTACCAACATTTTATTTTACGGGATTAAATGAAGAAACTTTCAGACTTTAACAATGAAATGATGTTCATTAAATTTGGTTTGGACTTTTATTCTTTGCGACTGAGGCCTCCGTTTCAGTAAGGTGTATGGCCTCCTCTGGCCTCTATCAGAGAACGACATCTCCTTGACATGGATCCGATTAGCCGTTGGATCTCTTGTTGTGGGATGGCTGCCCACTCTTCCCGCAGTGCAAGAGACAACTGTCGGAGATTGGCTGGAGCCACGTCTCGCTGGCGGAGTCGTCTGTCGAGTTCATCCCATAAGTGTTCAATGGGGTTCATGTCTGATGACATGGCTGGCCACGGAATGGTCTGGACGTTGTTGTCAGCGAGGAACTGGGTGGTGAGTTGTGCCACACGAGATCGAGCGTTATCCTGCTGAAAAATCGACCCTCGTGCAGCCAGAAGTGGAAGGACGTAAGGGCGAAGAATTTCAGCGACGTATCGTTTTGCATTCAGGCGTCCTTCAATTTGCACCAGATCACTTCTTCCCATCAAGTTGATCGCCCCCCCCCCCCCCCGCCCCCACATCAGTACACTTCCACCACCATGTGGAGAAGCCTCATCAACGCTGTTCTGGGCGTAGCGCTCATGAACTCTGCGGTAAACTCTTCTCCGTCTATCGATTCATCACTAAACCAAACCCGTCTCCAGTCATTCCCAACGGTCCATTGACGATGCTGGTTCGCCCACTGCAGTCGGTTCTGGCGATGCCGGTCCGTAAAAACAGGACCTCTGTAGAGTCTTCTAGCCCAAAGACCAGAGTCGTGCAGCCGGTTAGTGACCGTTTGATCTGAAATTCGACGAGCTGCTGACATTGACTGGACTATGGAGGACGCAGATGCAATTCGATTCCTGAGGTGACGCAGCCATATGAAGCGGTCTTCGGCAGAAGTTGTGACTCTGGGTCTTCCACTGCGCGGCCGGTCTGCCACTGAGCCAGTTTCTTGAAATCGCCTCCAATGGCGATTAATGGTGCCTTTAACCACATTAAATTGTCTGGCCACTACACTTTGTAACTGTCGTCTGTAAACGTCCAATGATGATGAGTCGTTGTTCTGTAGTGAGATGAGCCATACTTGCGCATTGAATTTTCAACTGAATTTATTCAAGGAGCGTCAATCTTTTATAGGCATTCAATAATAATATGGCCTAAGAAGGGAAATTTACAAGAGTGCACAAATTATAGAGGAATAATGTTACTATCAGTGCCAGGAAAAGTATTAAACAGGATTATCCTTGAGAGATTAAAAGAGTCCATAGACAAGAAACTGAGATATGAACAAGCAGGTTTTCGACAAAACAGATCATGTACAGACCAGATAGCCACTTTGAGAATAATAGTTGAACAAAGTCTGGAATGGAATTCACCACTATACATCGGATTTGTGGACTACGAAAAGGCATTTGACAGTGTAGACAGAGAATCACTTTGGAAATTGTTGAGGCCTTATGGAGTTCCCCTGAAGATCATTAATTTAATAAAGAAAACATATGAAGACATGACATGCAGAGTTCTTCACGAAGGACAGCTTACAGAACCGTTTGGGATAAGAACAGGAGTGCGACAGGGATGCCTCTTGTCTCCATTTCTTTTCTTGCTGGCAATAGATTGGGTTATGAGATCATCGGCAACACACAACAGAAATGGAATCCAGTGGACTCTGACTAAGCAGTTGGATGATCTGGATTTAGCTGATGACTTGGCTCTTCTGTCCCATAGCCGTAATCAGATGCAGGACAAATTGAAAACACTCGATGAGAGGTCACAGCAATTGGGTCTGAAAATACACAGGAAAAGACAAAAATAATGCGAATAAATGCAGGTAATGATAACAGGGTTGAACTTGAAGAAACACCAATACAAGATGTAGAATCATACACATATCTTGGCAGTAATATAGACAAAGTTGGAGGGACAGACAGCGATATCAAAATAAGAATACAAAAGGCAAGAGGAGCTTTCATTGCATTGGGAAATATATGGAGATCAAGAGAAATAGGATCCAACACGAAAATAAGAATCTTCAACTCAAATGTGAAGTCAGTCCTATTGTATGGCTCGGAGACATGGAGAACAACAAAGACAACAACCAAAAAGCTACAGACTTTCATAAATGGGTGCTTGCGTAGAATAGAGGGATTAAAATGGTATGACAATGTTACCAACGTGGAACTGATAACAAGAACTAGACAAGTGCCAGTGGAACAAGAAATGAGAAGAAGACGATGGCGATGGATAGGACACACGCTGAGGAAACCTGTTGATAGCATTACAAGGCAGTCCTTGTTCTGGAACCCCCAGGGCAAGAGAGGCAGAGGAAGACCAAGAAGTACATGGAGAAGAGAGTTGGAAACAGAGGTGAAAATGATGAGGAGAACATGGAAAGAGCTTGAGATGATGGCACGTGACAGGAGGACTTGGCATGTTTTTGTTGAAGGCCTATGCTCCTTTGGGAGTGGAGGGTTATGAATGATGAATAATATGGTCAGAGAGTTTTGTGTTCAGTAAGTTTCACGGGATTCTCATGAACCTGTCACGAGTTATTGTCAAAAATGTTGTTTTCTCACGAATCATGAGGTGAGTACAATTCAGGTAACCACGAGAAGTTAATGACAAGGTGGACACAGTCGATAGGTTGACTGATGTCCAATCAGCGAATATCTTTTATAAAAGTAACACCAAAAGAGTTGCTTTTCTTTTTTTGAACAGTATACTCATGTGTTAGTTATCATACACTAGAAATATGTCTACTGGTCATATTTCATTAATTTAGTTAAGATGTTGCAGTTATTTCTTCTTCTTTCTTCTTCTGTGATCCTTAGCCGCCGACCGTCAAAGCAGTCAGTGGCCATCGCGCCTGGTGGCGTCTTGTAGGGCAGCAACAAATTTATTCCACTTTGCTCGGTCAGTGGCCATCCTTCGTACAGTGCCTTCTGGTTCATTCTTTGCAACTCAGCCTCCACAGTCCTCCGCCAAGATGTTTTTGGTCGGCCTCTCTTTCGTTTTCCTTCAGGGGTCCATAGCATAGCTGTTCTTGTGATAGCATCGGTATCTCTTCTGAGGACTTGTCCAACCCAACTCCAGCGTCTGCCAGCTATGATGGTGTGCATGTCGAGAATCAGTGGAAAGGCTATCGCCACTTATTATCACCTTCGTCGATTTTCAAAAAGCCTTTGATAGTCTACACCGCCCATCATTGTGGAAGATACTTACAATCTATGGTTTTCCAACAAAATATGTGAATATAATCAAAGCGCTATATGACAATGCAAGATGTTGTGTTAGAACAAATAAAGGGAATACAGAATGGTTTACAGTAGAAACAGGGGTGAAACAAGGCTGTATGTCACCACTACTTTTTGGAATAGCTATTGATTGGGTTATGAGAAACTATACCCACAATGAACAATTGGGTATAAAATGGACAAATGGAAAATTCCTGGGGGACCTGGATTTCGCAGATGATGTAGCATTCTTAAGTTCAACACCAAGACAATCCCAAGAAGCAATAAATAATTTGTGTCATCTCTCGGTTAAAATAGGTCTTCAAATAAATGCCTCTAAAACTAAAGCTATGAACTTTTCTAACAAGACCTTTGATATCATCTTGAACGGGGAAAAACTACAGAAAGTTGAAAGTTTCAATTATTTAGGCAGTAAAATGACTCAGGATGGTGACACAACAAGAGAAATCCATACTAGAATTGCTTTGGCAGCTAGCGCCTTCAATAGATTATCTAACATTTGGAAATTACGATCATTGAATATACATACCAAGCTTCGTCTGTTTAATTCAAATGTTATCTCAGTGTTAACATACGGCTGGGAGAGTTGGAAAATAACAAAATCATTGGAGAACAAGCTGAATACATTCGAGAACAAATGTCTTAGAAAACTCATGAACATCAGTTGGAAAGAATTCAAGACTAATCGACAAATAAGAGAAGACTCTAAGCAGAAATATGTCTCCGACTATATAAGGAAAAGACGATGGTCATATATCGGTCATGTCCTACGAATGCAAAACAACAGAATACCACTACAGGCGCTCACTTGGGTTCCTGAGGGTAAGAGGAAAAAAGGAAGACCAAAAGAAACACCCAGAAGAACAATAATAAGAGAAGGAAGAACGTTGGGCCTAAATAATGTGCAAGAGTTAAGAGGAGTGGCGTCACAACGAACAACCTGGAGAGCACTGGTTTCTGCCTTATGCGCCGTGTTTGGTGCTTAAAGAATTTATTATTATTATGTCCTCTTGCTTGCTCCGATTAAACTGATCTTGGTTGGTATTCGGCCAAAAGATTCGGAGAATTTGTCTTAGGCAGGCTGTGTGAAAAGAGGACAATTTCGACATTGTTACTCTCCAGCATTATGCACCATAGAGAAGCACAGAAAGCACACAGCTCTGATATAATCTTAATTGTGTGCTTGTGCTGTACTGAGAGGACTTCCAGATGTTGTTTAGACTATAAAAGGCTGTTCTTGCTTTGTTTATTCTGTTGTTGATGCCTTTGCTTAAAATGCTTAGTTATGTAATATTTCACAAATTTGCATAATTTTATTATTTAAAGTTTAATTGTTTTGGAAATGTAACATATGATGCAGAAATGGTCAGCCTAAGTTCTTCTCTGTGAAATATCATGTTTATAATTTTTGTGTATTTTTCCTGTTGACTTTCCTTCCATTTTTTAAAACTCACATTTATATAAACTTAAAAAATATTAATTTTACATTTAATATGGTAGTCTGTTTAACTACAAACAATTTGATGTAAAACAGACTTGGGTAGACTTCAAATTAAAATGCATCAAGGAACATTAGAAGTCAGATATATCAGATATGTATGAGAAAATGACACAAAATATCAGGTCTTCTTTTCTTCGTTCGTCCTGAAAAGGACGTTAGTTGCGTTGTGTCCGTTTACAGCGAAACTGCGATATTTACGCCTTTCGGCGGACACATCCGACTTCAAGCACGGCATTTTTTAAGACCGGGTTTGCCTTTCCTCTTCGATCTCTACTCTCTCAGCCAGACTGAAGCGATGCAGCCTGTTTCCAGGACCACCACTTGGAGGTGGAGTAGGGTCTTGGTCAGCTCTGGTTCGCTGACCCTGATGCAAACAGTCAAGCTATGTGTCGCATACTGCATTCCTCACTTTTGATGCGTCTTATGTCCCATATCAGGTCTGAAAAGAGTGATCCACGCCGATACTTATCTTTCCTATTTTTTAATCAGTTTCTGACACTACCTTTTTGTTCCCGCTGACACGTCAATGCAATATTTAAAAAGGATAATACTCCGTGACAAGGGAACATCTGACATAGGATGTATGAGAAACTAGGTCGAGTGAAGTTAGGGTGGAGCGGTGGATTTGTTCGGACTATTTCTTCTTTTAACTGCTTACGTCAGGGCTTTGCATAATGAATCCGCTTTTGCATACAAGCGTTATATTAAACAATATTGTTGAACAGCATAACCCCCCCCCCCCCTTTTACGAATCCAATATAAACAAATAAAACAGAGGTAATCACCGGCCCATGTACATTGGTTCCTTTGTCAGTGTGTCTCGGGTCTCCTCCCCTTGCTGTGCAGTAGTGGTCCAGCAGTGGCCAAAACCTAAAGTATCTGATGTGTGTCTTCAGGGTGTGTACCTTCGCACAAGATTACTCTTGGCAGAGTTGTAGATAGAACAATAATGATGCCTTTACCTCGAGGGACTGTTTACAAGATATTTCAGAAGTCAAGAATAATGCTGATTGCGTCTGAGGACGTTTTTTTTTATCTGACCCACCTGTAACAAATGTAATTTTTGCTGGGGAGGTTAAGATGTTATACCTAACAAGAAAGATAGTTGTGTCTATGGTAACTGTGTGAGGTCAAGCACATGTAGGTCCCTGACTATAAAAGGAATGATGATGATGATGATATAGTGTATCAGGGAACCTAACGCTACCTCCCTAGATCTCACACAGTCCGTATTCTGATTCTAGTGGCTGGTGTATGATGTCTCTAGTGTCTAGGTGTGAAATGAAGATGATGGAACATCAACACAATACACTTTAACTCACTAAAAGAAAATGAATAAGACGGTGGTTAAAGTTTTCTTTTGAAATTTGAATGTTTTTTCTTTATACAATTTAATCTGCCTGTCCCGCCAACTTCTTTTGGACAGGTCTTTGAAAATGAGGAAATATATTTACATATAATGCTGTAACTAAAATTATGGACTCTTGGTCCTATGAATATATGTTAATATAGAGTTCCTGTAGGTGTATTCACAGACTAATACTTTAATAGTTGCTAGTGATTGTCATTTGTTATGAGGAGCTGTTGTTTTCATCATGCCCCATATAATTCAATGTTATTTTGATAGGAAATAGTTTCTTAGGTCAGTAAATGTCAGAGGTCCCAGCTGATAACATGTCACCTGGGATTCTTGGTAGGTCGAATATATGTCAGTATATCAATGTAGAGAAAATGTAGATCAGCACCCACACGTAAGCTCCTTCAGGCTATCAGCTGAAAGCTTAAACTTTATAATGGAGACTTTACACCCACTCATCAGGTTTCCTGTCACCGGATGGTAACAGGAAATAAAATCTCACTAGTTCAAAGAAATATGTCACAAATAACGTTGACTGGCAAAGAATATGGCCTCAGTCTCGCTCTGCCTTGTCCAGATAGTGAATTTAGTAGTTAATTTTACAAGTTATCACATCTGATCTCAACGTAGTTGTTTGAATAAAATTTTCTAGTCAATTGGCCACCAGACCACTATGCCTTTTGCCAATATCTATTAGAGCCGACCAATGAAAGCAGGCACTACTACAACTTTTTGAATTTAGTTTGAAAAAACAAAACAATTCCAAACTGACTATGTGCCTCGTAGTCCATTGGTCAGTCTGCGTTAGTTATGCAAATATAAAAAGATGTTTCGTTTTAGTTACATTTTCCTATTCCCCCCTTTTACTCCTATACTCTTATACCAACAATAGAATTTGAATTACTACAATGCCTCTTTTTTTTTTAAACTAGCGTCCCCAATAACGTTATGTGTAACGAGCAAGAACAACAGTCTGTCCGGTCAAGCGTTCGTAGACATTTAGTATTTTCTCAATAACTTGGCTAATACTTGGACTACCATATTTTTTAAAACATATTTTTGCTCACGGGACTCTAAGCTATACTACCATATGATATTTATGGTCAGTTTCAGTATGGTTTAGATTTTCAAATTTGTCACTGTCAATCGCCAAATATAAATTTTTTACACAAGTCGGCCATCTCCCCCCCCCCTCCCCCCCCTTTCCCTGTCTCTAACATTTTCCTCTCTATTCAAATAAACCAACTAGTTTGAGTGACGTCAGAATATTACCGCTAGGAGAAACTGGAAAATTGTCTGTGTGTTTGCCTCTACTGGCTTTGCCCACAGCGTGTATATATTAAAGAGACCGCTTGCAGAGCAAAGAGAGGTTTTTCAAAACTTTGGTAGTGTTTTACGTTAATTATTACAATCGTCTCATTCTTACTACTGAGAACTGTCCGAATTACTACAAATGTTAGTGTTAAAGTTAACATATTACGTTATTTCAAACGCCAGTTTGGTCTCACAGTTCTGGCAAGTCGTTAATTACAAGCTTTTCCCCCGTTTCGTGCAGCAGATCGGCGAGATGTTAAAATGTTTATTGTACGTTTTCGAAACCGAAACTAAAAGCGTGTTTGATTTTTACGGCGGGTCATTTTCTTAGCATTCCCACTGCACAAAAGGCATCGCCCTACTGGCGTTGAAGATGAAACCAGTCAGACACCTTAGGGCTGGTGTATTTATTCATCATAGGACTAAAATCTTACTGAAATAAGCGATTATCTCACAGATTTTGCTACACCACCGCCTTTTGTGAAAATGCATAAAAATTGTATGATTTAGCTCATTTAAGCTCCCAGCTGATTTAATTAAGTGAAATTCCTCTTGTTAGCATGTATAAATATCTATGAATATATACTAGAGGTTTCAGATCATACACTTTCTTTCTGTAATGATTGATTAAACTATGAATTTGTTAAAATCAACATATGCAAATTTAATTATCAATTACTTTGAAACAAATGTAAATAAATATGACTGGTGATTATGAAAATTGATTAGGTTTCTTCACCGAAAAGTCATTAGGCTTGATGAATTTAGCAAAATAAAGTTCGGTTTTATTTTTTTTTGGCATGTTAAAATTCCCAAAGTGCCGATGCTGCTTTTCCGTAGATTCGTCTCTGTGATGAGGGGCACGTTTCCAGATCAGTTCAGAAAGTGACCGCTCCTGGTTAAGGCAAGAATCTTCAGGTGTCGATCTCAAGCTTCGAACCACAGTCCAGCAGTACAGCAAATGGTCTCTCCGGATCGTACCACAAATAGTCGGGTCGCCTCGTTCTGGTACCACAAACTCAACAATTGAGAAATCTTAGACTTCTTGCTCATTAGAATAGTATTGGCAACAACACAGATGCCTCGAACACACGTCTGGGGTATTATTTCTATTTCAGAATCCCTTTGTGAGAGGTCCTGTAGAATTCCGGTTTGCGTATTAATATTGGCAAGTTTTCTACTGATGTACAGATGCTCTTTATTTTTTTTGTCAGTTCCTATAAATCCAGAATCCAACTATATTCTTTTCTGTGGCAAGGTCCTAGCTGTCTACGTTGAGAATTTCTGGAATGCAGTGAGAACCTTGACCTTAGAAAGGATGGAAGAAAGGCCTGGAGACTGCTAGATAATATAGGAGGAAAACCCCAGAAAAGAATCCCAACACCTATGCACCTACTGAACAGAACAGTAACACAGACAGGGAGAAAACTCAAGCAGTAAACAACTATTTTGCTGGTTAATAAATAACAAACAGAAAAGAAATCTCTTAGACAAATCTCTAAAAAAAGCTCGCAAAGCAGTAAACAGCATCTTTGACCAAGAGTTTACATTAGCAGAGCTTCAGTCCAGCCTCTCAAAGAGCAAGCTGAGGAAAGTACCTGGACCAGACTAAGTAACAACTGATATGCTTTCTAAATTAGGTGGAAAAGGTCAACACACAATTTTAAACCTTATAAATAAGTCATGGAGCAACAGCACACTTCCTAAAGCAGGGAAAACTGCAAACATAATCACAATACTAAAACTACGACAAGCATACTGAAGAAGTCAGCAGCTACATTAGCAAACTAGCCAAGCGTATGATTAATGCACGCCTATACTGGTGGCTTGAGAAAAGCAAATATTCTCCACCTAAACCAGGAAGGGTTTAGAAGAAGCAGACAGACCCACGACCAACTAATTCGGCTTACACAGCAAGTAACAGAAGCATACCAAAATGGCAACCATGTTAGCTGCAGTCTTTGTAAACCTGAAACAAGCGTATGACAAATGTAGCAAGTTTAATTTGCTGGAGAGGTAAAGATGTTATAATTGAATAATGTATTGCTGTGGAAGTGTCAACCGTGTGAGGTCAAGCTATGTAAGACCCTGAGTCTAATAGTTGATGATGATGGTGATGAATTCTCACAGTACCTAACGCTACCTCCCTAGATCTCACACGGGCTGTATTTTATTTCTAGTGTCTGGTGTTTGATGTGGCTAGTGTCTAGGGATGAAATGAAAATGATGGTACATCAAAACAACACACTATAACTCGCTATAATTAAAGGAATAAGTCTGTGGTTAAAATGTTTTTTACAATTTTATTCTGCCTGTCCTGCAAACTCTTTTGGACAGGTCTTTGAAACTGAGGAAAATATATCTTACAACTAATAATTAACTAAAGGGACCCTTTGTCCTATAACGATAACTTATAATGTTCCTGTAGGTGTATTCACAACTGTTCAGGGATATATATATATATATATATATAAATATATATATATATATATATATATATATATATATATATATATATATATATATATATAGTAGTGTGAGTCATTTATTTGAGAAGCTGTTGTTGTCATCACGCCCCGATCATTATAGTTAATTTTAGGGAAATCAATTTATTCTCATATAAACAGTCAGAGTGCTCAGATTATGGCACATCACCTTAGATTATGTATGTAGATTCACTCGTATAACACTGCTCTGCATAGAACGTCAGCTCACAGAAACTTCTTCTGGCTAACAGCATACAGTAAACACTTTCACTCGAGACTTTTCTGTCTTCGTATTTATTTCATCAGGTTTCCTGTCACCGGCTGGTAACAGGAAATAAAACCCTGCAATAAAAAGACACCCAGGCCTTTTCATATCTGAGTGATACTTCAATAAACTATTTATGCATGATATGGTGGGGTCAGCCTCGTGTGCATACAAGTGCACCAGCCCCTAATTCATATGACTTCACATCCTACTGTGACCACACCTTAGGTCCATATGGCGGGTACGCCACTGTCATTTTACATAGTTGTCTTCAATACAATTAAATGGAGTAAACACATCTCCTTCTGTTTGATTTTCTCTTCTTTTCATAAATATAAACGCTCTAGGCATGTTGATAAGTGTTCATGGAACATAGAGGCTTGCTAATATATTCTGATCTAATAATGATAATAATAGTCGTAACAATATGCAACATTCAAACACAATTCAATTTGAGGACTCAATAATTTTTGCTCCCGGCATGTCCTTCACTTTTCCCAATAGCAGTATCTAGCTTTTTGCAGTTTTATTAATACATAATAATAAATCACTCTCCTTACCACAATTCAATGAAATATAAACACACAAGCAACGATGACTGGCAGATATGGCACAAGTTTTTCTCTGCCGCCGTCTAGACTGTTAGAATTTGTATTTAAAATCAACTCTTCTGTTCTCATCGTCCCTTGTCAAGGAAAATTTTCTTTCAAATGGCCAAGAGCCTTGTAAGCTTTCGCTAATATCAATCTGGGCTGGCCAATGAAATCAGGCGACTACCAATTTTGAACTGAATTTGAAAAACCAAACCCCAAATATACTATGTGTTTCTTAGTCTGTTGGTCAGTCTGCCCATGCTATTACACTGCAAAATATGTATCGTTTTGGGCAAACAATTTCTACCTCTCCCTTCCTCCTAGCGTTAACCAATCAAATTTGAATCACGTTAATGCCTCTTTTCAAAATTGCGTCCCAAAATGTTACCATTAAAATGAGCATGAGTGATCGTCTGTTTGTCACTTACTTACTTACTTAGTCGTTCCCCTTCTACCGTGAGGTGTAGAGGTTTGGAAGAGAGAGCGCCAGACTATTTTATCAGCTGTCTTCTTCCTGGCCTGGTTCCATTCTAGTCCTCGGTCCTTCAAAGATTGTCTAATGTTGTCCTCCCAGCGGACTCTGGGTCGTCCTGGAGGTCTGGATCCCTGGCTCTTTGTTTCCCATGCTTATCGTGGTAGCCGATCTTCTCCCATTCTGCAGACATGGCCAAACCATGTTAGTTGGGACTGTTCATTTGGGTCTGCAGCGGATGGGATTTTAGGTCTTGACGGATCGTCTGGTTGCGGACCATGTCTCTTCTTGTTTCTTCAACCACTTTCCTCAGATACCTCATTTCTGAGGTTTGGATCTGGCTTTTGTGGGTTGTAGTCATTGCCCACGACTCGCATCCATATGTCAAGACTGGGCCATAGGTGGAGCGGTATACAGCCATCTTCGTTTTCTTACCAACCTCTTTCTTGCTGAGGAATCCACGATTTATGGCCTGAAAAAGTCTCCCAGCCGCTGCTTTTCGAGTGGCCAACTCTTCTTTGATGCCTCCCTTTCGGTCTATAATAGCTCCGAGATATTTAAAGTGGTCGACCTGCTCCAGGACCTGTTCTCCCAACTTAATCTGATGTTTTCTTTCTTCTCGTGATATCACCATGGATTTTGTTTTAGAGCTGCTTATGACCATCCCTCTCTTCTCCAGCTCTTCCTTCCAGACTTGCAGGTTGGATTGGAGATGTGCCTCTGATTTAGCAATCAAGGCAACATCATCAGCAATTGCCAGCTCCCAAATATAGACCTGTCTCATCTTCCAGTACCCCACTGAAGACTTTCTTCTTCTGTCCTTACATGCCTTGATGACATCGTCCATAAGGAGTATGAAGAGGTAAGGTGATAGGATATCACATTGTCTTACACCAGTGGTGGTCCTGAACTCTTCTGACTTATGGTTTGCTGTCCTCACATAATTTCTGCAAGACTTGTAGAAGCTCTGTATAGCATGAATCAGAGGTGCTGGAATATTCTTCCTTGCCAAACAGTCCCAAAGTTTGCTCCAGGGGACCCTGTCAAACGCCTTTTCCAGATCGATGAAACAAAGATGGATCTCACTCTTATACTCAAGGGCCTTTTCACTCAGCTGTCTGAGTGTGAAGATTAGGTCTTGAGTACTTCGGTTTGTTCGGAATCCGCACTGGACCTCATCCAATTGTGGCTCAGCTAGGCGTCGGAGTCTCTGCTCTAGGATTCTAGAGTAGATTTTACCAGGGACACTGAGAATGGATATGCCTCTATCGTTTCCACATTGTCGATTGTCACCCTTTTTGAAAATTGGTGTTATGATGGCAATCTCCCAATCCTTTGGTATGATCTTGTTGCACCATGCTGCCTGTAGGACCTTTAAGAGTAATAGGTCGCCTGATGCTCCCATGTACTTAACCATTTCTGGTGTTATACCATCATGCCCTGCTGCTTTGCCCATCTTGATTTTCTCTAGTGCTGCAATCAGTTCTTCCATCTTTATGTCATCTTCACCATCATTGGTTTTCTCTTCTGTGCAAATGGTTATCATTTCTGATGCTTCACCATGCTCACCATCCAGGAGTTCTGAGAAATATTCTTTCCATCTTTCGATTACTTCCTTCGGGGCAGTAAGCAATTTGCCTTGCTTGTCTTTTATAAATTTGAGAGGGCATTGTTTTTCCTTCCTCATGTTCTTTAGGGTCTTATAGAACAATTTCTGGTTTTCTTGTGCATCTTTTTCTAGCTTTTCTCCAAATTCTTCCCAGGACTTCTGTTTTGCTGCTAGCACTTTGTTCTTTGCTTTTGTTCTGAGTGTCACATATTCTCTATATTTTTCCATTTGTCCTGTTGTGTTTTTAGCTCCTAAGTATTGTTTCCATGCCATTTTCTTCTCTCTTATTTTCTCTTTGACTTCCTCTGTCCACCAAGGTGTCCTCTTTCTCTGGTTCCCAAGTCGGACTTTACCGCATGCTTCTGCAGCAGCTGTCTTTATGATATCCTTGAATTTATTCCAGAGGGTTTCCAAGTCATCAGGTCGTTCTTCTGTGTTGCTCACTGCTGTAGCAATAAGCCCCTGATATCTGGTCTTAATTTCTGGCTCTCTCAGCTTGTAGGTCCTAATGCTCATTTCTCCTGCTCGTTTACTTGGTTTCTTGCGTGATGTTGGGCAGTTCCTAGGCTGAGCAACTCTTTCAGTTGTTCGTTTGATTGTTAGCAGGTAGTGATCACTTCCAATCTCTGGCCCCCTCCAGACTCTTGCATCTCGGACATATCTGAATGAGCTTCTCCAAACAATGGCATAGTCGATCACTGACTTCTCATTCTTGGTTGGTTCACATCTAGTGTATGCATGTATGCGCTTATGGGGGAACTTTGTGTTTGTAATGATCAGATTCTGCTCACTGCAGAATCTAAGGAGTCGCTTTCCATTGTCATTGAGAGTATCTTCTCCATATCTTCCGATAACTCCACCCCATCTAGCATGGTCATTTCCAACTCTGGCATTAAAATCTCCGAGCATAATAACTTCATCTAGGCAGTCATCCACTGTCCTTTGAAGCAGCTCGAAGAATTCCTCCTTGACCTCTGCTCTCTCATCCTCATTTGGCCCATACACTATGACCAGGTTGACTATGGTTTTCTCCTTCTTTTAGTTTTACAACCATAATGCGCTCCGAGACAAAGTTCCATCCCTTGATACTATCTTTTTGATTTTGGGCCACAATGCAACCCACGCCCCCTTTAGCTCTTTCAGATATGGGTACACCGAAAGGGGAGCAAAGAATAGTAACACTGCACCCTACCACGCATGTCGTAAAAAGCGACTAAGGAGGGTTGGGCATGGGGCTGTTTACCCCATCCCGTAAAAACTTCGCACAGTGGGCTGATCACCTGCTTGCCAACCAATCTGATTACGGAAACAACGATAGATTGTTTGGTCTGTTTCTGTTCCACAAAGACGCCACTAGGCGTGGTGGAAACAGCGATAGATTGATCAATTTGTTGTTGCCCTAAGACGCCACTAGGCGTACTGGCCACATACTGCTTTGCCGGTTGGTGGCTAAGGATGGAAGAAGAAGACTGTAGAGCAACGTGTTGCCATCATGATCCATGACTCCTTGTCCTTTTTTCTTCGTTTTCGTTATAGCCAGGATTTCTAGTTTTGCTTTCCTCATCTCTTCCACCAGCTCCTCTTCCTTCCCATTTATACTTCTTGTGTTCCAAGTTCCATAAGTCGTAGTCCGTAGTCCGTTCCAGTTCGTCGCCTTTAGAATCAGTCCGGTTTTCTCTCTTGTATTGCTCGTAATCATAGTTTAAGACAAACAGGTGATTGGCCTGTTGTGCCTTTGCATGGTGGAGGGGCTGCCTCCTTACAGCCTCCATGCAGGCCGCCCTCCTCCTTTTTCATCCGGGCTTGGGACCGGCATAGGCGGAGTTCTGTTTGTCACACTGTCCGAAAATATATAGTATTTTTATAATATCTTGGTTATTACTCGTGCGATTTTTGATATTGAAACATATTATTTATCAGAAGACTATAGCCTACCAGTCTATATAATTTTTATGCTACTTTTTCTTGCCGTTCTCATTTCTGTATTTCTCTATGCATATTGGGTTTTCTTTTCTGAACTACCCTATTAATAAACTCTATCTTCACAGATTCATAAAAATTATTATTAGGGCTATGGAGGATTTGTTATAAATAATAATATTAATTTTATCACCCCAACCATCCTTTTATATATATATATATATATATATATATATATATATATATATATATATATATATATATATATATATATATATATATATGTGACAACTTGCCCAATCTTCTCTTCATTTTTTTTATTATTTACGTGACATCGTTTTTTTCTCATCCTCAATGCATGATCGCAAAGTCCCGGGAATTGTCACTGGCGGAAATTCTCCTAGCATTCAGTATTTCCTCCTCGCTATTTTTAGATACGACGTCATTGTTGACCAATGACCTCGGTAGCTAGGAACCTGTTTTAATTTAAGACTGCTTAAGCTGATAAAACCAGTTTATGCCACTTTAGGAAGACCCCACGTGACTTTTAACGCTATTGATTGGAGCGTTTATTTGACGCTAATGTCACATGATGCACGCTATGGATCACGTGTCCAAGCGGAAATGTCCCGCTAAAAGTGCGCCAAACACGAGCAATCTTCACTTGCCCGGAACCCTTGAGACAGCTAGGTCTAACCCAATTATCGGCGAATTCTCGCATTAAAAGCACTGAAGCCACGTGTCTAATTGCGGGTTAGCGTCCATCTTTGAGTAGGTAAGTGAAATCTCGCTAGAATATAATGTGATGAAAATGTGTAGTACCTTGCAAAATCGACGCAAGATTGGTATGTTTACTTTATTCATATTTATGTTGTACGATCACATCCAGCCACATGTGATCGGGTATATTTTATGATCCCACGGGATATGTACATGTTCATAATAATGTATAACGGGAATATATATATATATAGCTATTAATTTCCATATTATTTGATTATTTTCGACCCGACGTTTAGACTAACGGAAATTAATATTAACGATAATGTTGACAGACCGTGACATATATTCATTATAAATTATATGACGAGGCGACCAGACATGAAGTGTGTGATAATGTTGTCAGACAATTCTAAAAACACGGATGTCCAATTATTTGTTAAATTCATCATAATGACATGACGATTAGGCTAGAGGCACAGAACTAGAATACTGTTGCCGACATTTCTATGATAAATTTGGTGGGTTTAACTGACATTTATAATAATTCATCGGGTTAAGCTGACGATAAATCAGTCTAAAGAATTATAATACTGCCACTGGGGCAGAGAAATATAATAAAGGACAGACAGGAGAAACTTGAATTCAAGATTAGACTCTAGACATATGATGTTAGAGACTAACCACCCCATCCCCCCCCCCACCAACCCCCCCCACCCACCCCCCCCCCCCCCCCCCCCCCCCCCCCCCCCCACCCCCCAACCCCCCCCAACACCCATAACCCCCCCACATAACCCCCCAACCCCCCCCCCCACCCCCCCCCCCCCCCCCCCCACACCACCACCCAACCCACCACCCCCCAACCCCCCCCCCCAACCACCCAATCCCACCCCCCCCCCCCCCACAACCCCCACCCCCCAAACCTAAACTATCCTCAACCCAACCCCCCCCCACACACCCACCTAAACCCCCCCCCCCACATACCCCCCCAAACCCCCCACCCCCAACCACCCAAACCACCCCCCAACCAACCCCCAATCCCACACCCCCCACAAAAAATCCCCCCCCACCCCCCCCCCCCACCTACCAAACCCCACAAACACCACACCTATAACCCCCCCACAACCCCCCAACCCCAACCACATTACACCCCACATCCCCCCACCCCACACCCCCCTTTTCCCCCTCACACCCCCCACCCCCCCCAACCCCCCCCCCCAAACCCACACCCCCCCCCCCAACCCCCCCACACACCCAAACACCCACCCCCCCCCCCCCCCACACCCCCCAAAACCCACCCACCCCAATACCAACCCCCAACCCCCCCCCCACCCCCCCCCATTTTACAATTAACTTCATCCAACAAACCCACACCACACCCCCCCCCAATACGATCACAACCCCCCCCCAAAACCACATCCCCACCAAAAAAACCCCCCCCCCCCCCCCCAACCAACCACAACCCCCCTCCAAAAAACCCACCCAACCAAACAACCCCAAACCAAATCCAAACCACCCCCAAACCCCCCAACAAACCCCCCCCCCCCCCACCCCACCCACCCAAATACCCAAACAACCCCAAAACCCAATTACCACCCCCACCCCTTACCCACCCCCCCCCCCCCCAACCCCAAAACACCCCAAACCCAAACCCCCCCCCCACCCCCCCCCCAACCCCCAAAAAAACCCCCAAATTAACCCCCAATAATTCAATCACCCCCCCCCCCATACCCCCCCCAACCAAACCCCACCCCCACAAACCCCCCCCAACCACCCCACCCCTCCCACCACACCCCCAAACCCCACCCACCCACCAACCCCCCCCCCCCCTTCCCTAAAACCAAAACCCCCCCCCCCCCCCCCCCCCCCCCCCAAACCCCCCCCCCCCAACAACCCCATCCCCCCACCCCCCCCCCCCCCAAACCCAAAAAAAAAAACCCAAACCCCCAACCTCCCCCCCCCCTAAAAACAACACAACCCCCCACACCCCCCCCCACCCCCCCCACCAAATCCCACCCCCATAAATTCCCCCCCCCCCAAACCCCCCCCCCCCAAAACACCCCCAACAATCACACCAACAAAACCCAACCACCCCCACCCCCACCCCCCCCCCACCCCCATTATAACCCACAACCCCCCCCCAAAAAAAAACAACCCCCCCACAACCCCAAACCCCCAAAACCCCTACCCCCCCCACAAATTTTAACCAACCCCCACCAAAACAACCCAACCCACCCCCAAATTTCCCAAAACCAAACCCACCCCCCCAACCCCCCAACCAAACCCCAACCACACACCCCCCCCCACCCCCCAAAACCCCCCCAAAAAAAAAAATACCCCCACCCCCCCCCCCCCCCCCCCCCCCCCCCCCCCCCCCCCCACCACCCCCAGACCCCCCCCCAAAACCCCCCCACCCCAACCCCCCCACCCTCCCCCCCACAAACCCCCCCCCCCAAACCCCACCATTTTCAAAAACCCCCACCCCCCACCCAACCCCCAACCAACAACCCCAAACACCCCCCAACCCCACCCCCCCCCCACCCCCACCCCCCCACCCCCCCCCCACCCAAAAACCCACAAACCCCCCACCCCATAACCCCAAAAACCCAAAAACCAACATAACCCCAAAAAAACCACCCAATTCACCCCCCCCCAAAAACCACCCCCCCCCCCCCCCACCCCCCCCCCCCACACCATAACACACCTGCCCCCCCACCACCCCCAAAACCCCCCCCACCCCACCCACCCCCCCTCCACACCCCCCCCCCCCACCCAAACAACCACAAACCCAACCCCACACCCCCCCACCCCCCCCCCCCAAATACCCACCACCCCCCCCCCCCCCCAAACCAAACACCACCCCACACCCCCCCTCCACCCCCCCCCCCCCCCCCAAAAACCCCCCCAATAAAAAAAAACCACCCAACCCCCCCAAAAACCCCCCCCACAACCCCACCCCCCCACCACCCCCAAAACCCCCCCCCCATTGTACCAACCAAACCCCCCCCACCCTCCACCAAAACACCACATCACACACCCCCCCAAACCCCCCCAAACCACCCCCCCCCCCCCCCCCCAACCCCACCTTAAAACCCCCCCCCCCCCACCAACACCCCCCACCCCCCCCAAAAACACCCCTCACCATCCCACCCCCCCCAACAACCCCCCCCCCCCCCCCCCAACCCCCCCAAAAAAAACCCCCAAAACCCCCCCACCCCCACAAACACCCCCCACCCCCAAAAAAACACACCAAAATCCAATTAACCCACCAAACACCCAAAATAACACCCACCAACCCCCCCCATATTACCAATAAACTACCCACCCCCCCCCCCCCCCCCCCAAAAAACCCCCCACCCCAATAACCCCCAAAAACCAAACCCCCCCACCACCCCACCACCCCCCCCCCCCCAATTCCCCCACACCAAAGAAAACCACACCCCCCCAACCCCTTACCCCCCACCCCCCCCCCCCCCCCCCCCCCCCCCAAAAACCCAATCCCCCCCCCCCCCACCCCCACCCCACCCCCCAAATACCCCCCCAACACCCCCAACCCCACCCCCCCCCCCCCCCCCCTACCCCCCCCCCCCCCCCCCAATAACCCCATCCCCCCCCCCAACCCCCACCCCCCCCCCCCCCCCCCCCAAACCCACCAAAAAAAACCCCCCATCAAAATAAACACAACCCCCCCCCCCCAACCCCCCCATCCCCCCCCCCCCCCAACACCCCCCCAACCCACCACCCCCCAAACCCCCCCCCCCCCCCCCCCACCCCCCCAACCCCCCCCCAACCCCCCCCCACACCACCCCCCCAAAAACCCCCCCCACCCCCCCCCCCCCCCCCCCCCCACCCCCCCCAAAACCACCCCCCAAACCAACCCCAATTACCAACCCCCCCAAAAAACCCCCAAACCACCCCCCCCCCCCACCCCCACCCCCCAAATACCCCCCCAACCCCCCAAACCCCCCCCACAAAACCCACCCCCCCCAACTTTAACCCCCCCCCCCCCAAAAAACCCCCCCAAAACCCCCCCCCACCCCCCCCTAAACCACCCAAAACCCCCATCCACCCCCCCCCCCCCAAAAAAACACCCCCCCCCCACCCCCCCCCCAAACCAAACCCCCCCCTCCCCACCCCCACCCCCCCCCCCCCACAAAACCCAAACCCCCCCCCCAACCCCCCACCAATACCCACCCAAACCACCCCCCCCCCCCCCCCACACCCCACACAAAACCCACACCCCCAAACACCAACCCCCCCCCCCACCCAAACCCCCCCCCCCACCCCCAATAAACAAAACCCCCCCCCACAACCAAACAAAAACCCCCCCCCCCCACCCCCAACAAAAAAAAAAAAAAACCCCCCCCCCCCCAAAAAAAAAAACCCCCCCCCCCCCCCCCCCATCCAACCCCCCCCCCCCCACCAAAAAAAAAAACCACCCCCCCCCACCCAACCCACCCAACCCCACCCCCCCCCCCCCCCCCCCCCCCCCCCCCCCCCCCCACCCCCCCCAAAAAAACAAACAACAAAAAAGGTCAAACACAACAGAAAAAAAAAAAAACAAAAAAAAGAAAAAACATGAAAAAAAAATAAACTGATAAAAGGTAAAAAATAAAAAAGAAAATAAAAAAAATAAAAAAAAAAAAAAAAAATTCAAAACAAAAAGTATTCAATGAAAAGAAAAATAAAAAAAATAAAGAAAAACAACAAAAAAAAAAAACAAACAAATATAAAAGATAGTGAACAAAATACTAACCAGTAAAAACCACTAAAAAAACAATAGCGCAAAACAAAAAATCCGAGCCCCACCATTTGTGCCCCCCACCACCGTATCCCCCACTGACGCCCCGCCCCCCAACCGTCCAAGAAAAGACAAGAAAAAGAAGTTATTAGTGAAATATTTCGTGTTTTGCGCCTCTACCCTTACCATTGTCCCCCCCAAATGGGTTCAGTATCTGATGATCACCTACATAGCAAATACCCTGATTCAGGAGCACCCAAAACTTCCCCCACCCCTATCAATGCCCCCACCCTCCACCCCCCAACCAACCATAATCCCTCCCATAACATTTACCCGACCCTACCACCACACGCGTTAACCCCCAGCCCACCCCCCCCCCTGTATCCCCCCACCCACGCTAACAACGAAGCGCTCCCAATCCCGAAAACCTGCCCAACACGCCCCACCACGGTAGTCAAGGTGGGGCGTCACAGCATGCAAAAACCCCGAACTAAAAAAAACCGCTACAAGAACTTCAAACTAAAATCCAAAAAAAACAAACCAAAAAAACTCCAGTCGACACCCTTAACCCAAGTTCTGTAAAACAGAAGAAATCTCAGCCTCAAACTGAGAAACAAAAAGACCCAATCCCACCGCCTAAACGCATCTAGTCATGATGAAGTACAAAAAAAGAAAAAACCCCCCCCCCCCCTTTCTGCCCCCGCCCCGCCAACTCCGCGCCCCCCTCCAACAAACCCCACCGACACCCCCACGGCCAGCCTCCAGCGGCCAAAAAAAAAAAAAATCTCAAAAAAAACACTACAACCGCCGAGCCCCCCCCCCCGCTTACCTAACCTCCCCCCCCCTACCGCAAGCCAAACACTAAAAAAAAAAATGGGCTCCCAAAAAAGGCTAGAAAGCACCCTCTACCTCCCGCCCTGCAAAGAACCGTACCCTCAAACAACCCTCACGCACGATGAATCATATCCACCGCCAACCAAAACAAAACCTCAATCCCCCCCCCCCACTCCCACGAGGCCCTCCCACCCGCCTCCGAAAACCGACTCCCCCACCCAGCCCGGCCCCTCGCCCTAACAAACCACTCCCCCCTTAAAATCCAATTAAGTGGTCACGGGTATAAAGTCTAAAACCAAAAAAACGCCTCCCGTCCGCCCCTAAGCAAAAGCCCTTTCGAACCCGACAATCCCCCCATCAGCGCCCACCCCAAAAAAAAAACCCACCTCCAAAACAATCCACCTCACCCCCCCGGTGGTAAATGGAGGGGGGGGGGGGGGGGGTACCCAACCGGTAAATGTAGGGTAGTCCCAGGGGAAAAATAACGGGGTGGGGTGTGGGGGGGGTGAGGTGGGGTGCTGGGGGGGGTTGGTTACGCTAAACAAGAAAGAGTGTAAAAATCCGCAAATATTAAAAAAAGAAAAAAAAATCCCCAATTTTTGCGGGCAAAACCCTCCTAAAAAAATGCGCCTTACACGACCAATACCCAACACGAAGATGTAATCAAAAATCGATCCAAAAAAATTCACAACCCCCGTTCCCCACCCCGTGCAATTAAATATGCGTAAAAAAACCTAGCCCACCGGGGGGCTGGCCCGCTCGGCCCCCCCCACAAAAAAAAAAAAAAATCACTTCCCTGCCCCCCAACACCCTAATAAAAAACCGGCCGGGCAAAACCCACGGGGGACCTCCCCCACTAAAAAAAAGTTTTTATCTTTTTGTGCCTCAAACGTATACCCTGCCTGTGTGTCTCGCAACACCCAAACAAATAAAAAAAAAACAAGTATGGGGGAAAAAAATAAGTGAAGTGTGCAGAAGTGCAGAGTGTCGCGTCGCCACACCACAAATCGCCTTGAAAATAATGGAAAAAAAACCCCCCCCCCCTCGCAACGATTGAGCGCCCCCTACGCATTTAGATCAGTCAAAACGCAAGCAGACACAAAAAAAAAAAAATATCTCGAAAAAATGGGCAAAAAAAAAAATGTGCGTGGAAATAGCGAGCGGAAAAAAGAAAAGCGAAAAGATTAAAAAAGATCAGAAAAAAGAAGTATCTGCTCATGTCGAAAAAATAAAATAGAAACCCCACCAGTCAAAAAGGGGGAAAAAAACAGGGAGTAGGTGTGGGGAAATGCCTCTGAAAAACGAAAAGGAAGAAAGAAAAAAAAATATAAAAGATAAAAAAAGTTGCTCAAGAAGGGGTAATCGAGCGTTAGTTTTTAAAAATTGGCACACCCCGGTCCCTAAAAAAAAAAAAATGCCCCCCCCCTCCCCCCCCCAAAAAAAAAAAAAAATCCCCCACCCCCTACAGCCAAAAACAACGAAAAAGGTGAAATGGGGTCAAAAAAAAAAAAAAAAAGGGATGAAGATGAACATAACGATGATGGAGAAAATCAAAAAGACAAAAACGAAAAAAAAAAAATCGTACAAAAACGTGACTAAAAGAAAAAACCAAGCTACAAAGAAAGTAAATTTCTAAAATAAAAAAAAAAAAAATAAACAAAAACAAAAAAAAAAAAATAATAAAAAATATAAAAAAAACAAAAAATAAAAAAAGAAGATAAAAGAAAAGGGTGGTATTGTTAAAAAAGTCTTAAAGGGGATAAAAAATATTGTGGGGTGGAAATAAAAGTAATTGGTAAAAAAGAAAAAAAAATAAAACAAAGGCGTTGTTGGTGGGGGGCTCAAACAAAAAAAAAAAGGTAAAATAATCAAAATTGGAAACTAAAAAAAAATCTTAAAAAAATAAAAAATTAAAAAAAATAGGTTGAAAAAAAAAACAAAAATAAAAATTGGCGGCCGGCCCACAAATAAAAAAAATAAACTAAAGAAAAAATAAGGGCTGGTCGGTGTGTAAAAAAAATGTTGTGGTGATTTCAAACAAAAAATGGTAAAAAAAAAAAAACAAAAAAAAATCGGGCGGAAAAAAAAAGTCTAAATAGAAATTGAAATTTTAAAAAATAAGCGCGCGACTCTCCCCCCAACGCGATCGGCGCAAAATTATAAAAAAACAAAAAAAATTAAAAAATCTGCTGCCCGATGGTAAATGAAAAAAAAAAAAAAAAAAAAATTAAAAAAAAAATAACAAACAAAAAAAAAAAAAATAAAAATATAAATGTAAAAAAATAAAAAAAAAAATTAATCAAAATAAAAATAGGGGGGAAAAAATGGAA
Source organism: Oreohelix idahoensis (assembly GCA_024509875.1). NCBI lineage: Eukaryota > Metazoa > Mollusca > Gastropoda > Stylommatophora > Oreohelicidae > Oreohelix > Oreohelix idahoensis. The sequence goes on along the minus strand of JAMPIV010002269.1, from coordinate 208,582 downwards.
AAAAAATAAAATAAAAAAAAAAAAAAAAAATAAACAAAAAAAAAGGATGGGGGTGGGTGAGGCGGGTTGAAAAAAAGTGGAATAAAAATAAAAAACGGGGGGGGGGGGGGGAAAAAAAAAAAACAAATTGTTGAAAGAATGTACAACTAAAATAAAATTTAAAAAAGTTATGGCTTCTAATAGCTGAAATTTTCAATTAAAAGAAAAAAAAAACAAAAAAAAACGGAAAAAGAATAAAAAAGGGGGGTAAAGCGCCGACAAACTGGGCCCTTAAAAAAATAAAATAAAAAACAACAAATATAGACAAGTCAAAAATTCCAAAAAAATTGTGGTGGGCAAAAGAAAAAAAAAAAAAATGTGAAAAAAAATAACTAAAAAAAAAAACACCTAAAAAAAAGGTGGGTTCGGGGGCACGGGGGCGGTAGTGGTAATAAAAAATAATTATCGTTAGCGAGAATAAAGTTAAAATAAAAAAAAAAAAAAATAGTCTTGCGGTTGGGATGGGGGATAGGTTTAACAATGAAAACAAAAAACAAAAAAAATGTGTGGTGGGTAAAAAAAAATAAAAAACTAAAAAAAAAAAAAAAAAAAAAAAAAAAAAACTAAAAAAAAAAAAAAAAAATAAACAAAAACAAAAAAACAAAAAAAAAATAATAAAAAACAAAAAAAAAAAAAAAAAAAAAAAAACGGGCAGGCGGGGGGGAAAAAACAAAAAAACAAAAAAATGGGGGAGAAAAAACGAGTAGAAAAAAAAAAAAATAGGAAGGGGAAGTGGGGGGGGTATGAAGTAGGGATTAAGTAAAAAAAAAAAAAAAAGCCTGGGGACACTCAAAGATACATGAACATTACAGCAAGCGAACAAAAAAAAATAAAAAAAACAAAAAAAAAAAAAAAAAAGAATAAGAAAAATACAAAAAAAAAAAAAAAAAAAAAGCGTACTTAAAAAAAAATAATAGAAAAAAAAAAAAAAAAATCTTAAAAAAAAAACAAAAAAGAAAAAAAAACAAAAAAAAAAAAAAGCGTCAAATTAACAAAAAAAAAAAAATAAAACAGACTCTCATATAGATAACCGCCTAGATCATCACCAGCGTCAATAAACGCAAGGCTGCCGTGCAGCACCCACGCTGTCTCTGAGCTCTCACCGCCCCTATGCCAGAGACTCTCACATACTCTATTCAGTAACTAGCGCAGTGACTCAAACTACCGTCGTCTTATGAGACTTGCCTCTTGCACGTTCTCACGTGTCTCTCAGATATTTAACACGGGTTCATATAGCATCTCTAACTGAGCAGCTGAATATCTACACGTATACATTGTCAGAAGCCGACGTAATGTCTAGATCAATCTACCTTCAGACTGCTGTCACAAATGTTATGTCTGACAGATCTAGTATGCTAATCTAGGGAATGGTGTGTGCACTCCATATGTATAGAGTGTGATAGTACAATAGTTCGATACAGTCACAATGTATGTACGATCTCTCACTATGCCGGACGAGCCTCAAACATATCGTACGAGCATCAGCGTTCGAACGAAGGTGAGCCCTTCTTATAATGCGACACTTATTGTACACAATACACGTGCACCATATAATAACGCATAAAATTATAATCCATCTCAATACCTGCTAAGAGCAAACTGTCACCCATTGGTTGTTGACTCCCTGTTGTCATGCCTGGAAAGGATAAGATAATGTCTAATTTAAAATTGACGTCTACGTACGACTTATATGTAGGAAGTGTGTGATAACTTCATACCAGACTTCACTATGATGAGTATCCTGTCAAAACTAGTTACGTAAAGTATCTACAAGGTGATACTTGTAACCCATATGCTAGTATTTGTTAGAACCCACATAACATCTAGTATAACATAATCTCATGTGTGACACACTACACCAACACCTCAGTTGCAAACTGAATATGCCCTGCAGACTATCATAGTACTCCCATACTGTCGGCTTTGTATGAAAACTCCCCCCATATCTTCGACTTGTGCATTACTCATTCCATTACTAGTGCATATTACATTGTAAATATGCTCTTTGTTATATGGGTTCACATTATTCGGTTGTCTCACCTCGTGTTACGCAAACCGCTTCTAGTTAGTATATTCTGACCCCATAGTTATTCAAGTACCCCTCGAACTTTCCCGTTCGCCTTATGACATAAAAGTTCAATTGGCTTCAGGATGCTGAGAATAGCTCAACTACGTTTATTCATATCCACTTATATCTTGTACTCGTGGTTAACATCACACAGTCACTCTCAAGAGAAAGACACTGTTGTCATCCTGAGCGACCTATTATGTAAGTCATAAGATATGACTGTGCTCCCCACTTGTAGCTCCGAAGATCACCCGCAAATCTGACGCCTGACCGTAAACACAGTTACCTCACTCCCTCGGCTCGTCAACCCCCCCCATTGTGCTCAAACGTATACTACAACTCCTCAACTCGAGCGTATTGTCCCCCCTCAGTGATCCCAGCATGTTGATGTACTCCAGTAATTCACTGAAGAGTCCATACCGGGTAGTATAGTCGCCATTATGGAAAATATTCTACGCCATACTGTATTGCTGGGCACTTGATGACCACTCGTCTTTGATCCATATACGCGGATCGAGTGTAGCCGTAACTGTGTCGAATTTCCGGTCTGGTAGTCATCACGATCTATGTCCTTTTTAGACTTTTGTAAGGGGGGGGCCGTTCGGGACACATTTTTGAGAGTATCATTATAGCGCATGGCACTCACGTAATCGTATCATTTTGGGTTTTGGGTAATGGTGTGTTGGGATGATTGCGGGGAGGTACGGAGATTGGTTTGGATGTTGGTATAGTGTTTTGTGTTGGTGGGGTTTGTAGTAAAACGGAGTGGTTTGGGTGGGGTACCCTGGTTTAAAATTGTGTTTGGTGTTGGTGGGTTGTGTGTTGTATTTGTGGAAATTGTGGTTTTGGGGGAGATGCGATTAATAGGTTTGTTTATTTTTGTTTAGCCCTCCCCATATCCACAGGATCCCCTTGGTCATAGGGGGTAATTCCCCGACCCCATTTATGGTTGATTTTAGTGTCTGCGGTTGTTCTGGTCCCCATTTTATGATGGGGGGTACGAGTTTTATGTTTTTTTGGGCGGAGGGGGGGGCCGCCCCCCATAATGGGGGGGGGGTGGGGCCCCAACCCCCGATCTATCGTCCTGGCGGTTATCTCTGTGTGTTTGTCCAACCCACCTGAAGCTTCTTGGGGTAGGGGGCGGGTTTTGTCTACCCTTAGCGGGGGGGTAATTTTCATGGACTTTTTGTTTTTTTTTTAGTTTGGGGGGGCCCCCCGACCCAACCTCCTAAAGGGGCCCCCACCCCCTATTAGGGGGGGCAGTTTTCGACTGTTCGGGGGGGGGGGGAGGTAGTGGCGCCGGGTACTTTGTAAAATACGCCCATAGGTCTAAGTCATTTTTGTTTTGGGGGGCAACTAGAATTCCTGGTTTTTTTTATCTCGCATGGGGGGGATGTTACCAGAATGGCGCCGTAATAATTGAGAAGTTACAAGCGTGCCCCACGACCCACATAGCTAAAAAGGCTGTAAAGGGTCATTTTTGTGTCTACTATGTGGCTGTCGACCAAGATATATTAAAGATTTTTAATACCCTGATTGAGGCATTGAACCGCAATAACCAAGAATGGGAACCCTTAGGGACGGACAAGAAACCTGGACAAAGCGGAGTGCGAAAATGCCTACACGCCTGCTGAAGGAGAAACTCACAGCTAGCCTATTCTGCGACAGCCTGACTTTACTCTGAACTTTACGCTGCGAACCAGATGCTAGCAAGATAGGATAGTAGCCACTCTCCTGCAGCCTAGTGATAGACCTTCTCTGCAACACTATTCCCCATCCGCATATGCATAGTAGGAAATTGAACCCTGCTGATCAGAACTACTCTACCATCGTAACGCGAAATGGTTCTGTCGCTAATATGGGCTGTGCAGAAGTTTCAACCATATTTATACGGGAAAAAGTTCACGGTGCAGTGTGATCACCAACCGTTGATATTTCTTGCAGCGTCGAAGAACCTTAAATGCCCGGCTAATTAGATGGTCAAGTACTTTGTTGCACGCCATATCAAATTCACATAGAATACATACCTGGGAAGAACAACGTAGGGGCAGATTTTTTGAGCAGAACATCCTGACGCAACCGAGGAGATATGGAGAATCTGGAAAAGAAGAGAAACCACTGTGACAAAGAGGAATTGGACGGAACGTCCAAAACTTAGCGAGGGGCTTTGTGTGACAACTTGCCCAATCTTCTCTTCATTTTTTTTATTATTTACGAGACATCGTTTTTGTCTCATCGTCAATGCATGAACGCAAAGTCCCGGGCATTGTAACTGGCGGAAATTCTCCTAGCAGTCAGTATTTTCTCCTGGCTATTTTTAGGTGAGACGTCATTGTTGACCAATGACCTCGGTAGCTAGGAACCTGTTTTAATTTAAGACTGCTTAAGCTGATAAAACCAGTTTATGCCACTTTAGGAAGACCCCACGTGACTTTTAACGCTATTGATTGGAGCGTTTATTAGACGCTAATGTCACATGATGCACGCTATGGATCACGTGTCCAAGCGGAAATGTCCCGCTAAAAGTGCGCCAAACACGAGCAATCTTCACTTGCCCGGAACCCTTGAGACAGCTAGGTCTAACCCAATTATCGGCGAATTCTCGCATTAAAAGCACTGAAGCCACGTGACTAATTGCGGGTTAGCGTCCATCTTTGAGTAGGTAAGTGAAATCTGGCTAGAATATAATGTTATGAAATGTGTAGTACCTTGCAAAATCGACGCAAGATTGGTATTTTTACTTTATTCATATTTTTGTTTTACGATCACATCCAGCCACATGTGATCGGGTATATTTTATGATCCCACGGGATATGTACATGTTCATAATAATGTATAACGGGAATATATATATATAGCTATTAATTTCCATATTATTTGATTATTTTCGACCCGACGTTTAGACTAACGGAAATTAATATTAACGATCATGTTGACAGACCGTGCCCTATATTCATTATAACATATATGACGAGGCGACCAGACATGAAGTGTGTGATAATGTTGTCAGACAATTCTAAAAACACGGATGTCCAATTATTTGTTAAATTCATCATAATGACATGACGATTAGGCTAGAGGCACAGAACTAGAATACTGTTGCCGACATTTCTATGATAAATTTGGTGGGTTTAACTGACATTTATAATAATTCATCGGGTTAAGCTGACGATAAATCAGTCTAAAGAATTATAATACTGCCACTGGGGCAGAGAAATATAATAAAGGACAGACAGGAGAAACTTGAATTCAAGATTAGACTCTAGACATATGATGTTAGAGACTAAAATCTGAGGTGACGGGCAGAGGGACGGCTTAGGGAAAGACTGCTTTCTAAAGCTAGAAAATTAATGGAGCCGTCGTATTTGTCTTCAGTCTATGGTGGAGCCTTGCACGACAGTCCAATCTCAGCGCAGAATACGGAGTCGAGCACAGAGAAGGCAAATCCGAACCATTCAAGACCTACCGGGGCAACGTCAGGAGACCGGAGAACTAACCTCACTTCACTATCAGCCAGGGGCTGAAAAGCTAAGTCCACGACAAAGGAAACTCACCTAATCAATGCCACAAAGTTTAGTCATCCATGATGAAAAACACGTGAATTGTGAGACACATAATACATACAGCAGACACTAATTCCATCGACAATACTATCATTCACCATCTATTCACTTTATTGCAATAAACCAATTGGGTGTATATACTGTACCCCACGCTTTGTTCCTTCCATTAGATGTTGAATATTGTCTATGTTTATCTTCCTTTATAAGGGAGGGGGGGCTCGTAAAATATAATATAATTTAAAGAATAATAATAATAGATAACTGAGAAGGGGACGACGGTAGCGAGAGACCAAATATCTCCTTACAATCTTTTCCAGACCTGTCGAGTTAGGAGAATTTACCCTCTTCGTCACCCTTTGGAAGTGGGAAAACCCAGCAGGGATTCCTTGAGCCAAATCTTCCACATCAGATCTATTATTTCCTCTAAATAATTCTCTTATCCTTTAAACGCTACGTGACAATATATATATATATATATATATATATATATATATATATATATATATATATATATATATATATATGTGTATATCGAAATTCATTTTGAGTTCCACTTTCAATATCGTTCTACCCCACTTCCCCCTTCTCTCAATGTTTATTTGAATCGTAGTTAACTGTCTAGCCTAACGAAGTGGCGGGTAACAAGCAGTAAGGATTTGTCACGCAATAGTATACAAATTCAAACCTCGGTTACCATGCGACTTGGATACATTACAATGCATTAGTTTATTTTTAGATTCATAAAAAGCCTTAGTTTTATTCTTCTCCCACTCTCCCCCCCCCCCCCCTTTTTTTCTGTCAATCCAACGAGCGAAACAAGTATTTGCCGCACGCAAACTGTTTCATGTTAGTTTCAATTTCTCAAGGCGGAGTGACGAACACGCCAGCGGTTTTTTTTTTGGGATGGGCTAACATTTTGCTTAGCACGAACCTTTTTTTAAAATACAGCTCGACCCGAGGCATCGGTGACGATGACGGGCAATAAACACGGGCGTTGTAATAGTTTTTACTACTTTTTAATTATTTAATTAATTATTAATGTACTTTTGATCACTGATCTCACCACAACAAAGTATGGAAAGATGGTCTGTTCTTCATAATTCAAAAAAATGGGCATTGAAAGAAGAATGTTTCAATGGATAAAAAAAACTTTCTATCCAACAGAACCTCTTCTTTTAACGGGGCTTCAAAGAAACGGACAATCCATGAAGGCTTGTCACAAGGTTCAGCATTAAGCTGCACCCTTTTCCTAATTTACATCAACGACCTGGCAGAATAACTTAAATTCCCTAATGCCTTGTTTGCAGATGACCTAGTGATATGGATAGAAAGCAAATTCCCTCCACAGCAACAAAGAGGACTAAATTGTGCCCTCGCTACTCTAACAACCAAATGTATCCTGTGGAAACTAATGATCAATACCACCAAAACAGTATTTCATCTTTACCCTCTGCGACCAGATAGAAAAAAAGGAGCTAAACCTAACATTTGATAACTCAAAATTGATCAAGGACGATAACCCTACCTACCTGGGAGTACAACTGGACACAAAACAGATATACAAGAAACATATAGACTCAGTGATAGATAAAGCCTCTAGAAGGCTACATTTGATCAAAGGGCTTGCTAGCACAACCTGGGGTGCAGACCAGAATACCCTGCGCCACATGTATTTGGGATATTTACGGTCCATTTGACTATGCATCAAAAATCAAGCATTAAGGTTTGTTTGTGGAAGCTTACGAACCGCTCCAGCTAATGCAAGTGAAATCGCTGATGATGTCGAGAGAAAGCAGTCATATCTTAACAGCTGAAAGATTGCTACGAGCAGAAGACAACAACGATTGCAAAATTTCTGAAAAGTTTGTCAGAAATAAAATCAATAGAAATAGCACAGTTTCCCATTATGGAATCCAAATCACCAAGAGCTAACGCTCAGTGATGGTGGATCAAAGACAAACAAAAGACACAAGTGGCGTCATCACCAGGATCGACAGACAGCACACAGTGAAGCAACTCTTCGGTAATAGGGCAATAACAGCCGGAAGTAGAACACTCAGGTTAGTGCAAGACAGGGAACAGGATCCTCCAGCTTATTATTAAATCTAAACAAGATGGCGGCACGTAAAAAACTTGCTGCTAGTAGATTGGATAATGAAGATTTGGCTGAAGTGGATGACCGCGTGGTGGAACTAGAGCGTCAACAAGAGCGAGTGCGGTACATCATGTTACCTACCCACAAGAAGGTGCGGTGCTTTGTGGAGTGTACCGGCCTACGGCTGAGAAGTATGTCAGGGAGGTGAGCGCTGTCTGGAGAGTAGGGATGATTAGACAGTGAACAGTGTGACCCCTAGTGTCCGCAGGAACCTGAGGATGCGGATGACGACCCGGAAGCGATGCTACATTCCATTCTTATGGTGTATGGGGAGCGTCGACGCATCTCAATGGATACTCTTTACTCAACCCGCCAAGGTGCGAGCAAGTCTCTCTGGGAATTCTCCCATCGCCTGCTCGAGGTATTCGAAAATGTTGTAAGAGCACAAAAAGAGAATGTCGAAGTGGCGCTGTCACAGACGTAGTTTCTGATTCTGATAAAATATTTTGCCTCCTCGAAAGTTACGCATGTATCATGCTGAGGAAGATTTCCACCTTCCTTTGCCAAATCTGTTTGCCTCTTCATTGCCGGTGATGTTAAAATGAGATGGGATCCATTGGATCAATACACTTTTGAATTTTTGCCATTGTTTGTGGAGTACTATTCTGAGGTCATCCAGGTCTGTATTATTTAAGCTTTTCAACGCTGCAATTAAAAGAAAACAATAAGTGCATCGGTAAAGAAAGCATCGTCTCTCTGTGCGTTCCTCTGTCATTATAACCTCTGCTGCAATTTTCAAGGCCTCTGCCTCTGCTCTGAAGTTACTTGAGAATACTCCTTTTGCCACTGACAGCTGTATTTGTGTGCACCAGTGCTTAAGGTCAGAAAGACACCGCCACCTCCATTTTCTGTTGCATTTGTCGCTGACCCATCTGTGTATGCATGGGTCCAGGTGTTGCGTGGGTAATGTTTCTCTATGTATTTTGTCGTTAAAGATTTTCTCTCTGTTGCTGTCTGCCTCTTTTTTCTTCAATTCCAGGAATTTCTATCATGTCAGGGAAACGATGTTGTTTCCAAACTGTTTCTGCAGTGTAGATGGGTTTAATAGTTGATATTGCGTTGATGGAAACTGCGTTCATCTGTGGTTTGGCTGATTATACTTCCCCTCTTAATTTTAGTTATAATGTCATTTTAAGATGGGGGTACATAATGTTGAGCTCCATGGCCACACTCTCTTATCTTGCGTGATGACTGCAGTAAAAGACTCCTCTGCTCGTTTACTTAAATGAGTTCTGGAGCCACCCCACTGGTTGCTATATGGACCAAGGAGTATGCTGTCCACCTCTGGCTTCAACAAAGCTCTGACCAGGTGCTGCTCAATAACTTTAAGACCACGGTCCCTGAAACAAGAAGGTTGTACCTTCTACGTCAGAACTAATTTACACTCTGTTTCTACACTGAGCACAATACATCACAAACATTGAGTTCAGAGCGTTAGGCCAACTGTCAGCTTCATCAGAAATACTTTATACCAGTATTTCCCTCCCTAATGGTTACTACGCCTCTGCAATTCCAGCATTATTTCTTTCTAGTTAATAATCTAGGTGTCAGTATACTGTTTGGCCATTCCATGCAGTTTTACTTTCCTCCGACACCTTCTGTTCAGGCTGGAGCACTATAGGCTTTACATCATGTTCGCTACTGAACCACACATATATATAGACATAATTTATCAATTTACATTCAATTTTCATTAAAAGATATTGAATATTTCAAGCTTACCACAATTCATGGAAATAATAATAAACAGTTTCGTTGACTGGCAATGAATATAGCACAACTCCGATCTGCCGATGTCCCAGGCTTTATTTTATAAAAAATATACACTGGTGCTCAACGCACTGCTTCTTAGTAGGTTTATTAGAAGATGTGGCAATGAACAGACGCTCTGAATTGTGTATATTCGCAGCTCTACCCAATCACACCACGTCTACACATCTTTTCAAAAAAGTACCCCTTTCTCACGTTTCCCCTGACAACACAAGATAGTATTTATAGTCCGACAAATCGTGTTTAGTCTTTCATTTGTTGCGCTCCAATCACATAGGAGTTAACATGGTAGGCTATTTCCGTAACGTAATGTTTCTTCAAACACGTTATAAAAAATTTTATGAGCAGAAATGATTTCATGCTGTCAGGCACCCCCACTATTTTATTTTGGCCATAACTTGGTAATTCCTAGACTATTTGCGTAACGTTTTACATATTCTTTGTCAGCAAACCCTAAGGAATCCAAATATACGAATTTAAGGGAGCTAGGTGGCTGCGTTCAAAATGTGCATTTTCTACCACCTCCTGTTCACTTCACTCCCCATGTGGTGTCTGGGTACTGTCATGTTTTCAAACGTAAACCCATCTAATGTCATCTTTCCCAATAAGCGTTTTTCAGGATTTTAAAACCTAACTCTGGGAAGGGTAGTGAATTTTATCACTGTCGAATTGAAATAAAGTTAGTGCATGTGGCCTTACACGCGTGATGGCAGCAATTGTGTATCGCGCGACGCGTGTTTAGTGTTGCACGTGTCCCTGCTTTCTGCCTCTCCCTTCTCTCTATCCCCTAGTCCATCTGTCCTTTATTCACGCCGTGTATAAAATGGAATGAATGAAATATTAAATTTAGGTCATTGATCAGCTTGCGTATCTCAAGGTTTTCCCAAGAAATACAGTACACGTTTCATTGAAGAAAGCGGGTAATAATACAGTAGGCTTTTACTATCAACGTGAAAGCGTTACAATTTGCAGACGAAGTAGAAAACAAGGGGGATTTCGAGTACAGGCATTATGACAGCACTGTTCTTTACCATTCTTCTTTCCTTTTATTAAATTTATTTGTTAGGCTTTGCATTTACGTTTTAATTTATATATGGGGATTAGAATAATTCACGACAGACATCTGATGCAATGCCATACTCTAGGACTTGTCTCACTCGCCCTGTGTATAACGTTTTTAGCGCTCTCTCATCTGCACCCCAAGTTGTTCCAGCAAAGTTTTTTCATGATTGCCATTCTTTGCCTTGCTGTCATTCAGTTTCTGTCAATTTGTTTTTTCCAAGTCAGACGGCGATCAAAAGTAATGCCTCGGTAAACTGGATTTTCATTTATATGTACATTTTCTCCGTTTAGCACTAGTTTGGAGCTCTGTTGTTTATGCGAGAGGGAAAATACGGTTCACGTTGTTTTCCCTTCATTTAACTTAATGAGCCATGTTTTAGCCCACTCTTCTAGTAATGCTTGCTGCATCAGAATATTTGCAGTAGTATATCTCTTTAGAGATGCACAACGCGAAGTCATCTGCAAAGGAGGCATTGTGTGTTTTTGGAATAGTTTCTGTTATGTCATTTATGTATGCAAGGAACAGAGTAGGTGACAGGACTTTTGATATTAGGGGTGGGTTGGTTTGCACTTTTCCTTTTCATTTTTTGAGGACCAAAATTTATGTAGGGTATTTTTCTGTGCCCACCTGTGTCACTAAGTCCTCCCACACTTTATCCTTGGCCTCCCTTGCCAAGCCCTTGCATCTTTTAACGGCTCTTTGCTTCTTCTCCTTCATCTTTTCAACCTCCCAGGTAGAATAAGACAGTGGAGGAAGCATGGATAGTAATGAGCAACAAAGGAATGGCATAAAGCACGAAACAGAAGAATGATGAATGGAAGATTTTTCACCATTTTCTTTTGCTATTCCGCTGCCGTGCCTTCCTATTACTCTTTAGTTTTATGTATTATGTGTTCCAACCTTATCTTTGAGGTCTCCAATTACTGTGGTAAGATCATACCTTGGTGTACATTCTCTTTCAGAACTTTCGTCATAAGTTTAATGAACATTCTTCGGCAACGGACATACATTGCGTTCCATAGTTTGCGGAAGGATTTGGTAATCAATAAATGAACATTACGAATTAAATTTGATTAACTTAGTTAAAGGACGGACTCTATTGATAACAATCATCAATACTTAAGTGCTCAATCACGCGCTTGAATATTAATGGCATTAGTTATAAATGTTAGTGTTTTACTGATTCTCAGATTTGTGCATCAGGTTTGCAGACCTCGCTACTTAAAAAAAAAACATTGTTTGTTTCCCGCAAGGGGTAGAAAAGGGGGGGGGGGGGAAGGGGGAAGCTGTTGAGACTCTTTGTTTCGCATCACTCAGTATATTAAATTTGAACGCTTGGTGGTGCACAAAGAGTCCGATGCGATTGTGTATGCGGACTACTATTTGTCGTATGATTGTTTAGCGGAAGCAACAGTATTCACTGTGTTCTGGATCTGTGTAGAGAGAGTGTCGGATTTTATGATCAGTGACTGTTAAGAAATGTTTCAAAGTGTATTTTCTTGTCTACTTGAAGAGAGTGCCTGAAAGGATCATATATTGGATCAATGATGGAATAATACGTAAGGATTTAAATTTGTCGATATTTGTCGTAGATTAGTGATAGGGGAATTAAAACACAGATTGGTCCCTTCTGAATAGAAATAGAACAGGTGATAGCTCAGTGGGAGATAATAATAGAAATAGCTTTACACGAGTGAGATGGTGGAAACTAGATAAGTCTGTCTCTGAGACTCGAGGAGATCCTCTCGCTCAGCCTATCTCTATAACAGAAAATATGTCAGACAGATTACTCAGTTATATAGATGTACTATATGTCAACCACTCACATACACACACACACATAAGTGACGACAGTTAGACGCACCGACGTGAAAACTATAACAATGGAATATAGATATTTTGGGACGAGCTGACCGACACACTTGGATAAGTTTATGTAAATTTTATTTATCATACGAATTTCACCACAAATCATAAATGTGAATATCAATCACATATAAATACATATAGGTTAAAGAATTACTAAAAAAGAATAGACCCATAGGTGTAATCATTTCCCCCTCTGTTGAGCCCACGATCCCGTTAGCAGAAAAGTTATAGCCCCCAAAGAGTCACAGATTTATACGCTATGGTCTAGGATTTCCCTCTACAGTTAAGAACAGAGTTGATACACTTGTATATTAATATATTCTAAGAGGAAAACATTATTAGCAACAAACTTGCATAAAGAAATTACAACGTGGGTGCATAAATTATACCATAAGGGAATCACTCAGTCCTGCTTTCTCTCTGTTCATTTACCAGTGGCCACTGACTTGCTTTCTTACCTATAAACTTGATGTCTTGCACCTTCAGGCGCAAACTTTAGTACACACACACACACCTTGAATCCGTGTTCGTTTTGATAAAGAGAACCCCAGCTCTGCAGATACAGGTTTTATCCAATGTTCCGGGGAGCGTTCACTTTACAACTATATTTTAGGATTACTGTTTATGTCACTTGAATCAGTTCAGGTAAGAAATTTTAAATGGGCTCACGATGTTAGAATCTCGAGGTTTCCAGTACTTAGGAAATGACAGGTTGGTAACTTCTCTCAATATAAAATTATTGATCACACCCCAATTGTTCAAACGTCGGAAATGTTACTGTTTGTAATTTTTCTCGCCACAGGGGCTGAATGTACATGAAATTTAGGGAAGAAATATAATCTGGCTCGATAGGTCCAGTTACTGCATTTAATCTTAAAGTTCGTGAGATGGGTACTATGTCTCCTTCTGGATGCAAACACAATGCCAGACAGGTTTTAACTTGTAAACCCACGTTTAAGTACAAAATTTTTCTACTAGGTTATTCTCATGTGTACTGAAAAACCGCTGGTAGATGGTTTGACCCATATACTTGTGGTGAACTTCTAAATACAATATCTAAATTAGGATATAACAGTATAGTGCATAAAGTCAAAGATAGGCGAGAATCTTAGTCGTCACCTACGCCTTCAGCGTATTATTTGAAACGCATTGGCCGAAATAAATGTACCCAATGCTTCTGGGTAACCTTGAGAAAAACGTACCACTTTTCCAAGTTCAAATGAAGTATTTGCCTAAAATACATTGTGGAAGAAGGGGCACGGATAGATAACCCAACGCAAATCACGTCTCACATTTGTTTCTAAAAATAAAACCAACTTGCTAGTATTGCCCTTAGGCGATTTTCAAATTACGATGTACACGTTAGAAAATGTGGACACTACGATCAGGAAAACACGCTTAGCTCTTATTGCGAATGACATAAACTCTCGTATTTAGCTTGAAAGTACATGGAAAAAGAATTGAACACTAGGTAGTTTAAAAATAAACAACTAACATGGAAAAAAAGATAGAATTTTGAACCAAGCCACTTCATCATCATGTGACGTATTCTTTCCAGAACGTTGTCTCCATTACAGCTGCTCTGAACGCATCACGATTCTGGGCAAGTCGACCTGCATCAGCCAAAGACAAGTTCAGACTCTCTGTGATGTCCTGGGTCCACCGTCGTCTAGGTCGACCCCTACCCACTTAGCCCCATAAAAATCATATAGTCGTGTACCTGAAGACTTACTGACCAAGAATATGTTGTTAGTTATCTAAATAGTCCATTAAATAATCAAATATTGGTAATAATACATAGAGAATCGGAGATACTGTCAGGTCAAGTCATATCTGCTTAGATTGGATAGCATATTTTTTTGGGAAAAAAGTAGGTCAAAGAAAGACTAAGATAGTACGATGACGTGGATTGGATGAAATTTGAAGGAAGCCGAAATATTATTGGCTAACCTAAATATACAAATCTAGTTGGTAATAGTAACACATAGTGGTTTGAGATATTTTTTTTTTAAAAAGATTCATTCAAATGAAAGAGATGCTTGGTCTCATTGGCCAAAGCCGTTTACTATAACGAAATAGTAAGCTGCTCTCTGCCATTTTTTTCAAAATATTCAGAAGAGCAAGAAGCGATGAGCAGACTTGTGCTTTTTTATTAATAATACTACCATCAGAAAGCAGTCTGAACAGAGGCAGTGGTGAAAGGGTGCCATATTCTATTGCCTAATTCATCGTTACTTGTTTATATTTCCTTGATATGTGGTAAGATTGATTTTATTGACTTTTAATTTTAAAAGGGTTGTATATAAGAAAAGGCCATGGAAAAGGAGTGTAATTAAATGATTCCATAGCAGATTTAGGCATGACCTAGATGTTGCTCCATCATATAGCGGACTATCTAAGAAGTTTAGAACTACAGGAATATATATATGATGGTCATACAGGAACATTACACCTATCTTATTGCATGGAAAAGATTACTGCAGGAAAGACAGAGGCAAAGCATCCATTGGGGAAGAGAAAAGAATACTGGTACAAATTGTTCCATCAAACTAAAGTGGAGAAGCAGGGTTGTCAGAGAGAGCTGACCATGTTCTTTTGTATTGAATGTATGTTTACATGTAAATTAGGAGGAATTAGTTTGATATTAAGACAGGACCATAACTTGCATCGACAGGGGTTCCTGCTGGCACTTGTCTGGTGCTGGTACTCGATGATAGAGAAATTCAGCACGATTTCTAAGAGTCTCTGGTACTTGCTGGTATTAAAGAAGTTCAAGACCAGAGGAGACTGAAGTGTTTGGCCAAACAAACTGCAACTGCTGTGATTCCAGGAACCAGATAAGTGCAATATCTGGCCTGGGACAACGTATCACGACTAAAGAAAAATCTCCTGTATAGACAAAAACTTTCCTCTAAAAGACTAACATAAATAATCCTAGTGAAACAAAAGAACATCGGGATGATGTAAATCCCCAACCTGCATCCCATTACCAGTGGTTATAATAATAATAATAATAGCCCCTTCAGTCATAACTGACTATGGGAATGCGCCCCTGAGGTGGCAGCCGTCAGCTGCTTATTTTCCTGGTGCTCCTTTCGACGTTTTCTTCTCACCTCTGCTTCTTGTGTGAGCCTCTCTTCGCCCAATCTGAGGTGGCGCCGTAAATAGCATCGCCACTTAGTGCGATCGGCAGCTTCATCCTCCCATGTTGCTGGATCCATGTCCAGTGCCCTCATATCTCTCTTGCACACATCTTTGAACCTCAGCTGTGGTCGCCCAACTGTTCTCTTGCCATCTGCTAATTGTCCGTAGAAGATATCTTTTGGGATGCGACCATCTTCCATGCGGCGAACATGGCCAAGCCAGCGAAGTCTGCGCTGTCTAAGCAGCGTATACATACTTTGAAGGCCAGCACGTGACAACACCTCGACATTTGTCACTTTATCTTTCCACGAGATGCCGAGGATGCGGCGTAGACACCGCAAATGGAAGGTATTGAGCCTTCTTTCTTGCTTAGCATAGGTCGTCCAGGTCTCGCTGCCATATAGGAGTGTGCTGGTGACGCAGGCATTATATACCGCAGCTTTGGTCTTCATTGTGAGTTTAGAGTTTCCCCAAACACGCGATGTGAGGCGGGCAAAGGTAGCTGCAGCTTTGCCAATGCGGCTGTCGATTTCTGTATCCAGTGAGAGTTTGTCATTGATGGTAGACCCTAGGTATGTGAAGTGGTGCACCACTGCCAATTCATAGTTATCGATAGTGATAACTGGTGCAACACCCACATCCTGACTCAGCACATTTGTTTTCTTTAGACTTATTGTGAGACCAAAGTCCTTGCATGCTTTAGTGAAGCGATTCATCAAGCTCTGAAGCTCCTGTTGGCTTTGAGTGACGACTGCAGCATCATCAGCGAACAACAAGTCTCTTATAGTGACCCTTCTGATTTTTGTTTTTGCCTTCAGCCTTGAAAGATTAAACAGACGGCCATCTGACCTAGTGTGAATGCATATTCCTTCAGTTGCATCTCTGAATGCATGTTTCAAGAGTAAGGCAAAGAAGATTCCGAAGAGGGTCGGAGCCAGAACACAGCCTTGTTTAACGCCACTTCGTATATCAAAGGGCTGTGACTGGCTTCCAGCATATTGGACTGTTCCCTTCATGTCGTCATGGAATGACTTTATCATTTCCAGCATTTTAGAAGGGCAGCCTATTTTCAGGAGGATTTTGAAGAGTCCATCCCTACTAACCAGGTCGAATGCTTTTGTGAGGTCTATAAAGGCGATATATAATGATCTTTTCTGCTCTCTTGATTTTTCCTGAAGCTGGCGGAGAGAGAAGATCATGTCTGTTGTTGATCTGCCAGCTCGGAATCCCCACAGTGGTTAAATAGAGTAATTAACATCAACTTGAAAATTTGTAACATGTACTATGGACATATTGTCTGTTGTATGTAAATATCTTTATATATATTTGTAAATATATCTATCCATCTAAATTGATTCTCATTGAACTGTAGTCCTGACCAAAACAACTTTAGGCTCAGGACCAATAAAGTTTAACAAAAGAATTTTTAAATATAAAATTTAACAGCTGGAGTTAGTTGAGTTTATCATAGTAATTAGTATATGTTTGTATATGTCTTTGTAATGAGATTCTTTAACAACACTCTTACAATACCCTAGACACTTTATGTAGCTTTCAGTCACGCTAGTCAATAAAAATATAACTTAGAGTGAGATCGTAGGGTGGTAACAAGAAAGGTACTCTGTAACACAGCTGTCCATTGTTTACCCCAGAGACCTTCACAGTTGATCTCACTCAAGTACAACTATACGCACACCATCCTTCTTAACATCAAAACCCACCACAATACTGTATAAAAGGAAGAGAAAAACATAAATACTCAGCCCTAATAGTATACACAATCCTACGCGTAAAATAGAATATGTTCACTTCGGCCATTTAACTTAAATTATAAACCGCAAACTTAGAGCTTGTCTTATCGTTTAAAACTCCCGTGAAATAAATTCTAGTCATTAAAAAGAAATCAATCATTATGAATTAGAAATAAATACATATTTCGTCAACACTCATGATGTATCAGTGCATTACTTAAATGGTTAAATATATTCTCTGACTGGTTACTAGCAGTGAATAAATTTTATATTATAGTTTAGCCTTCTTATTAGATTTCTGCTGGGGTTATATATTAAAAGATGAAAGAAGATAGTTAATTATCCCTCCAAAACCCAGACCTCTCACCTACGGGAATTTCTACGTTCAGTTTTCGGCTTATGCGTAATTCAAAGCCAAAAACCCAGGATCTACGTTCACGCTTAGACCAGACATCAGCAATGCGCTAATACGTGTGAGTTACCTTCGTCTTTCTGCTCGTATTCTTAGATCTCCCGATTCGTCGTGTTAATTGCTTATCACGAACGGATTCAGGGAAAAGGTAATAAAGATTTCTCACTACGGTTTCACGCTATCTACTCAAATTTATTCAAATCTGGTCTCGGTCTGATCTCTACAACGATTGATCTCTTGCGATGGTGTTAAAATTACAGCTCACGTTACTCATGGGTCTCTGGTAGACTCTCATCAAAGAAATATAGCGACCAGCATTAAATGCGTGCTAAAATGAGAATGCGTAATAGAGATTAGGTTATCCCAACAGGCGCAGGCGAAGTCCGGCAAAAAGAAAGATGAAGATAAAAAAATTAGATATATGAAATCAATTATCATAATCTGCCACAATATGATTAACGTTGGATACTTCGCACTAGCATAAAATATAATTACCACTGGGAAGTGGAGCGGATCAGTTGTTATAAGATGGAATAACTAAGGACACTGAGTATTTTGATGAATGAAGTACCGTAATATAAGGATGAATCTGAATATGATAATCACGTATGATCAAATGTTATGCAGCCCAATTGTGGATGTCAATAAATGTTGCGTTGACTGTGGACGATGGACTTGTACTATTCTTTGAATTCCAATTGGCCAATTGTATTCTCAGCTATTTTATAAACTGTTTTGCCTAGACATCTTATCGGGCAACCTTTAGCCGCACAGTCACGTAACATGCAGTTTGAGAGACCCACACTGCTGGTCGTTTTCAGCTTAAAATTCCTAAGTTTTTCTACTGACATGAAATATTACAAAAATAGTAACATCCTGCATTTATATCCATCGGGCCTGAATTTCGCCACCTGTCAAGCGCTTCACCGGGTTGCGCATGGTTGAAGAACCTGTAGATATAGGGGTTAGCTGTGAATACTGAATAAACAACCGTGGACAAAAACCGATATTTCGGGCAGATAGGGCTCATGATCCGTGGTTGGTAACTTATCTAGGGTAAGTAAAACTCTATGTAAAACTCTTATTTGAAACATCTACTGCCTTGTGGGAATATCCGTTTACGGCAGTGGTTCCCAACGGCGTGGAGCAAGAAGATGGAAAGAGTTGTAATAAGATTCAAAGATAATGAAGGATTCAGAGATATTTATAAAAAAAATTAATGTGCAAGAAATAAATATGAAAGTTATTTTCATAATTATTTTATTTATTTTGTTACCTGTGATATAATATGGGAAATATAAGTATAGAAACTCATAGAATTTTCTAGAATTTGTCAGATTTTATTCAGTTGTATAATTTATTTTACATTAAATAGATTCAGGTCTCCACGACATATTGTTGTGAACAGGGATTTTTAGCTCTGACAAATAACAAAGACCAGAAAAGAGAAAGGCTTCTTTGTGTTGATGAGGAGATGAGCGTTTGTTTATCTAAAAAAAGACCGAATATAAATGAGATTACCCGACAAAAACAAGCTCACACCTCTAATTGAATTTGTATATTTTGTGAATGAATTTTTGTTTTTATGTAGTTGTATTGTTTTGTACTTTCTGGATGTCTGATGATCAGTTTATAAAGTAGTAATGTTCTATAATATCAATAAATCACTGCTATGAGTAGACTTTTTGTTTTTAAAAGTATTTCTTACCAATAAAAAAGTCGGTGTGACACTGCAAATTTTCATTCCGACAGTGCGACCCAGAGAAACAAAGTTTGGGAACCATTGGTTTACAGAAAAAGATTCGAGAGTAAATGCTGAAAATAAATCCGGAGCTTTTGCTCGAAGGTCCGGACTATATTGACTGGACTATCCGAAAACCTGCACGACATAAACGATGTCAGCAAGACAGCCGTAATCAACGATGACTCCAGATGGATATAGCTGCACTTCAGAAAACGCGTCTGTCGAGCTCTGGAATGGTGAGCGAGAAGGATTACACATTTTATTGGCAAGGGAAAAATCTTAATAAAACCAGAGATCACGGAGTAGGTTTTGCGGTGCAAGAACCGCTGACTAAAATGGTTGAACCAGTTGAGAATGGACCAGAACGCCTGTTAACGCTCCGCCTGCAAACTAGTGCAGATATCCTCACCATTTTCAGTGTGTATGCTCCTACTCTGTACTCTGCCTCAGAAGCTAAATACGAATTATAAGAGAGTCTAGCAGCAGTAATCAAAAGCACACCTTGGTAAGAACAATTTGTTCTCCTTCGTGACTTCAACGGTAGAGTGGGTGTCGATAATGATTCACGGCCTTCATGTCAGGGCAAGATGAATGAAAATGGACAACGGCTCTTGGAGTTATGTGTCCACCATGACCTCTGTCTGACCAACACCTGCTTTCAGACAAAAACCTCAACATAAGGTGTCATGGAGGCACCGACGATCCAAGCACTGACACCAACTGGATCTGATTCTTGCCAGGAGGTTGCTTCTCAAGTTTGTGCCCTCCACACGCTAGTACCATAGTGCAGACTGTCATTTAGATCACTCCATTAGTTTGCTGCAAAATCAGAGCACAACCAAGTAAGTTCCATCATGTCAGACATGAAGGGAACCCACGCATTTATATCAGCAAGATGTCAGACCCTGTCATGAGAATTTAACACGACCTTCAAGAAAGCATTCAGTAGCCTACAGCATGGTGATACTGTTGCAGAGAACTGAAAGCACCCGCGGAACACCAATCATAGTATTGCGCTTGCTACCTTTGGTAAGAAGACAGTGAAGTCAAATGGCTGGTTTGAAGCTTCGTTATTTGTGATGACACCTGTCATTAAAGCTAAACGCAATGCTGTGACTGAATATAAACATTCACCAATGCTAGATCTCTATAGATCACGCAAGCTACCAGAATCAAAGTCCAACAAACTGCTCGACATTGTGCAAATGACTTTTGGCTCCAGCTCATCGAAAACATCTAGACCACAGCGCAAACAGACAACTCCAGACAAATGTTCAACTGTGTAAAAAAATCCCTTCGTCCCCAACAAACTAAGACGGCACCTCTAAAAACCATCAGCGGGAAGAAACATATATTTAGATAAAAGTTAACAGATGGAAGGTTGCTCTAGCACTACTCAAGGTTCTACGATAGAGAAAGTACAGATGTATATATATATATATGTGTGTGTTTGTGTGTTTCTGTATCTGTGTATACCTTCTGCATTTTCATGTACAAACCATTCTCATCTTTTTTTTAGTCATCATTTTAATGTCTCATTTCACAATAATAAAAAACGCCAGACGTTCTGCATGTATCAAGATTTAATAATACTTTTCTAACACTTATAACAAAACACATTACAAACGCTCTTGATCACTGATGGTGATTTTGATCAAGGACAAAATATTAAAAGCGTTTACTTTTTCTCTTGTACTACCTCGAATTTTTAAAATATGCAAGTTGAAATACATTTTATATACTCTGTAGATTCCAGAGATTATATCAAACTGAAATTAGAACGAGATCATGAATGGTCAAATATATTTTTTAAAAATCTGAAATAGATTTTGACATCTATATGAATAACATCATAATTTGTATATTTTAATTGTTGAAAGCAATGCGCGCCACGCTTTTTTATTTCCTAGACTCGGACAGTGATAAAAGTAATACAACTTGTGAAGGGTTGCTTCCAAGGCTCCATAATATTAAATGGCAGAACAAGATGTAAATTAAGATACCTCGGGTTATAACACAAATTGAAACGTAGACATTGCAAATATTCTATATATTTTATGAAATAAATATAAATGTTATGGGAAAATGAATAAAGGAAAATGGAAATAAGGACAGTTCAAAGTCACACAACTGGTTTATTTTTAATTTTTTTGTGTGTGGAAAATATCATGACGCTTAACAAATTACTAAGTAATTTTAAAAAAAATACTGGCAATGTTAAGGTATATGGTCAAAGGTCACCAGTGTTGGAAGAATTTGTCAATAGATTGATGGAAAATAAATCTTTCCGAAGTCTGTCAATTAAACAATAGGCACAAAAAATATTGGAAATCTATTGCAGGTAACTTTGGCTAAGGCATTGGAGTGCTACGTGTGTTTTGGGCGTTTATTTTCCATTTGTGTGTTCAGAAATCAGAACAAACAAGGACAGTGAAATTTATGCTGTCTGATCGTATTTTGAATGTCAGATATTATGTTTATCATTAAATAAAACTGTTAACAGTACAACATAGCGCCGATTATCATAACTAACTGTGCGACAGAATACATTGATGTGTTTTAATTTCTTAGCACATTTTTTCCGTAGCAGACACTGACGTAGGGGTGTGAAGTGTAATCCCTCTCTTTAAATAATGGAATTAATAGCTTAAAGCTGTTTCTTAGTACAATAACAGCGTGTATAACAGTTTCTGTCATATATTGCAGCGAGACAATGCATGACAGACTGAAATTAAACTCTGTCAAGTATTCCAATAATTTACATTTAAGTTGTCAGCGCATCAAATGAAGAAACATACACACATGCAACAGGAAGAAAATGATAGAGAAAAAGTAAAGAACTTGACGGAGATGGAGGAATAAAATAGGAGAAGACGACACATTGAACGAAATCCCAAAAGACCAGAGATACTTAAAACAAGTCAAGCAAGTTCAGACTGCAAAGCAACGCTTAAGGAAAAGGGTACTGGAAGGGAAAACGGAGGCTGAAATAATATAGAGAATTAAGTGAATGGAAAAGTGTTACAAAACAGTTTGCAGAAAAAGAGTATAGAGAAACAGGCAGATAAGAGTATTCAGCTGGGTATTGTAGATTCGTGGGTATGAGGAAGGAGCTAGAGTTACTATGTTTGGATCATCATAATCAAAATCAGGATTTGTAGGGTCTTCAAATTCCGCTGCCTGACCTTCAGATTGCAAGCTGACAGCGACCTGAGTAAATACATTGAACCTGTTGTTCCTAATATTTGATACGCACCTTCCAGGAAGGGCGGGATCGACCATTCTGCATCCACCTGAAGAAAAAGTGAAATGGAGAAGGTGAAGGACAAATCAGCACACTCCTTCCTATCATACCTAGGAGGATAAATGCAGTAAAGTGTATAGAATTTCATTCAATTTTAAAGAATTTTCAGTTACTGTGTTTTCTCTCGCTTTGTTCTAACTAGCAATTTTTTAACTGCTAAAATGTGTCTTGTATCAATCTTTTGTGTCCATAACTGTGCACTATTTGATAGTTTACAAACGTCTAACAGACATTGCTCAATTATAACATGATTTAATGAAATCGCCGTCATCGTTTCTACAGTCCTTCATGCTATGTATTGTAATATGCTCAATTCAAACATGGTCACTTTTTAAGCTAGTCTTCATTTGCTTTATTTCATACTTTCAGAATATATTTCCCAAATGAATTCTGCCCGAGCACACGTTCGGACGCGTGTCACGTTTTCGGCTCTCTATGACTATTATAAGACCAGGAACCTTTAGCATTATTATGTGATCGACTCATTTTATGCTGTTTTGTTTTAAAAGACTGTCGCTTTTCGCACTAGTCCGAGAGAAAATAGACTAAGGTCTATGGGAAATGATAGAGACGGGGAGGAACAACCCCGAGAGTCATCGCAATTCTGGCAGTGACGGTATTCTACTTGACTCGCCTTCTAAGTCAAAATATACACTCTCAAATTGTGGTTCCAAAAATATTTTTCACTCGATGATCTTACATTATCATTAACGAACAATCACAAGTTTGCTTTTTAACAAATTTAAAATCCCCTAACGGAACGTAAAAACATGTCGCGCTGTCTTGGTTTCTCCTATGCGTGACCACTGGTTTTTTTATAATCACTTCCCCGCCTTAGCTATGATCAAACATAGGTAAGAGTTCTTCATCCTGAATTAGTACAGATACAGGACTTAGAATACATCCTGAGCACACACATATTTGTATAGGAATACAACGCGAACACTATGTTTTATAGGCTTTTGAGTGTTACGGATTCTCGTATCTATGAACCTACAGTGGTGACCTTTACAGCAAGATTTAAACAAGCTTAGGCAAACTGACTTACAGGCGGAGGCTGATGAACGAAGTAATGGCTGGATAAATAGGCAGACATACATTATAACCGTGCATACGTATATCAATAAATAGACACGCGGGTAGGCAGACATGCAGAAATACAAACCGACAAATGTACAAATAGACTGACAGACAGAAAGACCGATAGATATATAGACAGACAGAACGAACGAACGTTATTTATAGATAGATAGATAGATAGATAGATAGATAGATAGATAGATAGATAGATAGATAGATAGATAGATAGATAGATAGATAGATAGATAGATAGATAGATAGATAGATAGATAGATAGATAGATAGAACAGTCAAACAATGATAACATACCATTGTACGGATCAACGATCTTCTGGACTGCGAAGTAGTCCCTTTTGGCCTTGAACCAGGAAATAGCTCGCAGTTTGAAGTCAGAGGGAAGCGCCGAGAGCGACCACTGGCATCGCCTTTAATTTATACATTTTAATCAAATGATGAGCATGCTTATGACACGTACATTTTGAATATAAGGTAAACATAAAGGTAGTCATGTAGCAGATAATGACGTAGCGTGGTGTTAGAGAATTCACTAAGCTAGATCTCAGCTTTGTGAGATGGGATGACCAGTATTCTTCCACACTTCCTTTGCCTTCTCTAATTCAAAAGCAGAGTCAGGTATCCATTTACATCTGGATAAGACGAGCGTCACGCTACCAGGTATCGAACCCAGTAAATTCGCCTCGAGAAGGAGGTGCTCTCTAACCACTTCGATTTGGGAAATTTTTACGATACATTAATGACATAGGAATGACACAATAATAATTTAAAGGCAGATTTTAAATTTGTAACACAAATGATATAAACGTGTCTCCATATTATGTTCAGAATTTTTAATTTTTCTAAATTTTATCTCGGTCGTTAATTCTTGTTTTATATTGCTAGGTTTTCCCTGTCTTCCTTTATTGTTTTCTTTTCATGAGATGTGTAATCATCTTTCTCTTTAGTTAATATAAATATATATATAAATGTGTATGTATGTATGTGTGTATGTGTGTATGTGTCTGTGTATGTGTGTGTATGTGTGTGTATGTGTGTGTATGTGTGTATGTGTGTATGTATGTGTGTATGTATGTGTGTATGTATGTGTGTATGTTTGTGTATGTGTGTATGTGTGTATGTGTGTGTATGGGTGTGTATGTGTGTATATGTGTATGTGTGTGTCTATGTATGTATGTGTGTATGCATGTGTGTATGTATGTGTGTATGTATGTATGTATGTATGTATGTATGTATGTATGTATGTATGTATGTATGTATGTATGTATGTATGTATGTATGTATGTATGTATGCATGTATGTTTGTATGTATGATGCAAATTCTAATGATTCTCCTATATGCCATGTTGTATCTTATTGTATCATGTCAGTACATATCAATGTATTTTATGGAGAATAAAGATTCTGATACGTATGCATGTATGTATCCAGCTTTGTGTTATATTCATATTCCAACTGTCCTTTGCCATTGACATTGATGGTTCAATTTATATTAGAATTTGTTGTTTTTAAGTCGTGTTTTTGTTACTTCGTTGTTTTTTCCGTATGTAATGAGTAGTCAGTAGTTTATTTTTTTTTAATTGTCTGG
This sequence comes from Oreohelix idahoensis, assembly GCA_024509875.1. Classification (NCBI taxonomy): domain Eukaryota; kingdom Metazoa; phylum Mollusca; class Gastropoda; order Stylommatophora; family Oreohelicidae; genus Oreohelix; species Oreohelix idahoensis. The sequence goes on along the minus strand of JAMPIV010002269.1, from coordinate 183,017 downwards.
TTCTTTATTATGTTAATGGTGTGTTAGTTTTTGTTTATTAATTTTATTATCGGTTTGATTTCTGTGATTTGTTTTTCTTAAATAGTATTACTATTGTTATTATTATTACCAATATTGTCATTGTTATTACGCGTACGTGGAGAGGGCATTTGGTATCTTCAACCAGTCTACATGGGATGGGGTACCCTAAGATAGGAAGATTTCAGGCACCTCGAATATCCTGTGTGTCGGTTGGGGACATCCAAATGCTGGAATTTAGAGGCACCCAGCACCCGATGTGTGACCATAGAGACAGCTGGTTGTATTGAGCCTTGACTCTTGTGTCTGTAACAGAGCACCACACGGGGCTTAAAATGTTGACCCTTTAAACACTGCATTCCTCTTATCTTGTTGATAGCTTCTGTGCTTTCATACTTTGTGCTGGAATTTCCTTTCTCCCCAGTACCTTTCCACATGTCTCATTCCATATATATTTGACTGGTTGCCAGTGGTCTTCCGTATTGTCTACATCATCCAGCTGTTGGAGTATTTGGAATTTGTTGGATACTGTGCTCGAAAATGTGTCTCCTGTTTCTTTAATTCTTAGATGTACTTACTTAGTCGTTCCCCTTCTACCGTGAGGTGTAGAGGTTTGGAAGAGAGAGAGCGCCAGACTATCCTATCGGCTGTCTTCCTCCTGGCCTGGTTCCATTCTAGTCCTCGGTCCTTCAAAGATTGTCTAATGTTGTCCTCCCTACGGACTCTGGGTCGTCCTGGGGGTCTGGATCCTTGGCTCTTTGTTTCCCATGCTTGTCGTGGTAGCCGATCTTCTCCCATTCTGCAGACATGACCAAACCATCTTAATTGGCACTGTTCTACTTGCGTCTGCAAGGGGTAGGATTTAAGGCCTTGACGTATCGTCTGGTTGCGTACCATGTCTCCTCTTGTTACTTCAACCACTTTCCTCAGATAAGTCATTTCTGAGGTTTGGATCTGGTTTTTGTGGGTTGTAATCATTGCCCATGACTTGCATCCATAAGTCAAGACTGGGACATAGGTGGAGCGGTATACAGCCATCTTCGTTTTCTTACCAACCTCTCTCTTGTTGAGGAATCCTCGATTTATGGCCTGAAAAAGTCTCCCAGCTGCTGCTTTTCGAGTGGCCAACTCTTCTTTGATGCCTCCCTTTCGGTCTATAATAGTTCCGAGGTATTTAAAGTGGTCGACCTGCTCCAGGACCTGTTCTCCCAGCTTAATCTGATGTCTTCTTTCCTCAGATAAGTCATTTCTGAGGTTTGGATCTGGTTTTTGTGGGTTGTAATCATTGCCCATGACTCGCATCCATATGTCAAGACTGGGACATAGGTGGAGCGGTATACAGCCATCTTCGTTTTCTTACCAACCTCTCTCTTGTTGAGGAATCCTCGATTTATGGCCTGAAAAAGTCTTCCAGCTGCTGCTTTTCAAGTGGCCAACTCTTCTTTGATGCCTCCCTTTCGGTCTATAATAGTTCCGAGGTATTTAAAGTGGTCGACCTGCTCCAGGACCTGTTCTCCCAGCTTAATCTGATGTCTTCTTTCTTCTCGTGATATTACCATGGATTTTGTTTTAGAGCTGCTTATGACCATCCCTCTCTTCTCCAGCTCTTCCTTCCAGACTTGCAAGTTGGATTGGAGAAGTGCCTCTGATTTAGCAATCAGGGCAACATTATGAGCAAATGCCAGCTCCAAAATATAGACCTGTCTCATCTTCCAGTACTCCACTGAATACTTTCTTGTTCTCTCCTTACATGCCTTGATGATATCATCCATGAGGAGTGTCGTGGAATATTCTAATCCACATATATAAATTATCAAGTAAATATAAAGCCTAATAAATACATATAAAGAAAGGAAGAAGAATGGTAAAGAACAGTGCTGTCACAATGACAGTACTCGAAATCCCCTTTGTTTTATGCTTCGTCTGCAAATTGTAACGTTTCCACGTTAAATATAAGCCACTGCATAAATACAAGCGTTTCCACAACACATTAAAACGTGTGCTGTATTTCTTGAAAAAACATTGAGAGGCACAATGCGTAATGACCTAAATTAATCCTAACATTAATTATATTACGTTACCAAAACGAACGAACAGATGGACTAAAGGATAGAGAGAGGGGAGAGGCAGAAAGCCGAACGCATGCAAAATTAAACACGCGTCTCGCTATTAATGCCACCCCAACAAGCGTAACGCGATACACACTTACTACTATCACGCGTGTAAGGCCACATGCACTAACTTTATTTCAAATCGACCGTGATAAAATTCACTACCCTTCCCAGAGTTAGGTTTATAAATCCTGAAAAACTCTTATTAGAAAAGATGACAATAGATGGGTTTACGTTTGAAAACATTACAGTACCCAGACAGCACATCTTCGAAACAGGAGGTAGAAGAAATTGCATATTTTGAACGCAGCCACTTAGCTCTTTTAAATTTGTATATTTGGGTTCCTTAGGGCTTGCTGACAAAGAATATGTAAAACGTTACGCAAATAGTCTAGGAATTAACAAGTTATAACCAAAATAAAATAGTGGGGATGCCTGACAGCATGAAATCATTTCTGCTCATAAAATATTTTTATAACGTGTTTGAAAAAACCTTGCGTACGGAAATAGCCTACCATGTAAACTCCAAATTGATTGGAGCGCAACAAATATAAGACTAAACACGATTGGTCGGACTATAAATACTATCTTTGGTTGTTAGGGGAGACGTAGGAAGGTAAAATTTTTTCAAACACTTGTCGAAACGTGGCTCCATTGGCCAGACTCGCTGATATAATCACTTAGGAGCGTTAGTTCGAGACCACTAGTTCAAATAAGCTTGATAAAGCAACAGTGCGTTGAAGCCAGCTCATATTTTTGCTAAATAAAAGCCTGGAACATAAGCAGATGGGAATTTGTGCCAGTATTTGTGCCAGAATTCATTGCTAATCAACGTATCTGTGTTTATTCTATGAATTGTGGTAAGCTTGAAACATTCAGTATCTTTTAATGAAAATTGAATGTGAATTGTTAATTTATGCCTGTATATATGTGTAGTTCAGTAGCAAACATGATGTAAAGCCTATAATGCTCCCGCCTGAACAGAAGGTGTCGGAGGAAAGTAAAACGGCATGGAATGGCCAAACAGTACACTGACACCTAGATGATTGTCTAGAAAGAAATAATGCTGGAAGTGCAGAGGCGTAGTAACCATTAAGGAGGTTAATACTGGTATAAAGTATTTCAGTTGAAGCTGACAGTTGGCCTAACGCTCTGAACTCAATGTTTGTGGTGTATTGTGCTCAGTGTAGAACTAGAGTATCAATTAGTTATGAAGTAGAAGGTACATCCTTCTTGTTTTCAGGGACCGTGGTCTTGATGGTATTGGGCAGCACCTGGTCAGAGCTTTGCTGAATCCAGAGTCGGACAGCATACTCCTTGGTCCATTTAGCTATCAGTGAGGTGTCTCCAGAGCCCAGGGGAGAAATCGAGCAGAGGAGTCTTTTCCTGCCGCCATCACGCAAGATAAGCTGATGTGGCCAGCTGAGCTCAAAATTATGTACCCCATCTTAAAATAACATTGTAACATAAACTTAAGAGGGGAAGTAAATTGTTTTAATATCAGGAACTGAGAACATCTCCAATACTAGTTCCAATAAAGACAAACTATTGAAGTCATGATGACAAATACCAACAGAGCTTGAACAAAACAAAACCAGTATTACCTCATATTACTACTACACAACTGACACACATAGGATACTTTTAATAATATATGTCACTACAATATTCATATTGAGAAATTCTGTACATATAACTTGTAATTAAAATTGATTGTGATTCCTGGTTCCCTTTGTATTTGAATCAGGACACATATTCATTCATGACAGCAATGAATACATATTGTTATTTGAAAAGTTATCAGTGACTCCTTTAAGATATCCTTGTAGAGTGTTTTATGTATGTGAGTGTCACAGTGTTGTCAAGTGTGGTGGAATAAATTAAATTGTTTATCCGTCTGTTGTTGTTATGACTTACATTTCATCATACACATACCCTAGACATACAACGTAGTCATCACACTATTCCAGAATAATTCTGACTGAGATATATATATATATATGTGGCAGCAAGTAAGGTTATCTATAATACACTACTCTTATTAGATATAGATACCTTCACAGCTGATCTCAGTCAGTACACTAAGTCCCCTATAAATGGTTATAACATCCCACTTCACCACATATATTGGGGGCTCGTCTGGGATTTTGAATCTTTCCCTATTAAAAATAGTGGGGGTAATTCACTTCAGGGAATATAAGAATTAAAAGGTATCCTTGGGTGGAATTAAATAAGGTTGAGCTCACGGTGCCTGTGTTGTCCATTAGATATATATTTAGAGATTGAATTGTTGGTTAGACATTGTATAAATTTACCTGATAGACAATGGCGGACCTGGCCAAGTTTCGATCTGCTGCTGTTCAGACTGCAAAAGAGTTAGGATTAGATGGGCAAGTTATGGTTGCCTATGTCACTACGGAATGTGACAAATTTATTGAACGCGAAGAAAGAAGGTTTGAAGCCGAAAGAAAGTTAGAGGCTGAAAAAGAAATTAAGAAATTGCAGATTGAGGCTGAGGCTAAGAAATTGGAAGCAGAAGAAAGAAGATTGACTGCAGAAAGGGAAGAGAAGAAATTAGCTGCAGAAAGGGAAGACAAGAGCTTAGCTGCAGAAAGGGAAGCAGAAGATAAGAGATTACAAAGGGAACATGAGTTACGACTAAGGGAGTTTGAGTTTCAAGGCCATGCTCCTGAAAATGGTGCCAGTCCCTTTGCCTCTGATGCTACGGTTACTCAGGGAGCCTCAACCTCAGCTATGAATTTTCATTTAGATCATTTTGTTGAGAAAGACGATGATATAGAGAGCTACCTAAATAGGTATGAACTATTAGCTACCACGTATGGGTTAGAGAGAGAAAGGTGGAGCTTAAAGTTATCTCAGGGACTTCGTGGGGCAGCTTATGAAGTTTTTGCAAAAATGAGCAGAGGTGATCAGGAAAATTATGACATGCTAAAGCAGGCCCTTTTGTTAAGGTATGAAAAGAATGCAGAATTTTATAGGAAAAAATTTAGGAATGCTAAACTACTGTCAGGTGAAACCTATCACCAGTTCTCTGCACGAATAGAGACATACTTGGAGAAATGGACTTCTCTGGGGAAAACCCAAGACCTTAAGGAAATGGTCCTTATAGAGCAATTAAGAGAGTCCATGGCTCCAGACCTGAGAAAGTTTCTCATGGAACAAGGTGCAGAGAGGCTGGGTGAGTTGCTAAATGTTGCTGAAAGGTATCAAGCAGCTCAAGCAGAGGTAACATGTAATAAAAAGAAACAAGTGGATAACTTTAGGGCACCACAGAACTTTAATAAATTTGATCCTAAGGATCAAAACAAAGGTAAGCACCAGTTTGATAGGCCACGGTATGAAAATAAAAATAAATTCCCACAATTCGATGAAAGGAAATATGATGAAAGAAAATCTTTCAACCAAGGAAAAAGGTGGTGTAAGAATTGTCAGATGGACAATCATGACACTGACCGTTGCAGAAGGAAACCTGTGTATATGGCAACCCTTCAGGTCAGGTCGACCTCAAGACAGGAGGAGGATATTATGTTAGATACCACTCCAGAAGAGATGAGGAAGGCACAGGCTGGGGATAAAACACTCAAGCCTTGTTTCAGAAAATTGTCAACTTGTCATACAACTCCAGGCAAGGGAGATTTTTACATGAAAAACAAGTTGATATATAGGAAGACTGGAGCTAGATCCAAAGGTCAGGGACAGCTGGTACTTCCTAAAAGATATAGGGCAGACTTAATAAGGAGCCTACATGTGAAACCAGATGGGGACCATGAGAAGATAGGTACCATCATTCAAAAGGTGGCTCACAATTATTATTGGCCCAAAGCAAGATGGGACATTGAGAATTTTGTAGAAAGGTGTAGCATAGCACATGAGGGAACACCCACAGAGTGGAAGAGACCATACGAGTGCATGGACAAAGAGGTCCACACAATTAAAGGTCCACATGTAGCTTTGTTAAGAACGTGGACTGATGAAAAGGCAGAGGAAAACATTACATCTTCATACCAATATGTGAATGAGCTGACCACTCGTTTAAAAACTGGCTGGAAACTTGCCAATGAAAATTTGAAACAAGCCAGGAAGAAACATGCTGCCTATTATAACAGGAAGGCGAAAGACAGAAATTTGGCTGTGGGAGAGAAGGTACTGCTTCTTTTGCCCGGGAGTCAGAATAAGTTACAAATTGGATGGCAGGGTCCATATACAGTTTTAGAGAAGGTGTCTAGAACAAATTATAAGATAGATAAGAAGGGGAAAGAAAAAATCTATCATGTGAATCTCCTGAAGAAATATTTGGAAAGAGAACATCAGGAAGAGACACACTTGTTGACCTTGTCCATCGCCATGGAGATGAAAAAGAACCACTTTCATCATTTGAATATCCATTACACCCCTGTGAGACAGCAGCACAGGTGAAAATCAGTACACATTTAACAAAAACTCAGAAAGAGAGAGTGCAACAGGTTCTAAATAATCATGCAGAGGTGTTAACAGACCGACCAGGGCATACAAACCTATTGGAATATGATATGAAACTGATAGACCCCACACCTGTCTGTATGAAACCATATTCGATTCCGTTTGCTAAGGAGAAAGCTTTGAAGGAAGAGATAGACTATCTATTGAAGGAGGGAATTATTTCACACAGTGAATCCTCATATAGTTCCGGTGTTGTACTCTTAAGGAAGCCCTCTGGAGAACATAGACTCTGTATAGATTACAGGAGACTGAATGCTATTACAGAAGGACAGGTGGATCCATTGCCGGATACAAATCAGCTGTTTGCCAGACTAAATAAAGCTAAATATTTCTCAAAAGTGGATCTGAGTAAAGGATACTATCAGATTCCAGTAAAGTCTGAGGTTAGACCATACCTAGCTTTTAGTACCTCAGAAGGACACTATGAGTTTAATAGATTGCCATTTGGATTGAAGAATGCGCCTAGTGTCTTCTCTAGAATGATGAGAAAATTCTTGGATGTAAACATTTCGGAGGAACGTAACGAATCCCTGAGTTGCCTCTTTGATTGAGGATATTCCGAATGTTTCATACAGGATAATAAGAAGATTATGGGATCCACTACGAAAACTCTGCTATCACCAGGTATATGTTATCTCCTCATAACGTACATTTTGAGGGAAATATAATGTTCTCTGGACATGTCATTGCGCAGACTCAGAGAAGAGAAATGGTGAATACGGGTTGCGAAGCAGCATTAAGACAAGCACTCACACTTGCGGCTGTTCAGTAACATAACCGAAATATATTATTGGTTGTAGAAGTCTGAGGCAGATTTCATGAGTAGTGCCTACTCTGAATGGACCTAACTACATAAAACCATGATAGCACCACAGCAGAGTAAAGTCAAGTTGACTTACATTTATCTATGTGTATATAGAATAAAGGACTGACATGGGATGTCTGTTTTAAGAGGGGAGATGTCGTGGAATATTCTAATCCACATATATAAATTATCAAGTAAATATAAAGCCTAATAAATACATATAAAGAAAGGAAGAAGAATGGTAAAGAACAGTGCTGTCACAATGACAGTACTCGAAATCTCCTTTGTTTTATGCTTCGTCTGCAAATTGTAACGTTTCCACGTTAAATATAAGCCACTGCATAAATACAAGCGTTTCCACAACACATTAAAACGTGTGCTGTATTTCTTGAAAAAACATTGAGAGGCACAATGCGTAATGACCTAAATTAATCCTAACATTAATTATATTACGTTACCAAAACGAACGAACAGATGGACTAAAGGATAGAGAGAGGGGAGAGGCAGAAAGCCGAACGCATGCAAAATTAAACACGCGTCTCGCTATTAATGCCACCCCAACAAGCGTAACGCGATACACACTTACTACTATCACGCGTGTAAGGCCACATGCACTAACTTTATTTCAAATCGACCGTGATAAAATTCACTACCCTTCCCAGAGTTAGGTTTATAAATCCTGAAAAACTCTTATTAGAAAAGATGACAATAGATGGGTTTACGTTTGAAAACATTACAGTACCCAGACAGCACATCTTCGAAACAGGAGGTAGAAGAAATTGCATATTCTGAACGCAGCCACTTAGCTCTTTTAAATTTGTTTATTTGGGTTCCTTAGGGCTTGCTGACAAAGAATATGTAAAACGTTACGCAAATAGTCTAGGAATTAACAAGTTATAACCAAAATAAAATAGTGGGGATGCCTGACAGCATGAAATCATTTCTGCTCATAAAATTTTTTTTATAACGTGTTTGAAAAAACCTTGCGTACGGAAATAGCCTACCATGTAAACTCCAAATTGATTGGAGCGCAACAAATATAAGACTAAACACGATTGGTCGGACTATAAATACTATCTTTGGTTGTTAGGGGAGACGTAGGAAGGTAAAATTTTTTCAAACACTTGTCGAAACGTGGCTCCATTGGCCAGACTCGCTGATATAATCACTTAGGAGCGTTAGTTCGAGACCACTAGTTCAAATAAGCTTGATAAAGCAACAGTGCGTTGAAGCCAGCTCATATTTTTGCTAAATAAAAGCCTGGAACATAAGCAGATGGGAATTTGTGCCAGTATTTGTGCCAGAATTCATTGCTAATCAACGTATCTGTGTTTATTCTATGAATTGTGGTAAGCTTGAAACATTCAGTATCTTTTAATGAAAATTGAATGTGAATTGTTAATTTATGCCTGTATATATGTGTAGTTCAGTAGCAAACATGATGTAAAGCCTATAATGCTCCCGCCTGAACAGAAGGTGTCGGAGGAAAGTAAAACGGCATGGAATGGCCAAACAGTACACTGACACCTAGATGATTGTCTAGAAAGAAATAATGCTGGAAGTGCAGAGGCGTAGTAACCATTAAGGAGGTTAATACTGGTATAAAGTATTTCAGATGAAGCTGACAGTTGGCCTAACGCTCTGAACTCAATGTTTGTGGTGTATTGTGCTCAGTGTAGAACTAGAGTATCAATTAGTTATGAAGTAGAAGGTACATCCTTCTTGTTTTCAGGGACCGTGGTCTTGATGGTATTGAGCAGCACCTGGTCAGAGCTTTGCTGAATCCAGAGTCGGACAGCATACTCCTTGGTCCATTTAGCTATCAGTGAGGTGTCTCCAGAGCCCAGGGGAGAAATCGAGCAGAGGAGTCTTTTCCTGCCGCCATCACGCAAGATAAGCTGATGTGGCCAGCTGAGCTCAAAATTATGTACCCCATCTTAAAATAACATTGTAACATAAACTTAAGAGGGGAAGTAAATTGTTTTAATATCAGGAACTGAGAACATCTCCAATACTAGTTCCAAATAAGACAAACTATTGAAGTCATGATGACAAATACCAACAGAGCTTGAACAAAACAAAACCAGTATTACCTCATATTACTACTACACAACTGACACACATAGGATACTTTTAATAATATATGTCACTACAATATTCATATTGAGAAATTCTGTACATATAACTTGTAATTAAAATTGATTGTGATTCCTGGTTCCCTTTGTATTTGAATCAGGACACATATTCATTCATGACAGCAATGAATACATATTGTTATTTGAAAAGTTATCAGTGACTCCTTTAAGATATCCTTGTAGAGTGTTTTATGTATGTGAGTGTCACAGTGTTGTCAAGTGTGGTGGAATAAATTAAATTGTTTATCCGTCTGTTGTTGTTATGACTTACACTTCATCATACACATACCCTAGACATACAACGTAGTCATCACACTATTCCAGAATAATTCTGACTGAGATATATATATATGTGGCAGCAAGTAAGGTTATCTATAATACACTACTCTTATTAGATATAGATACCTTCACAGCTGATCTCAGTCAGTACACTAAGTCCCCTATAAATAGTTATAACATCCCACTTCACCACAAGGAGTATGAAAAGGTAAGGTGATATGATATCACCTTGTCTTACACCAGTGGTGGTCCTGAACTCTTCTGACTTATGGTTTGCTGTCCTCACATAATTTCTGCAAGACTTGTAGAAGCTCTGTATAGCAAGAATCAGAAGTGCTGGAATATTCTTCCTTGCCAAACAGTCCCAAAGTTTGCTCCAGGGGACCCTGTCAAACGCCTTTTCCAGATCGATGAAACAAAGATGGATCTCACTCTTATACTCAAGGGCCTTTTTACTCAGCTGTCTCAGTGTGAAGATTAGGTCTTGAGTACTTCGGTTTGCTCGGAATCCGCACTGGACCTCATCCAATTATGGCTCAGCTAGGCGTCGGAGTCTCTGCTCTAGGATTCTAGAGTAGATTTTACCAGGGACACTGAGAAGGGATATGCCTCTATGGTTTCCACACTGTCGATTGTCACCCTTTTTGAAAATTGGTGTTATGATGGCAATCTATTTCTTAGATGTTCCACATTAAACTTTTGTCTATAGCTATGTACTATTCCACACTATTGTGGGTAACAGAAGGTGGAGATCTGATGCCATATCTACTCCCCTATTTACCTTTACGTCGTGTAATTATGATCTTGAAATTTATGCATAAAAGATCACTGTTTGTCGTAAATTTTAGATAGGTTAGAAGATATTTAGGGTCCCGTCTGAGCAGCGTTGATAGTGAGAATAAAGGTGTAAGAAATAGATTTCACGAGTGAATAGTTTAAGGAAAAGATCTGTCTCTGGAATGAGTAGTTTCTCTAGTCCAGTCTATCTATACGACTAAATTTTAGTATAAGACAATCTAGTACCTCCTTATATCTTGAACTATAAGTTAAACTAAACACAAACACACAATTGTGTGACAACAAGACACACAAACGTGAAAAAAACTATGGTTAAATGGGTATGGGTCTGACCAACACACAAAGTTAAGTTCTTTTTTGTAGTTTATTATCATTAAACTTTACAACATCAAACATATAGAGAAATCAATAAAATCATGTTTATAGACATGAAGTCTAGCGAAATAAAAAAAAGAAGGTAGTACAATGCTTGTAACAAATGAAAATATTCCCTCTCTCTCTCTCTCTCTCTCTCTCTCTCTCATACGTGGCCACAAACAATCTCGCTTACCCAATCGTGGTGTTGATATCCCTTGATAAAATACAATAGTTCCTAAACCTACACTGTCAGGTGGATTGCCAAATTAGCACCAGTCCAGCCTATATATCGAATAATAATTACAAGGTGGACGCCAAATTTGGTGGTTTAATTTTCCCTGGATGAAACAAAGGTCACCGCGAATAGTTACTGAATCAAGACGTGCTCTGGACGTTCACAGTTGCAAAGGGGAAATATAGTTCCATTATTGCGAAACATCTGGTTGCTAAGAAAAATGTTACAATATGTAAAAATGATGATGGTAAATCCTATCGGCTGGCTCTATGGTGAGTGCCGATTTTGAAACAGCGTAACTTTCTGGATCACTCCGTTGATACGGCTGTCAAACGTGAGGAATATATGTTCTTTCGTATGCCCACAGGGCTGGAGAAATTGAATAAATAATTCTGGTTAAGGTACAGTCCAGTTAAGATTTAATATTAATGTTTATTTGTCTCTTTGGTCCAACCGGTACACGAAGGAACTTGGAAATTGTAAGCCAAGAAGAAAACGCCATTAATCCTTCTCTGAATGAAGAAAGAGGACCGAACTAGCCCAAAAAGTCGAAGACCCAAATTAAGGCCGCTGGCTGCTGGTTTTTTTTTTTTTTTTTTTTTTGAACAGGTACTATTTAGGAAGAAAAGAACATTTATGAAAAAATGAAATGCTACTGTCCTATCCACACGTACGTTTTACGGTATGGAATGTCGGGAAAAAAGGGTATGCACCCTCCCCCGTTAATTCCAGCGAGAAAATGAACAGCGCACAAAGTCAATTATTATTTAATTTATCCATACGCGCACTTTAACAAAAATCGCCTGTTACTACTAGCTATTTGTCGGCGTCTGTTGTTTTGTCACATGATTTTTAACACTAGTCACTTATACAATTTCAGACGATGAAATATAATGCAAATTCTATTCTGCCACTCATCCGTCACGCGTAATACTCCCAGTCAGCTTGTGTAAGAAAGTAGCGTGATGGAATTTACATTACTGAATAACTGGCAAGAAAATATCTACGCGTTTATGTTATTTCACTAGTTTTAACGCTAGGGATTCACAGTGAATTAAAATGATAAACTTAACACATTTTAACACTTAAGCACAATTTCTATTATCACAAATCAGAAAATGAAATCCCCACGAGACAATTTAACACATTTAGCGAAGAATGGTTCTAGTCTGGCGTGTTTAGATTATCCAAAAATTTATGAGCGATAACTGATCTGGAGAGAACGCAGTATATATATATATATATATATATATATATATATATATATATATATATATATATATATATATATATATATATATATATATATATATATATATATATATATATATATATATATATATATATATATATATATACTGCGTTCTCTCCAGATCAGTTATCGCTAAGAAATTTTTGGATAATCTAAACACGCCAGACTAGAACCATTCTTCGCTAAATGTGTTAAATTGTCTCGTGGGGATTTCATTTTCTGATTTGTGATAATAGAAATTGTGCTTAAGTGTTAAAATGTGTTAAGTTTATCATTTTAATTCACTGTGAATCCCTAGCGTTAAAACTAGAGAAATAACATAACGCGTAGATATTTTCTTGCCAGTTATATATATATATATATATATATATATATATATATATATATATATATATATATATATATATATATATATATATATATATATAATTCACACATTCTGCATACAGATCATCGTGTTATTATTTCATTAGAGGATGTTATAATTTTTGTCCCCTTTCGCCGACACATTCTGCATATCTTACCTCAACCTATTGTTTATACACAGCAAAAATAGCAGCAATTGTCCTTCAACGAAATACCAAGGATGAAGCGTAGACATATTACGCGAAAAGACTGAGACTCTTTCCTTGTTTGGCATGGGTTGTCCATATCTCGCTGCCACATAGAGTATCCGTTTACGGGAAATGCATAGAGAGTAAACGCTGAGGATTTACCACGATTCGGAGTCCCTAACGCTGTTGATTCAACATTATTCTGGTAACTTGTGAACTATTCGGCGAGATTAAACAGGCGGCAACAACATAAACCAATTAGCAAGAAAGAGGACATGAAAAACAAGAAAGCAGATTTAAACAGAAGCAAACCAAAAGATCCAAAGCCAAGGCTCATGAAGTGTACATAGAAGCAAACAAAGAAGTAAGAAGAAGCATCAAAAGAGACAAGAGGACGTAAATTGAAGAGTTGGCAAAGGAAGCAGAGGAAGCTGCAGCCAAAGGAAATATGAGGGACCTATACAACAACACAAAGAAGCTAACAGGGAAATATAAGCAAACAAATGGCCTCATAAAACGCAAGAAGGCAATTGCTTAGAAATACATAAGAACAAATGAAGAGATGGACAGAACATTTTGAGGAGCTTCTCAATAGACCAGCCCCAACTAATCCACCAAAAATTCAGCCAGCAGAAGAGGTGCTACAAATCAGCTGTAAAAGACCAAGTAGAGAAGAAATAAAGAAAGCCATAAAGCTTCTGAAAGATGGAAAAGCTGCTGGTCCAGATTGCAATCCAGCAGAGGCCATCAAAACAGATATTGATACCTCTTCAGAGATTTTATACAAACTACTTGGCAAAGTCTAGGAGAAAGAAGAAATACTTGCAGAATGGAAGTAAGGTTATCTGGTCAAGTTGCCTAAGAAGGGAAATTTACAAGAGTGCACAAATTATAGAGGAATAATGTTACGAGGGGCGTTCAGAAAGTAATGCACCTCATCGTTTTTCTCAGCTAATAATGAAGATAGAAGCATGAAATTTTGCACACTTCAAATATGGCATGTGCCAATTGTGTGCACTAAATTGCACCGCAACTGGCCAAATAATACGGCTGCCCCAAACCGTTGAAATGGAGCGTGTTAGCAACTTGCGTTATAAACAGCGAATTGTGATAGAATTTCTCGTTGCAGAGAAGGAAACTGTTGTGAACATTCACCAGCGTCTATGTGATGTGTATCAAAGTTTTGCAGTCGACAGGAGTACAGTCAGTCGCTGGGTTCAGAGAATCAGAGAATCAGGGAGTGGAGATACGGAGCTGCTCGATTGGCCGCGCTGTGGATGTCCTGCCACAGCCACCAACGCAGAAATGCGCTGAGGGCATTATTCTTACTGATAGGCGAATCACTACTCAACAATTGGCCTTACAGCTGTCAGTCAGCATTGGTAGTGCAAATGCAGTTATAAAAACTCTCGGATTTTCTAAGGTTTGCGCAAGATGGGTTCCTCGAAGTCTCACAAATGACCACCGATTGCAATTTCTTCTGAATTGTTGGAGCGTTTCGATGCTGATGAAGAAAACTTTTTGGCTAAGATCGTTACAGGTGACGAAACCTGGGCACATTATTTTGAACCTGAGACAAAAAGACAGTCAATGGAGTGGCATCATCTGCAATCAACACGAAGAAAGAAATTCAAGACAATTCCTTCAGCTGGAAAGGTCATGATCACTGTCTGTTGGGACATTGAAGGTGTGATTCTTGTAGACGTTATGCCAAGAGGAGAGACAATCAATTCGCAATCTTACATTAAGACACTGAAAAAACTCAATCAAAGTTTTCGCAGAGTTCGGCCGCACAAGAATCCAGCAGACCTGCTTCTTCTTCACGACAGTGCGCGACCTCACACAAGTCTGACAACACGGGAAGCAATCACCAAATTGGGTTGGACTGTACTACCCCATCCACCCTATAGTCCCGATTTTGGACCTTCTGATTTTCATCTATTTGGTCCACTTAAAGATGCACTCCGTGGGACAAGGTTTGAAGATGATGAAGGAGTGATTCATGCAGCGAAGAAATGGCTACATGATCAAGACAAAATCTGGTACGGGCTAGGAATACATGCACTTGTTTCGCGCTGGCATAAAGCCGTACAAGTTGATGGGGATTATGTTGAATAATACCGATGTTTACATGACATAGCCATGTATTTTGTGTATAAATTTCATGCTTTTTGAATAAACAGCTCCTGAGAAAAACGATGTGGTGCATTCCTTTCTGAACGCCCCTCGTACTATCAGTGCCAGGAAAAGTATTAAACAGAATTTTCATCGAGAGATTAAAAGAATCCATAGATAAGCAGCTGAGAGATGAACAAGCAAGCTTTCGACAAAACAGATCCTGTACAGACCAGATAGACACATTGAAAATAATAGTTGAACAAAGTCTGGAATGGAATTCACCGCTATACAAGTTGTACATCGGATTCGTGGACTACGAAAAGGCATTTGACAATGTAGACAGAGAATCGCTTTGGAAATTGATGAGGCATTATGGAGTTCCCATGAAGATCATTAACTTAATAAAGAAGACCTATGAAGAATTGACATGCAGAGTTCTTCATGAAGGAAAACTTACAGAACCGTTTAGGATTAGAAAGGGAGTAAGACAGGGATGCCTCTTGTCTCCATTTCTTTTCTTAATAGCATAGATATTAGATTGGGTTATGAAAACATCTTCACACAACAGAAATGGAATCCAGTGGAATCTGACTAAACAGCTTGATGATCTGGATTTTGCAGATGACGGCTCTTCTGTCCCATAACCATACTCAGACGAAAGAGAAAATGAAAATTCTCGATGAGAGGTCACAACAAGTGGGCCTGAAAATACAAAGGGAAAAGACATAAATTATGAGAATAAATGAAAGAAATGATAACAAGGTTGAACTTGAAGAAACACCACTAAAAGATGTAGAATAGTACACATATCTTGGAAGTAATATAAACAAAGTTGGAGGGACAGACAGTAATATCAAAATAAAAATACAAAAAGCAAGAGGAGCTTTCATTGCATTGGGAAACATATAGAGAACAAGAGAAATCAAGTCCAACACGAAATAAGAATCTTTAACTCAAATGTGGTCAGTCCTATTTTATTGCTCTGAGACATGGAGAACAACAAAAACAACAACCAAAAAGCTAGACTTTTATAAACGGGTGCTTGCGTAGAATAGAAAGACTGAAATGGTATGACAAAGTCACAAATTTGGAACTGATGGCACTTGTGCCAGTGGAACAAAAGTTAAGAAGAAGACGATGGCGATGGATAGGACACACATTGAGGAAACCTGTTGATAGCATTACAAGGCAGTCCTTGTTCTGGAATGCACAGGGAAAGGGAGGCAGATGTAGACCAAAAAACACATGGAGAAGAGAACTGGAAACAGAGGTGAAAATGATGAGGAAAACATGGAAAGAACTTGAGCAGATGGCACAGGACAGGAAGACTTGGCATGTGTTTGTTGAAGGGCTATGCTTCTTAGGGAGCTAAAGGGAATTGAAATTGACAGATTGAACCGATCCGGTAACAGTACACCTCCTTACCTGACACCCTTTTTTACTTGCTGAAATGTTCCTATTTGGCTGCTAATTCTTGCAGCTGTTGTTTGTTGCCAGTACATTGTGGCGTGAGGTTTTTATTTGGCTCTAGGATCAGTATAGTACTGACAATAACAGAAATATAATTTCTGCAGAAAATGGTGAAGTCCCAGTGTCTGAGAGAACTACTGGTATCACAAATTAGTTACGGCTGTGAATGATCTGATCTCGAAAAATTAGTAGAGAGGAGACCGACATAAATTGCCACCTCGGCTATGTAACTAACTGTGATATTAAGGCAAGGAAACAGATTTTACTTAACAATGATAAAATTGACAAATCTTCAAATACAATTTCCGTATTATTTATTTAATATATACACTATCTACTCTTGTGCTGAAGGGTGGATGTTGAAACAATGGAATGTAATGGATTTGTAAGTTTACAAATGATTCACATATATTTATATATACTGAAGCACATTAAAAACGCACCACCTGTATAATCCAGGAACAGAGTGTGAAATGTAAATATAAGTGTGTACAAGTTTACATATTTGGAATCTTTATTCATTTTCCTATGAATCCATGCTGGTCATTAATTTGTACATTTGATTGTTATGAAATTCATTGCATTCTGTGCAGGCAAGGGAGAAAACAAAAAATACAAAAAAATGCACGTGCGTTATCCTGCTGGAGAAGCTGCAAGTCTGGATAAATTGTGAACGCAGGAGCAACCAGTGCATCCAGAACCTCATCTCGATATGTCACAGCATTAACATTTCCACGGAAGACGTGAAGAGGCAAGCGATGGTGAAAACTGAATCCTCCCCAAATGTGAATACTGCCACCTCGAAATCGGTTGACATAGCAATCTGCAAAGCGCTCTTCACACCGTCGCTAAATCCGCATACGTCCATCTGCAAAGGATATGTTGAATCTGTTCTCGTCTGTGAATAGGACAGCATTCCACTGCAGTCTAGTCCATCTGATATGTTGCTCTGCCCATTGCAGGCGCTGCTAACGATGTCTGTGAGTCAAGTTTGGCCCAACATAAGGTCGTCTTGCAGTAAGGCCTGTATCTCTGAGTCGTCGTATGACTGTCATTCGAGAGACTTGCCCATGTCTACCCACTATTGCTCTTGCTGTTTGACTTGCCGGGAGAGTACGATTCCTTAGGTGACTCAGCACAATATGACGATCTTGCGCAGGGGTAGTAACTCGTGGTTGGCCACTCCGAAGTCTATCCCGGGCACTGCCAGTGGTTCCGTAACGTTCATTGAGACGTACAATAGTGCTGTGGTGGCAATTCATCCTTCTGGCAATGGCCCGCGAGCTCATTCCGGTCTCCAACATACCAATGGCTCGTTGGCGGTCGTTTTCAGATAGTCGTGGCATTTCAAGCACATGTACTGGGTGTTTTGTCTCAACGGCCTTTTTATACCGAGTATACTGCCAGAACGCGTACACATTTTCAGGGTCATAGCTGTTGGGAATCGTGTTGCACGTGTAACTTCCATCGTTTTCATGTAGTCTGTACACACACCCGTGGGTTGAATCTTGCACTTTCCATTCCAGCAGCCATTCGCTCTCTACCTCATGGCAAACACGGGGAAAATCCATTCCCACACTTTTTTTGCCAGCTTCTTGGCATCAGTATATATAATAGTGATGCGTTTTTAATGTGCTTCAGTATATATTGCAAGTCTTCCAATTATAGGAAACAAATTTATATCAGCTGGGCTGTTAATCACTTATAGTAAATGTATCAGCTGTGCTGTTAATTAAGTATATAAAATTTATCAGCTATGCTGTTATTTTTTTTTGTTGTCTCTTGCTATGCTAACTCGCTTTCTCGTCACTGCCAGTTACTTTGCTCACAATGCTGAAAGAAATGGTACTAATGCGTACTCATCTCTCAAAACGTTCTGATCTCCTTAGTTTGGTTCACACAACACCTGCTGAGGATCGTTACTTTAGCCCATCCAAGACTGAGGGGGACTAAAGATGTAGCTTCTGTGCAATCTCTTCTCCTGCGAAGTTCCAGGCAGCTGGATTGACTCGAACATACGACCTCAGGTTGGATGACACGAATAAAACCCTCTAAGATTTAAACAGGCCAGGTTTTGACTCGACTAGTGAAGCAGGCTGCCAGGTCAATGCACTCAGGTAAGCAATAAATCAAGGTTGACAGCTTCTCTTCTTCAGTCGGTCTTTCTGGCTTCGTGTTGGTGTGCGTGTTTTTGCATAAAATCTCGCCCGAATATATAGGCAGGTGAGGTAACTTCTACTGCTTAAGGAAAGCTTTTGGTTGGTTCCTGGCGTGGCAAGCTGATTGGTTGTCTGCAGTTTAGTACCATGCTCCGTACAGCCTAATTTTATTCTGTTTTATTCCGCCATATTGGGTGACATCCGAAAAACAGGGCTTAAGTTTAATTTTATTCTGTCTCAGAGACTGGTGAACGGTGCTCGTTGATTGGTGGAAGCAAATTTGTATCTCGACATAGTGATTTAACAAAGTAGTGGGTTTACACACTTGTTTCCCGACATAGCCCCATCCTTTCCTAGCTGTGACCTGTCATAGCTGACGTGTAAACCCCTGCTGCAGTTAATCATTTTGCGTCTGTCCTTCCAGAGTAATAGGGTGTCGACTTAAAAAAATCAGCTCCTACATTGTCTCTTCCCGGAATGTAATTCACGGTAAAGGAATAAGGCGCCAGAAGCAGACTCCACCTTAGCAATCTCGAATTTAACTTTTTAGATGCAGCCAAGAATGTTAAAGGCTGGTGATCACTTTGGATACTGAAGTGTGTCCCATACAGGTAAGGTGAAAATTTGTCGATGGACCAAATTAGAGCCAAACATTCTTTCTCTATGGTCGAGTAATTCAACTCAGCTGCATTCAGCTTCCTACTGGCGTAGGCGACTGGTAAAAGTTCCTCTGGCTGGGCTTTTGATTGCTGCAAGAGAGTTGCACCAATACCTATACTGCTAGCGTCCGTCCTTAATACAAATTCCTGTGTGATATCGGGTAGCGTAAGGATTGGTTTGCTGGTGAGTTTTGCTTTTAGCTCTATGTAAGCTTTTTCACAATCAGCATTCCATTTGATTTTGTCAGGCTATCCTTTCTTAGTTAAGTTAGTTAATGGTGCACACATAGAGTTAAAGTGGGGTATGTATTTCTGATAGAACCCACATAATGACACACATGATCTCACCTCTTTCTTCGTTTGAGATCTGGGTGCCTTCTTTAACTTATCTATTTTCTTTGGGTCAGGAGACATATGACCTGTAGAAATAGTGTGACCTAGGAATTCCAACTCCTTACAACCGATATAGCACTTGGTTGGACGTGCAGTCAATCCAGTTTCTCTCAGTCTGTCAAACAACATGGAGAGCGCTACTATATGCTCTTCAAATGTGTTTGTAGCAACAAGAATGTCATCTATAAAGTTAGTGATATGGGGATTTTGTAGAGGTTCCAATAATTTCCTCATCATTCTTGAAAAGATACTTGGAGCATTTTTCAGCCCAAAGGGTAGTACATTAAACTCGTAGTGTCCGTCTGATGTACTAAATGCCAGCATTTCCTAACTTCCTGTTTCACTGGTATTTGGTAGTATCCGTTTCTTAGATCTACCTTCGATAAATATCTAGCCTTACTCAGTGTAGAGAACAGCTGGTTGGCGTCAGGTAATGGGTCCACCTAAGATTCTGTGATCGCATTAAGCTTCCGGTAGTCAATACATAACCAGTGTTCACCTCTCGGTTTTCTTAATAGCACCACACTTGAGCTATAGGGAGAGTGTGACTTCGAGATAATTTTCTCCTTCAACAGATAATCAACTTCCTTCCTTAGTGCATGGGTTTTCGCATAGGGTATAGGGTATGATCTCATGCATACTGGTGTAGGGTCTGTAACCCTCATGTCGTACTCTAACAGATTCGTACGACCTGGCTTATCTGTGAGCACATCAGCATGGGTTTCCAACACTTTCTGAACCATCTTCTTCTGCTCTGGAGTTAAATATTCACTAATGTTTATTTGAACATAATCCTCTGTAGTTGTGAATGAATACTCCATAGAGTGAAGTGGTTCACCGTGCATTTCTGTTGCAATGGCTAGGGTCATGATATGTGCAACTTTTGATGATTCCTTGTCATAGTATTTTTTATGAAGATTGACATGATATACCTTCTCCTTTTCTTTCTTGTCAATCTTATAATTGGTCCTGGAAAGTTTTTCCAGTATGACATAGAGTCCCTGCCCTATAATCTGCAATTTATTATTGCTGCTTGGCAACAGTAATAACACCTTTTCACCCACTTCCAGTTCCCTATCCTTTGCTTTTTGTTGTAGTACGCAGCATGCTTCCTCCTGGCCTGTCTTAAGTTATCATTGGCCAGTTCCCAACCTGCTTTCAATCGAGATGTCAACTCGTTGACGTACTGGTATGAGGAAGTCACGGTTTCCTCTGCCTTTTCATCAGTCCATGTCCGCAGCAATGTTTCCAGTGGTTCTTTTATTGGTCTTCCAAACAACAATGTAGCTGGAGCCAATCCAGTTGAATTGTGGGGTACTTCCCTATATGCAAATAGTGCAGCCGGTAAGTATGTATCCCAAGTATCAGGTTTTTCACTCGCCAGCTTTCTAAGGATTGAAATTAGCGTATCATTGAACCGCTCTACTTGACCGTTCCCTTGGGCATGGTAGGGACTACAATGATAGTGCCTGGCTTAAAATATCCTGAATACTTCTTGTGTTAGCTTTCCCTTAAACTGAGAACCATTGTCAGTAAATATCTGAGGCGGGACACCTAATCGGGTGAATATTGTCAACAGGGCCTCTGCCACATGCTTTGAATCTATAGCTCACATGGCCACTGCTTCTCCCCACATAGAGCAAGTATCAACCAAGGTTAAGATGTAAACATTTCTCTTCTTGGTCTTAGTGAGGGGGTCCAACAATATCCACTGCAACACGTTCAAAAGGGGGGTTCCCATAATAGGCATTTCTCCCAGTGTTGCTGGTGCAGTCCTATGCTTAGGAGCTACTCTTTGGCATTCTGGACAGGATCTTACATATCTCTTTATGTCCTCTGTGATTCCTGGCCAAAAGTAGTGACAGGCTATCCTTTGTCCAGTGGCCCCTATTTCCATATGTCCACTGAAGGGTATAGCATGTCCTAGCGTCATAACCTTCTCCCTGTAAGATTTTGGCACTACACGCTGTCCATGCCCTTTAGGTCCTGTTCCAGCTTTTCTGTATAGTAGGCCATTCTTCATATACAAGTCTCCTTTCTCTGGAGGGTTATGTGCTTTAGGCAGTTTGCCAAAACAAGGCTTCGATGTGCTGTCTGCTGCTTGAGCCTTTTTCATCTCTTCTGGATGAGTATTGATAGGATTTTCCTCCATTTTCTGGAGCTTTCCCTGGTCTAGACTGTTGCCATAACTACAGGTTTTATAGGTTCTCCAAGGAAAACATACCTACACCCCAAAATCAAAGGGTAAATAGGGTCGTCCATCACTGCTGCTTTGATTTCTCCTTCCACATAGCGAGATCTTATGTTGATTCGAGCTATGGGTAATGTCATGGTTCTTGCTCCCTTGATCGGTCCTCTGATTTCCACGGTTTCTGTGGTTATCTGGTCAGGACTCACTAGAGAAGAGCACACAACTGAATCAAAGTCTAATCCTGTGTCATATAAACACAGTACTTGAGTGCCATTCACGGTCACTTCCTCACAGACAGGGGGATGATGGAAGTCCTTCTGACTTACTGCCATTTCCTTCCTTCCCTGCTTCCCTGTTGTAAGACATGCAGCATGATGAGGAGGATTCTTCCTTCTGCAGTCCGCAGTATTGTGGTTACTCATTAGACAAGTTTTACACCACTTTCCTTCCTTCCGGTAAGGTGTCTTATCCGATCTTAGCGGGTGTTACTGTCATTTTTGCCTGAATTATAGACGTCAACCTGTTTGATACTTTTTGATGGTCTAAGACAGAGAACTGTCTATTAACTTTTCAGTAACAGGTTTGATTAGTGGTTATCTTCCCCTAGTCTTATTCCCCTATCCTTATAAGGATCGATGTTGACCTGTTTCGGGGAAATGTCTTAAATAGTTGTCATGTTTTAAGTCGCAATTCACATGACCATATAAGGAGCGGTTTTGCCTCTTGTTTCGGGGAAACGCCCTGGTCTGTATTAGCTTTACTCAGGACTGTGCCTATTGCACATGTGCAGGTTTTTGCGCGCAGATCGAGAGACACTTCCGATCTGGGAATTGTACCTGGGTTTCTGAACGGACAAGAGGTCCGGGGATTTTCTCTGCCATTATTACGGGGAAATGAAGTCCTCTGTGTGACTGATATGTCAGTGATTTTTCCCCAAGTTTATTCTGTACGCCAAGGATGGCAAGTGTTGTGTTTGGTGATTTTCTAGGATGCCGCCAAGGTAATATGTACACTTTAATCCTCTCGTATGCCTTGATATGCAGACTAGGTGCTGTCTGCACATAAGAACGATTGATATTTTTGAGGCGACATTTTTGAGTAGAGTTCACAGATGATATGATAGACAGAGCCTACTATATGTGCTCCATACAGAAACCAAGACTATACGTCTTATTGTTGAATAGAAGCCCAGCGAAGATTGTACTGTTTGGTACCCGCTATTCAGGCGGTATGTTTGGCATAGATGGATATGCCTTGCTTATGAGAAATAACACAGAGGTTACTTTGTTATATAGGCCCGCTACTTGCGGCCTGATTCTGTCGCCATAGAGGCCCGCCTTTCGCGGCCTATATTCTTCACCAGAAGAAGTACCTGGCGTGTGATGCCAGAAGAGCCATAGACTTTTGTTAAGAAATTGGGAGCCCGCCCTTGTCGTGCAACATATTTGCTAGAGGTACCTGACGCGCTTAGTCAGGGGTACCTGAGCTTCAGTATGAGCAGATTGTAGATTGGCAGACCATTGTCATTAGCATCCTGATGTATGAGCTGATCAAGATTTGTGATGCCAGATGTTTTCAACCATTACCATGTATGTGATGTCCCTGATCCATGTGCAATAGACTGTGCTGTTGATGTCACCGTATGTCTCGTATTAAATTGTTGAAAAGGTCATCAGTATTACCAACGTTTACTGACTTCTTCATGTGGTTGAGTGGGTGCATCGTGAACTTGTCCAAGAGCCTATACGCATTCGTGTCTACCATCTTATCTGATGTCTACTCACCCACACATCATGTCAACCCACACACTTCTACGAGCACTACGCACTTGAGAGCCTGTATGGTGTTTGAGAGAGAGTCAACATTACACCCTGTCAGCGCCTCAACGCTTGGTGACCCAAATATACACCACAACATTGTACTGTCCAGGTTTGACCTCCTACATTCAGCATTAACATTCGGTGGCTACATTCTTTACTTTAACAGAGGGTTTTTGTCCTTTTGGTCAAATCTTTGTTTATTTCTTGTGGTTTGGTCCTTTTGTTCATATTTGGTATAGTTTTGTGATGATTTGAAGTTTTCACCCTGCTTCTTCTTATTTCCTAATAATTCTGCCCGAGCTGCTTGATATCTCTCAGCAACAGTTACAATATCTTCCAATCTCTCTGTTCCTTGTTCCACGATAAACTTCCTCATTTCTTGAGGCATGGACTCTTTCACTTGCTCCATCATTATCATTTCTTTCAGATCCTGACACTTTCCTAAACTACTCCATTTTTCCAAATAGGTTTCTAATCTAGCAGAGAATTGGTGATAGTTTTCTCCTGGAAGAAGTTTAGCTGTTCGGAATTTCTTTCTATGTGATTCCGAGTTCTTTTCATATCTCATAAGCAGTGCCTGCTTCAGGATTTCATAATCTTCCTGGTCATCTCTTGAGAGCTTCAAATATACATCGTAGGCCACACCTGTCAATCCCTGAGATAGTTTAAGACTCCATTTTTCTTTCACTAAGCCATAGGTAGTGGCAAGTCTTTCGTATCTATCCAGGTACGACTCAATGGCGTCTTCTTTCTCAACAAATGGGTCCAGATGAAAATTCATGGCCCCTTTTGAGGTGCTCTGACTGGAGCTACTCTCAGAGTGAGGTGAGCTACCACAATTATTGCGAGTAGTTGCCTGAATTTCAAGCTCTTTTAATCTCAACTGATGGTCTCTCTCTGCTTGTAATTTCCTTTCCTCAGCTTCTAACCTTTTAGTTTCTCTCTCAGCATCCAGTCTTTTGCCTTGTCTCTCAGATTACCGTCTTTTGTCTTCTCTCTCGGCTTCCAGTCTTTTGGCTTCTCTCTCAGCTTCCAATTTCTTTGCTTCAGTCTCTAATTGCAACTTTCTTTCTTCCCTATCCATGTGTTTGTCCACTTCTGTTGTGACATACTGAATAAGAGCATCACCTGTCATATGTAATTCCTTACCCTCCTGCAGGATCGCAGTTCTGAACTTCACTAGATCAGCCATGGCGTTACTTAGAGAGGGTATGTAAATTTACTATAACCAAATTATTGTAATTAAACTTAATTAATTTAATTAAACAAAAAAATGTCCGTGCAACCTTGTGAGCATCAACTATTTACTGAGTACTAAATGGTACTCCTCTAACAAAAATAATGTTTTTAAAAATCCTATTATGATTTTCTCAAAAAAAAATTTTCTTTATGTATCTATGGGTGGCACAAGATAGAGTGTAGATAGATGAATAGACTAAGTATGGCTCAAGATATATAGAAATATCCCAGGAACGAGCCCCCAGTGTGGCGTGAGGTTTTTAATTGGCTCTAGGATCAGTATAGTACTGACAATAACAGAAATATAATTTCTGCAGAAAATGGTAAAGTCCCAGTGTCTGAGAGAACTACTGGTATCACAAATTAATTACGGCTGTGAATGATCTGATCTCGAAAAATTAGTAGAGAGGAGACCGAAATAAATTGCCACCTCCGCTGTGTAACTAACTGTGATATTAAGGCAAGGAAACAGATTTTACTTAACAATGATAAAATTGACAAGTCTTCAAATACAATTTCCGTATTATTTATTTAGTATATACACTATCTACTCTTGTGCTGAAGGGTGGATGTTGAAACAATGGAATGTAATGGATTTGTAAGTTTACAAATGATTCACATATATTTATATATATTACAAGTCTTCCAATTATAGGAAACAAATTTATATCAGCTGGGCTGTTAATCACTCATAGTAAATGTATCAGCTGTGCTGTTAATTAAGTATATACAATTTATCAGCTATGCTGTTATTTTTTTGTTTGTCTCTTTGCTATGCTAACTCGCTTTCTCGTCACTGACAGTTACTTTGCTCACAATGCTGACAGAAATGGTACTAATGTGTACTCATCTCTCAAAACGTTCTGTTCTCCTTAGTTTGGTTCACAAAACACCTGCTGAGGGTCGTTACTTTAGCCCACCTAAGACTGAGGGGGACTAAAGATGTAGCTTCTGTGCAATCTCTATGCTCCTGCAAAGTTCCAGGCAGCTGGATTGACTCGAACATATGACCTCAGGTTGGATGACACGAATAAAACCCTCTAAGATTTAAACAGGCCAGGTTTTGACTCGATTAGTGAAGCAGGCTGCCAGGTCAATGCACTCAGGTAAGCAATAAATCAAGGTTGACAGCTTCTCTTCTTCAGTCGGTCTTTCTGGCTTCGTGTTGGTGTGCGTGTTTTTGCATAAAATCTCGCCCGAATATATAGGCAGGTGAGGTAACTTCTACTGCTTAAGGAAAGCTTTTGGTTGGTTCCTGGCGTGGCAAGCTGAATGGTTGTCTGCAGTTTAGTACCATGCTCCGTACAGCCTAATTTTATTCTGTTTTATTCCGCCATATTGGGTGACAATATGGCCGCGACCGACATCCGAAAAACAGGGCTTAAGTTTAATTTTATTCTGTCTCAGAGACTGGTGAACGGTGCTCGTTGATTGGTGGAAGCAAATTTGTATCTCGACATAGTGATTTAACAAAGTAGTGGGTTTACACACTCGTTTCACGACATACATGTTCTTTATTATTTTCAAGTCCATCAATGTTGAAGCTTTCTAACATCTTGATAACTTATGTTTCACTTTGTCAAATGCTTTAATGTAATCTATAAAGCACAAGTGCAGATCAGTCTTCACCTCTATATGGCTCTTTCTATTGTTGCGTAGCGATATTTTCTCTTGCGTAAAACTCCGATTAGTGCTTGACCCATTTATCCAAATATTATCCATTATCGGTTAATTTCTCACCGTTGCTAGTTTTGAGTGGTGCCGACTTACTTTTCTGAAGACCAAGTACTTTTTTTAGTCCTGCGGGGTTCTAACACTCGGTGGACACTTGTATTAATTCAATCATAGCACCGCTTTTAGTTTCGATGCTAGGTATCATCACATATTATGTCGTCTCAAACTAGTCGTTTGACTTCACAGTCTTCTTGCTAACAAGCAAGTTCTTGCTTATAAATGTTGCTTCCAGTTCCCTGTAGCGCTGTGGGAAACTGAGTGTTTCCTTTACACTCTGACTGGGGGGTGGGGGGGGGGGGAGGGGCGCTCACTTGAGTCAGGATTCCCAAGTGTAGCCTCATGTTGTCTTGTGCAGAGAATTGAATCTGGATGCACATGTGAAAGTAACCATTAAATGCCCTTGTTCCTGACTGTTCTTTCAAACCAACAGTTTCAGTAAATCATACACTGAGGCAGCCACAAGACCACTTGCACCTACCTTAACAGCTATGACCCTTGCAGTGAACCCGTCGTGTCTCAAGTCCGTGACCAGATCATTATACTTGGCCACTTTGAACGAGTGTTGCTCGTCTAATCTGGATTCAAATGGTTTGGTCAGCTCAATCATTATAATCTGGTGCGATGATGAGGAATGTAACCTATGTCTGGTCGTCCTCGAGATCATCTAATGCTTTCCGGATATGTCCCTCGCCCAGGTCTGCCATCTCTCAGTCATTTGCTCAGCCAAGAATAGAGGATAAACTGTTACTTGGTTTACTTGCTTTGCGATGTGCTGACTTTCCTTGTCTCAGAAAGTATGTATTTGCGGTACTCGGTCTGACTTTTCTATTTGCCTTCACATTTGCCGGGTCTGTTGTGGCAGCCAGCTCATTTAGTACTCTGTTGTGGCGCCAAGTGTATCGCAACTGCCGTAATAACACCTGGAAAGCTGAGAGCACATGACTTTTCTATTTGCCTTCACCTTTGCCGGGTCTGTTGTGGCAGCCAGCTCATTTAGTAATCTGTTGTGACGCCAAGTGTATCGCAATGACACCTTGAAAGCTGAGAGCATATGTTCGTCTACTTCTCGTGGCACACGGAGTGCTGATCATCATCAGACTTTCCCCATTTCACAAGGCCAAATCCCCGTCTATTAGTCTGTGTGTATCCGTTTACCTCCTTTAGCTTGAGCTATTCTTGAGCAGTACCAACAGCTTCATCCACTCTCCACTACCTTCGAGTTTTCAGTGTGGGCTGAATGGACTTAACTACGTCATCTGCTGACTTGCACAGCATCATTGCTAGCCTCGCCTTTCCTGCTCTTTATTCTTCCACAACTGACTTGAAAGGGAGCACAAGCTTTGCCTTCTTGCAGTACATTGCTACGTCTGACACACCTGGTGGCACTCCTAACAATTTCCTTATGAACTTGTTGACCGTTCGCTCTATAACTTCCATTGTACTGGTGCTTACTTCATATATAAGCAGTGGCCATAGCTATTTACAAAGTAGGAGCATACGTGCGGATGAAAAAGTGATGGGACGGGAGCTAGTTTACAGGCAAAGCGTTAACATGCGTTCTAATCTGTTCTCACCTGGTTCAACCATTTTATTTAGCGATTTTTTTACTCGTCTACTCCCGGTTCTCTGGTTTTTTAAAGATTTCCTTTGCCAATAAAATGTGTAGTCCTTCTCGCTTACTGAATCAGAATCTGCCATGCGCTTTTCTAGAAGAGCATCTATGTCCACCTAAGCTCGTAAATGTTCATCGTTGCTTACGGCTGTCTTCCCGACATCGTTTATATCTTGCAGGTTTTCGGATAGTCCAGTAAGCATAGTATGGGTGTTCCAATACCCAAACCTGACAGTCGGTTTCTTTATACTCATTTTTATTTTCTTATTATTGCTTTGTGCAGTATGTCCTGTCTACAGTTTGGGTTTTGCTTAATCTCCACTGCACTCAATGGGGAGAGTATGACAGAATAACCTCGAACGTCACATTAACTTGTGCCATCCTATAATTCATTCTGTGTTCTTAACTTTAGCTTGCCCACTATGACGTAATGAAATAATAAGAGTGGCAGATGTTGATAGAGTAGAAGACTAGACCCGTAAATTTAGTCTAGACAGGTATATCCCAGTCTCGGAGAAGAGCACTGGTGTAAAGATAGCACAGGTATAGCTATAGCTGTAAAGAGCACTCGTCTGGATGGAATTAGTATACATCAAGATCTCTAGAGTGCTACCGTCACCTAACTATACTGTGACAACAATAATACAGCAAAATATAACTGTCAACAATAAGAAATTGACAAATCATAAAATTACAATTTACTAAATTATTTATTAATGTACATCTAGTTTCTTATTTCTCTTTTGAAAATCGGAAGGTCTCAATTAAAATGAAAAGATAAAAAAATCAACAATATTTATAACTTTTTACATAAAGTTCATGTCTACGTTAATCCTAAAGTCTTTTGCCTACACTGGGTTAACACAGATTGCACTTTTTATCACTACACGGTCTCTTTGGGATCTCACAGAAGGTTTTGGAATATTAACACTTAGGACTTAGCTTTACAGTCCTGGACAATGTCTGGTAAGACAAGAGTGTAGTTGGAAAACAGCTTCTTGGATCTTATGTTTGGCTAGCCAAGGAATGATGGAGCCAAAACACTTGAACTCCGTCACACACAGTATACGTTGAGTGGATGGTAGTTTCAGATCAGGCTGTTCCAAACTAGATCAGTAACCTGCAAAAAATGTAGCATGTGGCTAGTCCTTGTGTGGTGATTTCTCACAGGTCTGCGTGTTGTGAGGTGATGTGTTCAGTGTATGCTTATATAGGTATGGCATAAGTTCTGGTTCAATGGCAGTGTATAGGGAATGACAAGTCTAAGTGATTACATTTATAAAAATACATAATACAATTTCTGTACCCAGTCATGATGCTGCAGTTTCCTTCTACAGTCAGTTTGAATTGCAGTCATCAATAAAACAATGTTATACAACATAGGCCTTCCCTTAGTTCTGCCTTTCCATTCCTGCACGTCTCTGTTATGCATCCTGGTCCTTGCCTCATTCTCCATTTTGAATTCCAATGTGTCCTCGCAGTTTAATTTAATTATCAAACTTGTAAAAGAAGTATTTACGTACATACATACATACATACATATATATTCGTAATATTACATACCCCTTTTAGGATAAATCAGAAGTAGAACTGACTGAAGGCTTGGCAAAAGTTCAAACTGCCCGGCATAACAAATAGTAATACTCTTGCTCAGGTGTTGATCCTTCTTTCTCTCTGCCTTCAAATTCGTCTCTCTTCCGAGGTTTTAATTTTGCGTGTGTACCCTTGTCTGCCACGGTTCCTCTCTATTTATACACAGCCAGCAAGTGAGCGAGAAAGCATCTCACGCCTGCTGCTAAAATGTTCGTTCCAACCGGCTCGCCCCGCGGTTTTGTGTTTTTTAAATTTCTTCCTCCTTTTCGTTCCTTTTATCTTTTGTATGGATCACGTTTGTTGATACCTTACTTTAATTGTACTATCAACAGCTTCTTTCCCTCCAATAATTTCCTCTATTGGGTTTGTCTTAGAATTTATATAATTTTTCAAAGTGGCTTAACTTGACAAAATATGATGAAATGGTCTGTTCTCACGCTTCTATCTTCTTTTTGCAACAACGGTGGAACTAGTTGTTTGACAGGAAATACATGTGGACTTCTCCGCTCCTAACGATACTATTATCAACTCTTTCTGATCATTCCTTCTTTTTATATGAATTTTATTCGTTAGCCATCAAAAACAAATATCGCTTCGTTTATGTAGCCAGTACACAGAGCTATAAAATGATAGACAGAGGCACTCACGTCCGCTCGGTTTAAAAGTATCACGAACCAAGAATTTGTCTTGCGTATTTTTTTCTCACCATGCGACACCCACCTCTGACAGAATTTTGTATTTTCGATTCATTGTTTACATTCCCGTCCCTCAGTTCTTGTTATGTCGGTACTTCAGCGACCATCTTTTGCTGATTCGGGTAATCAATCCCTTTCGTTTGAACCCATATTGACACCTGGGATATGTAGAGAGAAGTATTTTTTTACTAATGTGTAACACATTTTCCTGCCAGACCAGACAAGTGCAGGGGAACGAACGTATTAGTGAGTAAACAATCTTTCGATGACCACAGACAATTATCTCTGATAATGGTTCTGTCTCCCCAGTTTGTTGATTGTTGGCTAAGACGAGGTGAATGACAGAATCGTTTCCGGACAAGATTTAGCAGAAGAATAATGATCCACCTTGAAAGAGATTACCTGTGATATATTATGAAGTCGTGAGTATAAACATGATCGACAATAGACAGAAGCTGGGATACCATCTATGGTGACTGTAAACAACACATTTATTTTCGCGTTCGTTACGCAGGAATTTTTTGGGAGAGAAGGGGAAATATACGCATCTTGCATGCTATTGGCTTGGCATTTACAATGTGAAAATACAACATTTCTGATAGGAGCCTTGCCTAATAGTAGCAATCAGGATACGAGCAGAATGCCGCCTTATAATTTAGCGCCTTGTGAGTTTACTGCTCTGTGAAATTCAACTCGTCAAGAAGACAGCCACATACGCCAGAGTAAGGAATATGATCAGGATTCCACTTTAAAGGATCGGACAACGTGTTTGAGCATCTTGTGGACTTATATCCCAGGAAAACTCTACCTTCATTAATACGGAAAGTCCGGAATCCCGGAAACCTGAAAACTAAGTCATAGTGGGTGGGAGCCTATTGTAAAGTAACACCCCAGACCACGTGTAAGTGGCATCTTAATCAAGTTACCATAACTTTTTTTCTGATCCAGAAGTCAGTCTGTATTCCCAAAGAAATTTGAGTCAGTAGTACCAATTGGTCTGCAGTCAAAGCTTTACACCTACAGAAGACTGGTCTTAACAGACGCTGGACCATCTTCGCAATTACCCTACGATACTACCAGGGACGTGTTGCGGCCACCAGACGTGACAAGTGACAAGAGTGAAACAGTCAATAACCTGCAAAGAACAAGCATCGGCTGGAGCAGAAACCAATCGATATCTTACTGGCAGCTAAATACCCATTCAAATCTGCCAAGTGAACTCTCTATTTTCAAATCAGAAAGACATTTCCAAATTTATGATGAAATTTTAAAGACTCTAAATTCACCCCTCCCTTATTTATTTTACAATTGTTAACGATAATTGACTATTACATGTTGTTATCTGTAAATGAACAAATTTATAGTTGATTTAGTCATTTTAAGTTAAATGCACCAGTATGTCACAGTCATTTTAAATATTTATAACTGAGCTATTTAAGTAATATTTTAGGGAGTTAAATCAGTTGAGGGCTCATCAGAATGATCAAAATCTTAACTCATAGAAGGTAAGGAACGATACAAAGTTAACATGACCTGTATCTTATCTGCCAGAGTGCCTGATTTCTTTAAATTCCTATGAGGTTCCCTAGAATTGAAGCACCATTCTTCAATTCACATATCTACCAAGAGTAATCTTGAGCAAAAGGTAGACATCTTTGAAGACTCTTAGTAGATACTCTGGATTTTGGTTGCTGTTGGACATCACTGCAGAGCAAGGGGAGTTAATCACGTGACAGAATGCGGACATTGGCGGGACTGCACCTGATTTTCTGGGGAACTGCCTAGCTTGAAGAAGGCGTTAGCTGTTCAGTGAGATCCTAGAACCTGTCCCTTTATTGGAAGTAGCCCCTGACGCAGTGACCTAAGCCAATTGGGAGGAATTCTTAAACCGATAACTGCTACTTCTTGTTTTGTGCCGACACCATAGGGCGAAGCTGGAGTGACCTTCTAGGAACCAAGCTTAGGCACATGTTATGTGGAGATCGTTGATGATCTACTTAACATATATAGTAGGAATATCCAGTCACCCTTGTAGAGCAATCCTATCAAGGAAGAAGCAAGGGATGTCCCTTACGGAGTCTATCTGCCTGGTGCTTGCACTCCTCGCCCGCTAGATAGTTATTGTTCACGACTTCGTACCCAACAGCCATCCAGTCTCTCGGAAAATTGGCTCATCCACCTTAGACTTTGGATAATTTACTCATGATTGAGATTTCTTTTAACCCATGATATCGGAGTGGATTGATGAGTGCCAGAGTATATTTTCAGGCCCTCGCGAGGGGTCATGTATCAATCGCTAGGAAACATGGACGTCAGAAGCAGTGCACATTTGCCAGGGATTACTTCAGTGTTCTCCACTATAATGAGATGTTGAACAACACCGCGATAACCGGTGTTGTTCAACATCTATACAGCAAAGGTAGCCACCAATCAATTAACAGGGCCGTGATGAACATTAATTTTTGTATATGTCAATCATTTACAGGACTGGCTTAAGCAGAAAATGGTCAAAAGCATGCTTGAGACACTACAGGCCGTTTCTAAATGGTTTGAGGAAACTGGTCCAATAAGCAATCCCAACAAGGCTTTGTATGATGGGGTGCTCCTTGAATAACACCATAGTGAAAGCAGACCTTCCAGACGTTACTCTCAATTGGCAGAAGATTGAAAAGCTAAAATATCTGGGAGTAACGTTCGTTCGCAGGCTAGCGTAAACGTGCCATGTTGAACATACAAAAGTGCAAGCGAGGTGTGGCAGCCTTAAGATCAATAGCCGCTGCGCACGTAGAGCAGAGACTAAGTAATCTCCTATATATTCAGCTCATCATATCAGTGATCGAGTATGAACTGGGAATACCCAGGCTGTCAATATCACAATGTGAACGACTAAATGCATTGTCTGATTAAATTTTAATGAAGGGATGAGTAAAGTTTTAGACTGTACGCGTAATACCCCCATTGCTTGGATTGCTGTCGATTAGATCAAGATATACGATGGTCAAGGTAAAAGCTACGTGTGGACAAAGCGGAATATAGCTGACATTAAAGAAACAAGAGCTCAGAGAGGGATGTCATGCATGGCACAGGCAGAGGCTACTATTGGGCATGTGATCACAGTTGACAATGTTTACAAGGGAGGAGAGTATGAGAAGTTAGGTGAGAAGTCATTATCAGCCTTGATAGGAAGTGCGGAATTCGGGACAGCTGAAAATTAAATAACTGATAAATGGTCATGCTGGGGACGATGATGCCATTGTGTATGTACACTGATGGGTCTGTACTCCGTGGTATGAAGTCGGGATGAGGCTTCCCGATGAGATAAAAGAGCAAGGTCGTCAATGAACAGAGCGGAACTTACATGTCAAAATCGTCCAGCGTGAGAATGGAGATGAGAATTAGAATGCAGCTACTGCAGATGGATGTCGATCAACTAGGGCAGTTATTGTGTCCATGTTTTGGAAAGTCCTAAATGGGTGGCTCCGGCATGAATGGAAAACATCCATAGAAGCCTCGAATCTTCAGGAGCTATTTTGGATCTACTGTCCTGGTCATGCAGAAGTACGTCTCAATGAGAGAGCTGTCAAATTTGTTTCGAGATTACCTATAGTGGAGACACGGGATATGGATAATGGAGAGATAGTAAAGACCGTTAATGATTGTCTTTCAGAGAACGACACTACAGTTGATGAACCAACTAGGTTACGACTTTGAATTTGATATCAAACGTAAGACTAGCAGGGATGGACGTATTAGAGGATGCATCCATCGTGTATACAGCCAGCGCGCTACATGTACAAGTAGAATTCATACCCTTCGACATTTGCTGTGGAAGACCGGACACCTAAGGGTTTGCCCGGAGCTCACTGATGTCGATTCTGATCAACAAAAGCAATATCACCAGTAACAATATAGAGATCAAGCTGTTACGCATGCAGTATGCTCCTCCTCTCCAAGGTAGCTCGTAGGTCCAAAGGAGCGTCAGTAACCGATACAGTTTGGTAATAGCAACGTCGCAAGAGTTATCGGAATAATGTTGAATCAACATTAGACTGCCTTAGAGACTCCGAGTCCTGATATATCCTCAGGGTTTAATCCCGAAGCATTTCCCGTAAACAGATATTCCCGTAGGGCAGTAGAGATTTGAAAGAGTTTTACCTTCTCCTCAGGCAAACCTATCTCCCCGAAGCTACTGATTTTAAGGCGTCAGTGGATTGCTTTCGCCCCTACTCCTCACAAGTGGAAACAACTCTGCTGGGCTCAAATTGAGCCACACATGTGTGTGTGTATATATATATATAGATATATATATATATATATATATATATATATATATATATATATATATATATATATATATATATATATATATATATATATATATATATATATATATATATATATATATATACTGCTCAAAAAAAGTTAAAGGCCACTTTCAATTTTTAGATTATTTCAACTATGCTGTTTTTTAAAAACCTGAACACTCAGTCAAAAAAGTTTTGCTGCATTTTGTTGCATGCTTAAACAATGTTTGTTAATCTGACAATAAATCAAATCTGTGTTACGTGTGTGTACCTCCAAGGTCAATCAAATGTACGTGGTGGAAAGGGAAATAATGCATGTTTGAAAATGCTTCCTATGGCAAAGCCTGTTGATAACATTGCTGAAATTTGCTTTTCACGTGCAAGTCGTGACTATGGTGAACACATTTCACCCACTTTTCGGAAGGAACGGGCAATGGGTATGTTTGTAACATTTACCATTTTAGCCATGGCTCAGCTAAGACGCTTGACCAATGTTGACAGATGGAGAGCGATGGCATGGCTGCAGGATGATGTAGGGCTGCGAGAAGTTGCTAGGAGATTAGGAGTTGCCCACTCTGTCATACAAACTCTGCGTGATCGTTATAATGCAACCGGCAGTGTCACAGAACAACGCAGGTCAGGACGTCCAAGGTCTACCACAAGACGGCAAGACACGCTGAGCCATGGCTAAAATGGTAAATGTCACAAAGATACCCATTGCCCGTTCCTTCCGAAAAGTGGGTGAAATGTGTTCACCATAGTCACGACTTGCACGTGAAAAGCAAATTTCAGCAATGTTATCAACAGGCTTTGCCATAGGAAGCATTTTCAAACATGCATTATTTCCCTTTCCACCACGTGCATTTGATTGACCTTGGAGGTACACACACGTAACACAGATTTGATTTATTGTCAGATTAACAAACATTGTTTAAGCATGCAACAAAATGCAGCAAAACATTTTTGACTGAGTGTTCAGGTTTAAAAAAAAACAGCTTAGTTGAAATGACCTAAAAATTGAAAGTGGCCTTTAACTTTTTTTGAGCAGTATATATATATATATATATATATATATATATATATATATATATATATATATATATATATATATATATATATATATATATATATATATATATATATACATATATATATATATATATATATATAGTCTATTTTTAAAGATATATATAGTAGATTGGGGGGGGGGGGGGGGGGGGGGGGAAGTGGTGGTGTCAGAAAAGTCATAAACAATTCTGGCAAAGGCTTCTTTTTCACTAAATAATCATTTATGCAAGGTAACTATTTTCCTAATGCTGGTCTCCATCTATTAATATTTTTGAGTAAGCTAATATGCCCTAAACAGTTTACAACAGTTTTTTAATGTGTTTTTCACAATCTAACTGCAGACGTTACGCTATTTATAGGAAGCTGGTCACTATGTGGTGGTTTATCTGATTTATTTATATAATTTATATAACTGTTGATCACACGTTCTTGAGATCATACCTACTGCTTTTTAAACATTTAAATTAAATATGCAAGACAATACTTCATCAGTTTATTCTCTGACATTGCTTTATTCGGAAGTGGAAGATATGTTCTCCGTATTACTGATTTATCTGCAAACTATTCATGCGGTCATTTAAGTCCTTACATTCCTCTCCATGATCATTTACTATAATTGTTAAAAACCGTTGGTGAGATTACTGAGGCCATTTTATTGTTTAAGTATATCAGACAATTTTTTTTTACTAGCTTAAGTACCAAGCATTGTCCGGTAGGTATTTTCTTCTTCTTGGATCATTATCCCCTGACTGACAAAGCAGTCAGTTACCATCACGCCTAGTGGCATCTTGTAGGGCAGCAACAAACTGTCCTTATTTTGCTCGGTCGGTGGCCATTTTTTGTGCCGAGTCCCAACTCTAATTCATGCTTTTCATCTCAGCCATAACCGTTCTCCGTCAGGTTGTCTTTGGTCTGCCTCTCTTTCGCTGTCCTTTTCGGAGTCTGAAATAAACTGGCAGTGGATCCCTAAAGATGTGGTGTGCAGAGCTCACCAATGAGTGGTATATGCTCTGATACCC
Source organism: Oreohelix idahoensis (assembly GCA_024509875.1). Lineage (NCBI taxonomy): Eukaryota > Metazoa > Mollusca > Gastropoda > Stylommatophora > Oreohelicidae > Oreohelix > Oreohelix idahoensis. Next base: position 145,899 of record JAMPIV010002269.1, on the reverse strand, counting down.
ATCAATCCACTCCCAAATCATGGGTCAAATGATAACTGAGCCATCAGCGAATGACCCCATGTCTAAGGTGGACCAATGTGCAGAGAGACTGAATGGCTGCTGGGTAAGCAGTCGCGAACATTGGCTGTCTGGAGGGTGAGCGGGCAGATGGACTCCGTAAGGACATCCCTTGCCTCTTCCTTGGTATGGTGGCTCTACCAGGGTGACCGAATATTTCCACCATTTATTGCAAATACACTATGAGTGTTATAACTATCCAGCATCATCGCGGGAGCTACGGAGATCGTGCTCTGTCGTCGATACATGCAGCAAACAAAATGAGGAAATACAAATGCAGAAGAAGAGGTAGGGGAGAGAAGAGGAGAGAGAGAAAAAGAAGGGCAGGAAACACTCTTTCACCATTGAGAATTATATTCAATATTGTAATGTCTATTTATCTTATGGTTGTTCAGACGTTACTAGTATCTATCTCCTTTCTTCCGTCTAATCAAATCCTTATCTATTGATATTATCGCTCTAGGTTCAGGTTATTGAAGTGATACCGGACTTCTCCGTGGTTATTCCTTTCCCTGCTTCTAGATGTCCACTATCTTAGACGAGTAACAGGACTGTAACTAATTCACTCTACGTACCCATTTTCTACTGAGTGGGACCTAACTCGATCCTTCGTTCATCAGTCCTGTCAAGAATTTATACTGTCAATATGTTGGGTTAATTGCTACCCAATCGTGTCTCCTTGTGTCTGAGAATTGGCACAACACATTGTCTACTCTTCACTCACCCTTCTGACTCTTGCTGAAAAGCGTGCCTAACCGGATTTCTGTTAACCTCTTTTCGGATTCCCCGTCTCATGCACATTCTTTTTTGCTCATCCCCTTTTTCAACTCTTTCTAGACTTTCTTATATTTGATTCTCACTATTCGTTCCCTTTACCTGCCACACAATCAACTAGCAGCCATTATACAAACAATCATTTACAATTTCGATATCCTCATGATCAAGGAGACAAATTTAAAAGCCAATAGTGTTTTCAATTGGCCAGGCTGTAGATGTTACACATATCCATGTGGGCCTGGCAGACGAGGGCAAGATATATATGTAAAACATGAGCTCCATTATACACGAATGGATACAAGTTCCCAAACTAGAGAGGATGGGAATTGAAGGGGATTGTTGTGAATATAAGCGGTCAGGAGTAGCGAGTCTACAATTTATATGCTCATGTCGACCATATTACAGAAGAGAGTAGTTGGAATTTTCTGGCGGAATTGTCTGAAGATTCTACAATAAGATGTTTAATTGCTGGCGATTTCAATGCTAGATCCAAGGAGGGGGGGGGGGGGGGGGGGATCACGGAAAATAGGCGGAGTATAGCTTTGAGCCAGGCATTACATAACATGAAACTTACCATCTTTAATGATGGACCCCCAACTAGACTGGCAACTAAACCTGGGAATACAAATGGTGTTATATATCTGGTATTCATCTCTAGTGCTGCCACCACCATGGCACGTTGGGATGTATTAAGTGCACGGGAAAGTGATCACCTACCTTGCATCATACTCATTGCAAAGGTAGGACCACTAGACACTGGAAACCTAAACAGACCTTTGTTACATGTTTTATGAGGTTGGCCACTTTTATTGTGAGCACGTTTAAAGTTACGGATTAGGGGCTTGAGAAGTTATAAATATATAATGTTTCGCGTTTCACGGGATTTTAGTGAACGCGAAAATGGTACAGTTGTCTAGGATTATAATGACGTGTTGCGTTGTTATGCTAACGTATAACCTCGTTTTAGTTGTTCCCTTCAGACTCCGAACTTGATCCAAGTCGGACGTGTTTTTATTCCTCGCAGTATAAAGTGAATTGCGCCGAAGTCCCTGTTGAAGATATGCTACAGGGTCAGCTATCTAGTTAGATGAATACAAGGATGAGGTATTCTTATTTATGATTAAGTTCCGTAAACTCGGACTCACGATAAATATTAAATTTATGACTTCGGTCAGAATCATTATCTTCGCTAAACCTATGGCTGTTCATTACCGAATGACTAACTCACTGGCATCGCATGTAAACAGTCAGACATTTTGACGACAGAATATTATTTTTGAGGAAACAGTATTGGACAGCGCAAAATATAATGTAACTATTGATGTCATGAAACCAATGAATTTGTATGTCATAATAAATATGTATTTTCCTGTGGACTCTCAAAAAAGAATCGTTGTCACTTCAATACAGTTGAATTGGTCAGATGTTAGCCATCATTCGCGAACATGATGTATCAGCACTATAGCTCACTGAAAGACTGTTTTATTAAAATCAACCAGAAGCACACGAATTAATAACCTAAAAACATTCTATAACATTTAATAAGAATCTGCAAAGAGAAAAACGATGCAACAAACTGGTGCCCTTAGCGTGCGGACAAATTTTTTCTGCATAATATTCCAGAGGTTGATCCGAAATCAATATTTACATTCGAGTCAAGAAATGTTTACATTTGACGTGCACTCACGTGATTTGACCACAATTATGAATCACTGCGCATGGATACGGGAGGTCAAACCGACGTCATCAAGTTACCAAGCGAGAATCATGGCCGTTACTAGCCGGTGTCAAAGTCAAATACCAAAAGCATCAAGATATCAAACACTCAAGAGATCAAGATAAACCTAGTGCCATCAACGATTGTACTACAGTTCTGATTAGCAAATTCATTCCCGTTGACGCATGCCAACACTGGCCGGAGAATATACGCGATCACAAAAAGCTAAGTAACCATTGTTGGTCGTTGTAATGCAACAGTAGTCCATTTTGGCCATTCACAGGCATGTTATTGATCTCATCTTTTAAGTGTTAAATGTTTTTTTTTTAATATGCATATATGTCATTGTGTTCACCTCAGCGTGTCGGTTGGTGGGAATTCTAGATAAGTTTGCAATGTCGCTTCGCTGACCGCAGAATCTAGAATCGGTCCTAGGGCTTGTTGAATATTTTCAATTGTACAAGAGATCCCTTGATATTTGCTTGGGCATTCTCTGCTTGTAATTGAATTTAACCAACATTAGTTGTTTAGCTGTGAAGTTTTGTATATACACGTTGTTTTATTATTGTCTTTCGTTTCATTTTATTTAATTTCGTCGATTGTTTGTCAGATGTCCGTTAAACCTAACCTTACTATCGTTTATTTTACTCATAAATGTGTGACGTCATATGTAAAGAGTCCTTTTTTTGTGCAAAATTTTTTAGATTGTTTTTTTGTGGTTCTACCTTTTTGAGTTCTGTATAGTTCGTCACTTCCTGTACTTTTATTCATTTCTAGTACCATTTTAATGTTGGTAATTCGTAATCGTGGCGTGAAATTGTATTTGTAAATCTTTGGTTTAATTTGTCTACTTTATTTCTTCATTCATAATTAATATTATGTTCATATCATCATCAGCATGTGACGTATTCTTTCCAGAACGTTGTCTCCATTACAGCTGCTCTGAACGCATCACGATTCTGGGCAAGTCGACCTGCATCAGCCAAAGACAAGTTCAGACTCTCTGTGATGTCCTGGGTCCACCGTCGTCTAGGTCGACCCCTTCCCCCTTTTCCAGGGACCATGCCTTCCACCACTGTTTTTTCCAGACTATTATGTCTTTTTATATGACCGAAAAATTTCAGCTTCCTTATTGCGATGGTATTTAGGAGCCAATGTTCCTGTACGTTTAGTGAGTGCAGTACTTCTCTGTTGGTCTTTTTTTCTGTCCAGGGTATTCTCAACATCCTTCTGTAGCATTTCATTTCGAATGATGTAATCTTTTTTGCAACTGTTTTATTGAGTGTCCAAGTCTCGCAGCCGTATGTTGCTACTGGGAATATACATGCTCTGATCAGTTGTAACTTTGTTTCTCTGCTTGTGCCTTGCCATAGGTTTTTCATCTGTATTAGTTTATGTGAAGCAATTGCAAGTCTTCTTTTAATTTCTACTGCACAGTCGCCAGAGCTGTTGATGATTGATCCTAAGTATTCGAATTCATTAACACTTTCCAGTTCTTCGTTATCAATTTCAATTTCTGGTTTGGTCTTTACTTTGTCTGTTGTCAATACTTTGGTCTTCTTGGTGTTTAGGTATAGATTCTGGGCCTCGCTGTGTTTTTTTCTTGGACAGAATTAATTGTTCAAGTCCTTCTGGGTTGGTCGATAGGAGGGCTGTGTCGTCAGCATATCTGATTTCTGGGATCTGGTACCCGCCGATGTTAAATGAGTCAAACTCTGTGTGTTCTTGGTCATCTCTTACGTTTCTCACGATATTCTCGGCATAAACGTTAAATAGGTAAGGGGAAAGGGTACAGCCTTGTCTTACTCCTTTCTGTACTTCAAACCATTCTCATGTTTCCCCCTCTATTTTTACGGCAGCCTGTTGTTCTTGGTACAGCAGTGCGATGAGTTGTATAAGGTGGTTTGGAAATCCCATATTTTTCATAATAGCCCATAACTGCTGATGTTGTACACAATCGAAAGCTTTGGTGTAATCAATGAAACAAGTATGTAGGTCAACGTTGAATTCTCTACACTTTTCTATGATGATCCTCATGTTGAATATATGATCTCTAGTGCCTCTACCTGGTCGAAAACCCGCCTGTACTTCGTTTATTTCTGTTTCTAGCTTTTGTTGCATCCTTTTTATTATGATTTGTAATGCATAGTATTTTGCTGGCATGGCTTATAAGAGCTATAGTTCTGTAGTTTGTGCACAGTTTCAGGTTGCCCTTTTTTGGGCAAGGGTATGTTAATTGATCTTTTCCATTCCTTGGGCCAAATTCCGCTTTGCCAGATCTTGCAGCATAATGCATGGTATATACGAGCGCTGCCTTCTCCTCCTGCCTGTATCATTTCAGCTGTTATTTCATCACAACCAGGAGATTTTCCACTTTTTAAGTATTTGATTGCGTTCCGGACTTCCTCTATGGTAGGTTCTGGTTCACGTTCCGCTTCATTCATGACTTTGTTTTCTGCCACTTTGTTTATTTCCGTATACATTTCTTGACAGTACTCCTTCCATCTGTTCAGAATATCTTTACGTTCTGTTAGAGTGTCGCTTTTCTTGTCGTTTATTGCTCGAGGTGATGATTTAAAGTTGCTGTTCTTCAATGTTCTTACTTCAGAAAACATATTCTTACTCAATCCCTGTTCACGCATTTCCTCTATTTTCCTGCAGGTGTCGTTTATGTATTGTTGTTTGTCTTGTCTGATTCGTTTTTTTATCCGCTTTGTGTATTCCTTGTACAACTCATGATTTTCTGTATCTTTTTTGGACTTCACTTTTCTTCTCTCTACCACCAACTTCAGTGTTTCGTCTGAGATGTATTCTCGTCTCTTTATACTTCTTTTAGAAATTAACCTCTGTGCATTTGTAATATAAACATCTCTGATGTTATTGGCAAGTTCATCTGGTGTCATTTCCTCCTGTACTGCCATAAGAATGTCAAATTTGTTCTGAATATCGACACTGTACTCTTCTGGCATGGCGCTTGTGTCATAACGTATTACTTTGTCGCTTGTAACGACTTTTTTCAATTTGATCTTGAAGTTTGCAGCAAGACGTTCATGGTCGGAGTCACAGTCTGCTCCTGGGAGCGTCTTGATGGATGAGATACAAGATGTTCATATATTATAATATAATCCTATAATAGTAGGAAAATAAGATTGATGAGTATATAAATTAAATTACTGAATGACTGACATGACTTTAGTCAATTGCACTATTAGTTCACGTAACTACTAGTTGATTATTATGAGTAAGGCATAATATTATAATATATTATTAATATGATAACTATTTGAGCTTAGAGTTGTACAGCATATTAATGGGTAATTAGTTGACTGGGCTAGTCACATTACCATATTAGCCATTGGGCATATATAATTGATTGGTTGATTTATATTGGTGATTAATATATATATATATAGTTGACTAAGTAAGTATATTATTGGTTTAAGATGTCGACTTTAGAATATTTTATTAAATGTGGGAAAGAATTTTCTTTAAAGGGAGAAGCTCTTCGTGATTATGCAGTGGCGGAACTGGCAAAAGCGAAGCAAGAGGAACTTGATAGAGAAGAGAAGGAAGAAAAGAGAAAAGCTATGGTGAAGCAAGAAGAGGCAGATAGAAAACGAGAATTAGAGGAACAAAAAGCTATAGCCAAGCAAGAAGAGGTGGAACGAAAAAATAAGGAATATAAAAGGAGAAAGGAACAAGAAGCAAGAGATGAAATGTTGCGTGTGAAAGAAGAAAATAAAATGAAACGAGAAGAAAGAATAAGGCAACAAGAAAAAGATTTAACACTTCTTCGTTTAGAAGAATTAAAATTAAAAGCATAAATTGCTACAATTAGCAATAATGAAGGGTCACATCCTACACCTTCGTCAGAGCATACCAAAGGCTATTTATTACATGTTTAAATTACCGACTTACAATCCAAATTCCGACGATTTATCATCCTATCTGGCAAGATTTGAACAAATATGTCATGCTAACAAAATCTATAAATCTTGTTGGGTTTTAAAACTTGAGGAATTTTTGGCTGGTGAACCATTAACCGCCATATGAACTATGGATCCTACAGTGCGTAATAATTATGATGCTGCAAGAGCATTGCTGTTGAAACGTTTTCAACTCACTGAAGAAGGCTATAAAGAAAAATTTAAATCCATGCTTCCAGACTCAAGCAAGGATTTTTCTGCATTTATTGCTTCAAGGCAGACGACTTTCCAAAGATGGATGGAATTAGCTGGAGTCAATAACTCATACGATAAGTTAGTGGATGTAATTTTAAGGGATAAAGTTTTATCTGCTGTTAGCAAACCACTTCGGGAATTTCTGCAGGAACGCAAACCTTCTACTTTGTCTGCTATGGAAGAAATTGCTGTTAATTATTGCGTTGCACATCGGGGATTATGTTTTGCAAACACGCAATTAAGAGAACCATTACCAGTTGCTTCTAATATGTCATTCCATGGTAATGATAGATCAAGAGCTCAGAAAATAGAAATTTTAATCATAACAGATACAATGACAACCATTATCATAGACAAAATAATTACAACAATAATAATAATTTTAACCGAGGTAGACAGCAATTCAGGCATCAATCACCTCAATTCAGAAATAACAACAATGTTCAACAAAATTCAAATGGGAAGAAACCATTTAACTTCAATACGAATAACAATGGTAATAAATGAAATAATAATTATGAAAATTACAGATCTGGAAATAATAGCTACAATGGTAGACCACTAAATAACTCCAGTGATCATCACCGACAACGTTCTCATTCACGTAGACCACCACGTTTTGAACACAGCGCAGGGGCGGCATTAACTAGCGGTACACCTCCTTGTGTTCCAAACAATAATGATCAGATACAATCCTCGTCTACATGTTGTGCTGTTAATTATAATGTGGCAAATAGTTGCCAAAAATGTAATGCTATTTTTCAGAAGGCCAAAGATACAGTGCTGAATTGTGGACATCTTCTACCTGCAGTTGGTCTCTCTGCAAACGACGGTACCGGCACCCTGATCTTCAATAGAGGGATAGTCAATGGGACAGTGGTATCCGTTTTGAGAGATTCAGGATCAACTACCATCGGAATCAGACAGTCCTTGGTCCCTCCGAGTTGCTCTACTAATGAATATGTCAGATGCATTACCTTTGGGGGTACTGTCGAGTACTACCCCACTGCCATTATTTATGTTAACACACCATTTTTTACAGGTAATGTCAAGGTTTGCATGTTGCAGAATCCAATAGCTGATCTTATGTTAGGACGCATCCATGGTAGCAAGGATTGCTCTCCAAAGGAAATTGAGGATTGGGAACTGCGACACTATTGCACTAATAACTCGGTCATTGCTATGGCTCGATTACGTGCCGATAAAGTAAATGAATGTGGCACTGCATTTTCCAATTTTGGTCTATGCACCATTTTTGAGGATGATGAGGTTATTCCTCATTATATAGATAACATTGATACTAATGCATTGTTAAACAACAATAACGATAAAACTAGTTTACGACATGCCTTCAGCACTAATGATGATATAAAATTATCGACACACTCAGGGAAAGTTAACAAATTATTCCGGGGGAGATACACCTTCCCTCGACAAAATAATAGTGCCAATACCATGAGTAAATCTTGGCGACAAGATCAGATTGTAACTAATCTTAATAAAACTGTCAAAGTGTTCAATAGTGAAAATAATTTTACTAAAAAGAATAATGGTTTTAGGATTGGGATGAAATTAAATGACAACATTAAGACCACTGCGTCTGTCAGCAAGGTTCTAACTTTGCTTCACAAGCAGTCATATCCGACAAATTGTAAACCTACTACCTTAAATACTGATAGGTTTCATAATACGTTCAATCATTATGAGACATATTCTCATAAGGATCCCAGATCCAGGAGAATGAGCAGGATGAATGTTTTCTATGTAAACAAACCTACACATCTCTTGTGTTCACATTTTCGTGACAATGAGACTACTCATATTGGGAAAGGTGCATATTCTCGCACTGTTCTCGTGCGTAATCTGCCACCAGATACTACTTGGCAGTCACTTGGTAATTTTTTTCAATATACAGCAATGCTGTAAGAATAGAGAATATACGTTAAGTTTGTTCGTCTTCTGCCATCATTCAATGGTCAGAATAGCGAGGCGTTGGTTACCTTCAATACCACTAGAGACGCTCGTACTACTATTGAGCGTGACAATGGTGTATACTTTCATCACCATTCTCTCAGGTTACAATTAGTACCAGATTCTGCTTCACGCAGATATTAGCCATTAATACTTGGATTTATTATCGCATATTCTTTGATGACTCAGCATAGTCAGTCATCATTTCTTTTCTTTCCTAGTCATTTATTCTAATATGGCTTAGTTATTGTAGGCTTTTCTATTAGGTGACACTTTTGTTGTCTTGTCTACTATGACACTTTATCTTTTCGTCTTTATGTTGTTTTCACATGCCTAAAATAGACAGTATCTTCCTTGATTGTTACGCTTTTGCTCAGCCAATGCAGCACAAGCTTGTATATTGTCTATTATTTTATGAAAAGGCATGCTTGTGAATGAAACGTGGACTGATAATTGCAACACCTCGTTCACTAAATTTTTACGAATATTTTGTTAAACCTCCTATTTTGAGGTCAACATATGTTACTAAATTTTACGCAAATGTATATATGTTACGGTATATGTTATTAACGCCGTCTGCTAAAGGTTAGCAGACGTGCAATTGTAAAGGTTAAGACATTTAATATATTGCGATAGATGTTTCAATTATTGAACGCTCCATACACGATCGATTATGACGTGTCTAGCGTTGTTTGGGTCACAGTCGGTAACTAGGAGACGCTACCCTTTGTTACTTGACCGTCAAGCTGAATAGCTGCGTTTTTCTAGCCTTCCAAATTAATGGCATGATATAGCCATTTATATGTGTATTTATGCAGGACCAGGGTCAGTCCTAGAACTCTACGAGAGAGGAAACTTATGGAGGTTAGTGATTAACTAAATCCTTTATAAAGAGAAAGATAATCGTCTACTTTATACGAAGTAATTAGACTCACAGTCTCACTGTCGGCAGGTAGCCATGTCTATCTGCGCGTGCATATAGCTGTGATGTTCTGACGACAATACTGCATTGTATCCTTAAACGGACATTGACACGTAAAACAGCAGTCTACGCTATTGATTGATTGATGCATGTACCTCATGTGTGAATTGAACTGTTTATGTATGTGTGTAATCCATATTAAATTGTGAAGGACTCGAACCGGAGGCATTATTCGTTGAATCACGTTACACCATTCAACCTTATGAATTACGTATTTTATGTCAAGTTGCTGAGTTAATAAGATGAACAGTTGTTTACATCTTGATGCCAAGTTCAGGCATTACGACAAACCGAAGGTGAGGTTCACCCCATTCGCGTAAGAACATTAGCACGATCAGAATTCAGGCAACACAACCAGTAACCCCACACGAAAGTCCTTCAACAAAACTGGTGGCCGATTGCGGGGATCGACAGAAGAGAAAAAATTTTTTCTGTGTTCCACACGCCTCCACGATATTTACGTTTGAATGAAAATCACATGACCATTACGAAGCTGACGTGACGCACGTGATCATGAATAGCAACATGACGTCACTGTTGCATTGTCGCCGTGAAGAAGACATCTTTTCAACGTCTTTCTAGTTCGCTTCAAATTTATCAAGATGCACAAGATGGACTACCGTTGCCTGCCCATCAGGAGCAGACAGTCAAAGGCACAGGCCTAGCCGTCGACGACAACGAGCATCAAGCAAGTGAAGCAGCAAATAAAGATAAGTTTAGCTCAATAACTATTATCGTTAACGTGACAGTGCTAACTGAGTCCATGCCTTCTGCCTACATAGGCATGTTTTTACCTATGTTTAATGTACTTTTTGTTGTTTTAAGGTGTTGTTAACTAGTGGGCGGTAGGGAGGATGAACCGAAATTAGATTCTTCTGTGGCTCTCACGATGCCTGAATTGATTTCGGTCGTTTCTTAGGGCAGTTAAACGATCGCACTTTTTGGGAGCTCCATCGAAGATTCTGCCGAATGGACTGCCTGTCCAAATCTGCTGTCGTTTGACGATTGTGTTAACTGTACCGTTCCGTAGATAACTGGTGTATTTTATTTGTACTAAGTTCACATTTTTATTCAGTTTTGTATCATGTTCGTTAACTATTTCGTCCAGTCTACTCTTACTATCGTTTATTTTGATGATTGTTAAATGTTCGTCCGTTATGAGTCCTGTGATGTCATCGTTTTTTGCAGTCATTTTTTTTGGGTGTACTTTGCATATTCAGTTGACCTCGGGTCAATCTTTGACCCTTCGTTTTCCGTGTGACACTTCCGCTTGTTTTATTTAGTTCATAAATTCATTTTTAATTGTGAAAATGTCTTGTTTGCGTCTTGACATTGTTTGTACCCTTTAGTTGCATCATTGTTTTGTTTGTACTCATGATATATATTAAATACTACATTAATAATATGACATTATATTCAATAATACACTTGTAATTTAATTTAATTAATTTTTTTCTGACATTTAAGGTTAATATGGGACATTGCATAATTATGCAGTGATAGTCCAAGAAATTAGCACTACAATTTATAAGAGATGCCTAGGGCATAATAATAATAATATAATATATATATATTGACCAAATAAAATAATCTTATAGTCTACCTTTGAGGTGACAGACCCATTGTATATTATTTAATATACTTTTCTGGTACTAAGAGAGTGACTTAGTACATTGAACAATATAATTACTAGGAATCATACCCAACATTATTGGATATTAAGATTAATTGTGTGATGTAATTACATTATAGTTAACAGATATCATAACTATTTATGATATAGTTAGTACTTAGATACAATATTGTTACAAAATATTGTCTATTAGTTGAATTTAGACATAAGAGTTCAGTACTATTGTGATTATTTATATTGAATATTCCTAAGTTGAGTAAGTATAATAATTACTCTGAAGCTACTATTGACTATTTTAATCAGTAATTATCAATAATTACTTACAGATAAAAGTCAAAATGCTTACTATAGACCATTTCGTTAAAATTGGTAAAGAATATGGTTATAAATCCCAAGAACTTCGTCAGTTTGCTGAGGCAGAACTGGAAAAACAAAGAACATTCAAAATAAAAGAAGCAGAAAAAGAAATGGACCGACTGGAGGAGGAGGAACAAAAGGGCTGCATTAAAGAAAGAGGAAGCAGAAACGTGAGATGAAGCAAATTGCCAAGGAAAATAGATTAAGAGAAATTGCTCAACAGGAAGAACAGGAAAGAATAAAAATTGAAACGAGAGAGGAAATTATTTTTTACAACAAGAAATGGAATTGGCGCGTATTAAATTGGAGACAGCAAGATTACAAGCACAAAGTGCTGATGCAAACCAGAATAATAACGCACAAAATGGATCGTCATCCAGCCAAACTAAACCTTTCTACAACTTTAAATTCCCCACTTTCAACTTAAACGTGGACGACCTTTCATCGTTCCTGTCACGTTTTGAACAGACTTGCAAAACAAATCATTTGCCCGAAGAGTCATGGGTACTCAAGTTAAATGAATTCTTGGTTGGAGAACCATTGACGGCTTCTCAAAATGCTGACCCATCAATAGCAAATAACTACGGTGCTATTAAGTCCTTGCTTTTACGAAGGTTTCACCTGGACGAGGAACACTGTAGGTTGAAATTTAAGGGAATTTTACCTGAATCTCCAAAAGATTTTGCAGGATTCATTGCGAACATACGCAATACATTTAATAGATGGGTTGAACTGGCAGAAGTCAACAATCGTACGACAAATTAGTTTGAGTGTTTTATCTACTACGGGAAATTACTATCCCAAGGGAAAGGCATATATAAATCCATGGTAATCTATCTTATTAAAATTTTAGCCCACTACTGCCAGGTATTCTTTGGGCACCGCCGGATTTTGGAGCGTGGTTCAGGGTTATTTGCACGTAAATCCCCGAGGAGCCCTTATTTAGCCTAGGCATCCTCAGAGTCTTATTGCAAAGATGAGGGGCAGTAAACATTGCGGTACTAATTGACGAGTTGGAAAAATTTCTTTAAACTACTGTTCGGCACATCCGAATGCAACCATTTCTAACTCCCCATTAAGAGAACCTCTACCTGTGGCGTCTAATATGGCCTACAATCATAATAACAAACAAAGACATCACAGTGTAGACAGAAGTAGGTTCCAAAGAAATCACAATGTTAACTTTCAGAAGGGACATAATAATGATTTCAAAAATAAAAATGAGTTCAACAGAGGTAGATCACGAGATAGAAATTATTCACCTCAAACAAACTACCACAATAGTCAACATAACACTAATTATAAATCGATCACATACCCCGAAAAAATAACAATAACTGGAATGGGTAATAATCATGGCTCGAGACATCGAGATAATAGTTACTATAGAGGACGACGAGATAATTCTAACAATTATACTCGGAATCGATCTCATTCTCGGGGATCATCTCATTACAACCATAATACAGGGGCGGCAGTTACAAATAATACTACCCCTATAGCTCAGGTCCCACTTGACAATAATTCAACAAAGTCTGCTGCTTCATGTTTTGCTATTAATTATAATGTGGCAAATAGTTGCCAACAATGCAATCTTATTTTTCAGAAGGCGAAAGAAACAGTGCTTAACTGCGGACATATTACACCAGAGGTAGGTCTTGCAGTCAACGATGGAACAGGCTTACTAATTTTTAACAGGGGGATCGTTAATGGATCCGTCGTCTCAGTGCTGAGAGATTCAGGATCCACGACGATTGGTGTACGTCAGTCGCTGGTACATCCTAGCTGTGCGACTGAGGAATACGTCCGCTGCATGACATTTGGTGGAACTATTGAGTTTTACCCCACAGCTATTGTTCATATTAGAACACCCTTTTTCACAGGGAATGTAAAAGTATGTATGCTAAAAAAGCCTATTGCTGATCTGATGGTTGGTCGTATACACGGCAGTAAAGATTGTACTCCAGATGAGATCATAGAATGGGAGAAACATAACCTATGCACTGGAAACGCCGTGACGACTAGAGCGCAGACTCAACTCATGGAGAAAGTTGATGATAATAAAATGGATGCAGACAACCAAGAGGAATTTGTAGTCAATTCACCTTTTGACAGGGAAACATTTGCAACCAAACAAAAAGAGGATAAATCTTTAAAAAAAATTTTTAAGTTGGTTGATAAAGTTGACAATCTATCCTCAGGTAATAATAACAAACATTGTTTTGTTATTAAAAATGACATATTGATTAGATGTTTTAATGACAAACCACAAATGAAACAACAAGTTATGGTCCCATATACTTTTAGACGGTACATTCTTCAACATGCACATGACTCACATTGTGCTGGACATATGGGATATACTCGAACACGATCTCGAGTACTGTCTTCATTCTTTTGGCCAGGAGTGTCCAAGCATTTCGAGGTAATGTTTTAATGTACATACATTCCCACAAAAGTGTCAAGAGATATTTCGCCCCTAGTCATGGTCCCGTTATACTCAGTTGATACGTTCCTGACTACCACATCCACATGGTTTCTAAGTGATGGCCAGCACTAGTTTACCTTTATATTGTCGACGGCGGCATCGGATTCGCAGCATTTATATGTACCAGTTTTACGCCCATGGTATTATACTGGGTTCGTTTCTTTTAGAAAGTTATGAGTGTTAAAGGAGATTGAAAAAGGTTTTTATAGAGTATGTGGAGCCACTTTTCACCGTTCCACATGCCCACATAAGTCATTTCCCTCAAGTGAAATTGCACGAAGGAAGGCTTGCGGATATTCAGGCTTGCGATATACAGACCGTTAATGACAAGATGGCCATCCAATAGATATTATTGTTTCCATTGCTACCATCGGCCAGAGGACATAGGACATTCGATTCGTCCCTTACGTGCATTGATTTGTGCACACGATGGCCAGAAGCTATCCCATTAAAGACCACCACTACCACAGATGTAGCTGATGCACTACATCTCATCTTTTCTAGAATAGGGTTTCCTAGAAAACTTTTATCAGACCATGGGGTCACCAGTTTCATTCTTTACATATCATGATCGCTAGAAAAATTCTCCCAGAAAGATGGCCACTACTCACCTTTACCAGAAGACATTGACAGAAGGAAGTCAGGTAGGAAACCAATTACAAGGAAAACCTGGGATATCCCCGAAGTCCATTGATTAGGAATTTAAGTTTAATAGTATTTCGTATCAATCCTTATGGAGTAATGGTGCAGTTGAAAGACTTAAAAAACCGTACACTTAAACTTAAAATAACTAAACTACTACACAAGGTTACTGTTAAGCACCCTCATGACTGGGACAGAGCACTCCCAGCTGTTCTATTTGCTTATCGGGAGGTACCGCATGAACAAACTGGCTTCTCTCCCTTTGAATTAGTTTTTGCTGCTCCCCCAAGAGGTCCTATGGGACTAATAAAAGACTTATTAATTGACGCGGAGATGACTCAGGACACTCAGTCATCTTACGAGTATGTGATAAATCTTCGGAAGAACATTATTGAGTCCTTGCCAGTCTGGCAACAGCTTCTCTGAGGCAAAAAGCAAGCTTCTCTACAAAATCAGGCTGCGATTAAATTATTCCCAAGCGATGCTTATGTGTTATTCTCTTACAACAATATAGGTCTCGGAAAGTGGTCGAAATACGCTTAGAATTTATTATTGTAAGGTTCATAATTGATGAGGCTTATTAGTCAGCTGTTAATCATCAAGAGGCTCACAAATAATTTTTTCTATATTAAATATCAATTATTGACGTCATTGAATTATTATTTTTTTTCATTGGTAGAGGGAGACAGTACAGTTATCAAATCATTACATTTTGTTTCAACAATATTTCCGTATTCATATTTGGAAGAAGATTTGATTCCGTCTTACGATATTTCCGGGACATGTATGTTTGTCACACTTCCTCAAAAACATATTTATTGATTCTTGGAATGGTCATGCAAAGTCATTGATAAAATTTCCGACGTTGATTACGTGTGAGATATCAAGGGACACAAAAAGGTATTTCAGATTAACATGCTCAAGCAATTTCATACACGTCGTGAACACTTACAGTCAATTTTTCATGAACTAGATGACAACACAGTATCTACTTGTTATTATTCTAACTTATCCGTCATCCAGGAAGAAGAATCTTCTTTTCCTGAGGTACAGTTACCGTTACCGGTACCAGTAGTTCAACCTACTGAATCTTGGCGGGATGTAACCATCTCTTCAACGGTTACACCGCAACAGCGTCTACAGATTGCTAATCTTTTACAATCTTATCCAGATGTGTTGACCGACGTCCCGGGTCGCACATCGGCTATCAGTCATGACATTACTCTCAATGACGATACACCTATTCGTGTACATCCCTATTCGGTTCCTTTACATTTCCTTGCTAAAACTACTAAGGAACTTGAACAGATGTTGTCTCTGGGAATCATTGAGACTAGTAATTCGCCATTCTCTTCTCCATTAGTGATTGTCCGGAAGAAGGACAATAACATCAGACTATGTGTTGACTATAGAAAATTAAATGCTAAGACTATAGTTGACAGCGAACCACATCCACTTATCGACGACTTACTGCCACGTCTATCCAACGCAACTATATTTAGTAAGATAGACTAACTAAAGGTTATTGGCAGATACCACTGACCGAAAAGGCTAAGTACTACACCGCATTTTCCACTCCACAAGGTCTATACCAGTGGAATGTGATGCCTTTTGGGCTTGTTAATGCGCCAGCTACCTTCATTCGCCTGATGCGACAAATTTTATCAGGTAGATTAGACGTTATTACGTATATTGACGACATATGCTTGTTTAGTTCGTCGTTTGAGGAACATGTTTCGGGACTTAGATATGTTTTCGACACTCTAAGGAATTATCATCTAACTGCTAAACCTACAAAGGTGCAGATCGCGTGTAATGAGATAACTTTTTGGGACATTTCATGGAGGGGGATATATCCGAACGTTACCTAGTACGGTCTCCAAAATTCTAAACATAGCAGTTCCTCAGACGAAGAAACAGGTCAGGAGTTTGTTAGGACTTGTTCAATATTACAGTAGATTCATACCAAACTTGTCATCCATCACGGCTGTATTGTCTTCATTGTTAAAAAAAGACATGCCGGTGAAGGTGACATGGACTGGTATATGCAATGAAACTTTCAACAAAATTATAAATTTGTTTTCGCATGAACCAATTTTAAGACTTCCCGATGCTTCCAACAGATTTTTCTTACGAACTGATGCTAGTAACTACGGCATCGGTGCATGCCTGCTCCAGAACCATGATGGCGTTCTACATCCTACATTATATATTTCAAGAAAGCTAAAGCCGGCAGAAACAAAGTATTCCACAGTGGACAAGGAACTTTTGTCAGTTATATGGGCAATCACAAAACTGGAAAAGTTCTTGCTTGGTGCTCCATTCACCATTCAGACTGACCAGCGTGCTGTAGCATCTTTGCGTAGATCAAACCACAAAAGTCCAAAACTCGCCAGATACGCGATCATCCTGCAGCCATTTGAATTCTCCATTGAACATATTCCTGGCACTGAAAACATTGTGGCGAATGCGTTGTCACGTAATCCTATTGACGACGAATAATCAACATTGACATTCCTAAAATTCGTCATTCATCACTACATTGGATAGAACGAAGTATCAACTATAAGGGAACTAACCTTGACTTCAATTTAATAATTATAAACACTATATGCATCACAGAATTGAACTAAAGACAATCAAGGTATACATATTGACATTGAAACTTCGTCTAACGTCCATACACAATATATGAATATTCGTTCAACAATCATGGAACAATATCTGACGACAAGTCGAACTTATTATCCTATGTGCACTTAATTCTTGGATCCTAGGATAATTGACATTTCTGTCCGACGTAAATGCTTCAACACTTTGTCTAAAAGAATTCATCAGGATCAGGACTACGGATGGATCATCATATCCTATACTAATTAATTAGTTAACTTAACTTCTTAATTGAATTAATATCAATAAAATGAAATGTGAGAAAAAAAATGAAATGAACAAAAAAAAAAGAGAACGAAATATAAAAAGAAGAAATTATGAAAAGAGAAAATAAATCTCACACAAGTATTAGATTAATATTTTTTTTAATGTACCTATACGTTATTTAGTTAGTTAAATTAGATAGTTATTATTCACTAACACTTAACACACACAATTAAGTTAAACTTATATTCGAATTTCTTTCTATTTCTTCTCACTTATTTGTCTTTTCTTCTCTCATAACATCGTGTTACATTAGAATCTTAATATATTAACTCTTAGTTTAATTAATTAATTTAATTTTAATTAGTCAAATTAATTCCTATATGACATACTAATACGACAGACCTTACTTTAATTTAATTCTATCATTCACTATTGACATTACACATTTTATTTAGTTGATATAATAATATGCATAATATTGATATATAATATGATTAATGTTAGATGACTATGACAAATAGTTAGTTGACATGACCGCGACACGGTTCTACTCAGAACATCGTCGGCCATATGTCACAATTGTGTTAAATTTTTTGAAAAATTGTTAAGTCGGATAGATCTTGAAAAAAAATCTATCAATTTTTTTTCCCCCGGTGTACAGGGAATTGTTACGGTATATGTTATTAACGCCGTCTGCTAAAGGTTAGCAGACGTGCAATTGTAAAGGTTAAGACATTTAATATATTGCGATAGATGTTTCAATTATTGAACGCTCCATACACGATCGATTATGACGTGTCTAGCGTTGTTTGGGTCACAGTCGGTAACTAGGAGACGCTACCCTTTGTTACTTGACCGTCAAGCTGAATAGCTGCGTTTTTCTAGCCTTCCAAATTAATGGCATGATATAGCCATTTATATGTGTATTTATGCAGGACCAGGGTCAGTCCTAGAACTCTACGAGAGAGGAAACTTATGGAGGTTAGTGATTAACTAAATCCTTGGAAGGAGAAAGATAATCGTCTACTTTATACGAAGTAATTAGACTCACAGTCTCACTGTCGGCAGGTAGCCATTCTATCTGCGCTGTGGTGAAGTGGGATGTTATAGATATTTATAAGGGACTTAGTGTACTGACTGAGATCAGCTGTGAAGGTATATATATATATCTAATAAGAGTAGTATATTATATATATAACCTTACTTGCTGCCACATATCTATATATCTCAGTCAGAATTATTCTGGAATAGTGTGGTGACTACGTTTTGTGTCTAGGGTATGTGTATGGTGAAGTGTAAGTCACAACAACAGACAGATAAACAATTTAATTTAATCCACTACTCTTGACAACACTGTGACACTCACATACATATAACACTCTACAAAGATATCTTAAAAGAGTCACTGATAAACTTTCAAATAACAATATGTATTCATTACTGGCATGAATGAATATGTGTCCTGATTCAACTACAGGGGAACCAGGAATCACAATCAATTTAAATTACAAGTTATGTACAGAATGTATTTAATATGAATATTGTAGTGACATATATTAGTACAAATGTTCTATGTGTGTCAGTTGTGTAGTAGTAAAATGAGGTAATACTGGTTTTGTTTTGTTCAAGCTCTGTTGGTATTGGTCATCCTGACTTCAATAGTTTGTCTTTAGGGACTATTATTGGAGATGTTCACAGTTCCTGATTTTAAGACAAGTAAATTCCCCTCTGAATGGTATTTTTATAAAGTTATTTCAAGATGAGGGGACATAATGTTGAGCTCAGCTGGCCAATTTAGCTTATCTGGCGTGATGGCGGCAGGAAAGGACTCCTCTGCTCGAATTCTCCTCTGGGCTCAGGAGACACCTCACTGATAGCTAAAAAGACCAAGGAGTATGCTGTCCGACTCTGGATTCAGCAAATCTCTGACCAGATGCTGCTCAGTACCATCAAGACCACTGTCCCTGAAATCAAGAAGGATGTACCTTCTACTTCATAACTAATTTATATTCTCTTTTACACTGATCACAATACAGCACAAACATTGCGTTCAGAGCGTTAGGCCAACAGTCAGCTTCATTTGAAATACTTTATTCCAGTATTACCCTTCTTAATGGTTACTACGCCTCTGCACTTCCAGCATTATTTCTTTCTAGTCCATCATCCAGGTGTCAGTGTACTATTTGGCCATTCCATGCCGTTTTACTTCTCTCCGACACCCTCTGTTCAGGCTGGAGCATTATAGGCTTTACCTCACGTTTGCCACTGAACTACACATATATATACAGGCATAAATCAACAATTCACATTCAATTTTTCATTAAAAAGATACTGAATGGTTCAAGCTTACCACAATTTCATGGAAATAAACACAGATACGTTGATTAGCAATGAATTCTGGCACAAACTGGCACAAATTCCGTTCTGCCTATGTTCCAGGCTTTTATTTTAGCAAAAATGTGAGCTGGCTTCAACGTACTGTCGCTTTATCAAGCTTATTTGAATTAGTGGTCTCGAACTAACGCTCCCAAGTGTGTATATCAGCGAGACTGGCCAATGAGCCACGTTTCGACAAGTGTTTGAAAAAATGTTATCTTTTCCCGTCTCCCCTAACAACCAAGATAGTATTTATAGCCCGACCAATCGTGGTTAGGCTTTCATTTGTTGCGCTCCAATCAATTTGGAGTTTACATGGTAGGCTATTTATGTAACGTAAGGTTTTTTCAAACACGTTATAAAAAAAATTTTATGAGCAGAAATGATTTTATGCTGTCAGGCACCCCCAATATTTTATTTTGGGTATAATTTATTAATTCCTGGACTATTTGCGTAACGTTTTACATATTATTTGTCAGCAAACCCTAAGGAACCCAAAAATACTAATTTAAAGGAGCTACGTGGCTGCGTTCAAAATATGCAATTTCTTCTATCTCCTGTTTAGAAGATGTGCTGTCTGGGTACTGTTATGTGTTCAAACGTAAACCCATATAATGTTGTCTTTTCTAATAAGAGTCTGTTATGATTTATAAACCTAACTCTGGGAAAGGGTAGTGTATTTTATCACTGTCCGTCTGAAAAAAAAAATTAGTGCATGTAGACTTACACGCGTGATGGTAGTAATTGTGTATCGCGCGAAGCGGGTTTAGTGTTCGGCTTTCTGCCTCTCCCTTCTCTTTTTATCCCTTTAGTCCATCTGTTCGTTCGTTTTGGTAACGCAGTATAATTAATGTTAGGGTTAATTTAGGTCATTACGCAGTACGTCTCAATGCTTTTCCAAGAAATACAGCACACGTTTCATTGAAGAAGGCGGGTAATAATACAGTAAGCTTTACTATCAACGTGAAAGCGTTACAATTTGCAGACGAAGCAGAAAACAAGGGGGATTTCGAGTACATTCTTTGTGATAGCACTGTCATTTTACCATTGCTCTTTTCTTTATTATATTTATTTATTAGGCTTTATATTTACCTAATAATTTATATATGTGGATTAGAATATTCCATGACACCTCCCCTCTTAAAACAGACATTATATGTCAGTCCTTTATTCTATATACACATAGAGAAATTTATTATTATTTCTGGGGTTTACGGTGATTCTCACACACGGATGGCGGCTTAAAAAATCCGCTCCCAGATTGGTTTTTTCCAGATATATATTCAATGCTAAAATTATATGGAGCCAGAAGCAAAGACCATCGGAGTAACCTAGAGTTCTCATGCTTAGCCTGTGCTAAAAACGATAAAGGTTTGTGGTCAGTTTGCAACTTAAATGCCTTCCCATATAGATAAATATTGAATTTCTTTATTGCCCATATTACTGCAAGACATTCTTTTTCGCTAGTTGAGTAGTTGATTTCAGCTTTATTCAACTTTCTGCTAGCATATGCCACTGGGCTTAATTCCCCATCCAATGCATCTGATTTCTGTAGTAAAGTTGCACCTAGCCCAATATTACTTGCATCCGTCCTTACTATGAATTCTTGACTTAAGTCAGGTAATTTCAAAATGGGTTTACTTGTGAGCTTTTCCTTCAATTCTTGGTAAGTCATTTCACATTGTGGTGTCCATGTAATGCGATCTGGAAGTCCTTTACGTGTCAATTCAGTTAAAGGTGCACATATGGAATTAAAGTTTTTGATATACTTCTGGTAGAAACCACATAATGAGACAAAGGATCTCACGTCCTTCTTGGTTTGTGGTCTCGGGGCTTTCTGTAGTTTCTCTAAATTCTTTGGGTCAGGGGTCATGTTTCCCTGATAAACTGTGTGTCCCAAAAATTCCAATTCTTTACATCCAACGCAACATTTGGTTGGTCGGGCTGTTAAATTTGCCTCCCTAAGTCGATCAAACAGCATGTTCAGAGAGTCAATGTGTTCCTCAAATGTTTCTGTTGCTATAAGGATATCATCCATAAAATTTGTTATACAGGGATTATTCAGAGGATCCAATAATTTTCTCATCATTCTAGAGAAGACACTAGGCGCATTCTTCAATCCAAATGGCAATCTATTAAACTCATAGTGTCCTTCTGAGGTACTAAAAGCTAGGTATGGTCTAACCTCAGGCTTTACTGGAATCTGATAGTATCCTTTACTCAGATCCACTTTTGAGAAATATTTAGCTTTATTTAGTCTGGCAAACAGCTGATTTGTATCCGGCAATGGATCCACCTGTCCTTCTGTAATAGCATTCAGTCTCCTGTAATCTATACAGAGTCTATGTTCTCCAGAGGGCTTCCTTAAAAGTACAACACCGGAACTATACGAAGACTCACTGTGCGAAATAATTCCTTCCTTCAACAGATAGTCTATCTCTTCCTTCAAAGCTTTTTCCTTAGCAAACGGAATCGAATATGGTTTCATACAGACAGGTGTGGAGTCTATTAATTTCATATCATATTCCAATAGGTTTGTATGCCCTGGTCGGTCTGTTAACACCTCTGCATGATTATTTAGAACCTGTTGCACTCTCTCTTTCTGAGTTTTCGTTAAATGTGTACTGATTTTCACCTGTGCTGCTGTCTCACAGGGGTGTAATGGATATTCAAATGATGAAAGTGGTTCCTTTTTCATCTCCATGGCGATGGACAAGGTCAACAAGTGTGTCTCTTCCTGATGTTCTCTTTCCAAATATTTCTTCAGGAGATTCACATGATAGATTTTTTCTTTCCCCTTCTTATCTATCTTATAATTTGTTCTAGACACCTTCTCTAGAACTGTATATGGACCCTGCCATCCAATTTGTAACTTATTCTGACTCCCGGGCAAAAGAAGCAGTACCTTCTCTCCCACAGCCAAATTTCTGTCTTTCGCCTTCCTGTTATAATAGGCAGCATGTTTCTTCCTGGCTTGTTTCAAATTTTCATTGGCAAGTTTCCAGCCAGTTTTTAACCGAGTGGTCAGCTCATTCACATATTGGTATGAAGATGTAATGTTTTCCTCTGCCTTTTCATCAATCCACGTTCTTAACAAAGCTACATATGGACCTTTAATTGTGTGGACCTATTTGTCCATGCACCGGTATGGTCTCTTCCACTTGAAGCTTTATAGTGATGATTTTTCCTCCCAGAATTATCATTCACAAAACGACCGCTACCAACTTTTCCTGGGGCTTTCCCCCCACTTAAAATTCTTGATGAGAGATTTCCTCTCTACATCTTCTTCCTCCAGTTTGTTTAAGTCCGATTGAGGGATTGTCGGCTTATCCTGGGGTAAGACATCTTTTTGCACTCTCCGCATAGTGGCCATTGTAAAACAGTTAAGTTAAGTGAAGCTTGTCCGTGAAAAGGGGCTTCCCATTCCATTTGGTCCACTTTATCAAATCTATTTCTCTTTTTATTGTCAGGCCTGATTTTGCCCCATGGCGTGTCCAGGTCCTGATCCATGTTCCCACTTGTGGGTGTTCCCTCATGTGCTATGCTACACCTTTCTACAAAATTCTCAATGTCCCATCTTGCTTTGGGCCAATAATAATTGTGAGCCACCTTTTGAATGATGGTACCTATTTTCTCATGGTCCCCATCTGGTTTCACATGTAGGCTCCTTATTAATTCTGTCCTGTATCTTTTTTTGGAAGAACCAGCTGTCCGTGACCATTGGATCTAGCTCCAGTCTTCCTATACATCAACTTGTTTTTCATGTAAAAATCTCCCTTGCCTGGAGTTGTATGACAAGTTGACAATTTTCTGAAACAAGGCTTGAGTGTTTTATCCCCAGCCTGTGCCTTCCTCATCTCTTCTGGAGTGGTATCTAACATAATATCCTCCTCCTGTCTTGAGGTCGACCTGACCTGAAGGGTTGCCATATACACAGGTTTCCTTCTGCAACGGTCAGTGTCATGATTGTCCATCTGACAATTTTTACACCACCTTTTTCCTTGGTTGAAAGATTTTCTTTCATTATATTTCCTTTCATCGAATTGTGGGAATTTATTTTTATTGTCATACCGTGGCCTATCAAATTGGTGCTTACCTTTATTTTGATCCTTAGGATCAAATTTATTAAAGTTCTGTGGTGCCCTAAAGTTGTCCACCTGTTTCTTTTTATTACCTGTTACCTCTGCTTGAGCTGCTTGATACCTTTCAGCAACATTTAGCAACTCACCCAGCCTCTCTGCACCTTGTTCCATGAGAAACTTTCTCAGGTCTGGAGCCATGGACTCTCTTAGTTGCTCTATAAGGACCATTTCCTTAAGATCTTGGGTTTTCCCCAGAGAAGTCCATTTCTCCAAGTATGTCTCTATTCGTGCAGAGAACTGGTGATAGGTTTCACCTGACAGTAGTTTAGCATTCCTAAATTTTTTCCTGTAAAACTCTGCATTCTTTTCATACCTTAACAAAAGAGCCTGCTTTAGCATGTCATAATTTTCCTGATCACCTCTGCTCATTTTTGCAAAAACTTCATAAGCTGCCCCACGAAGTCCCTGAGATAACTTTAAGCTCCACCTTTCTCTCTCTAACCCATACGTGGTAGCTAATAGTTCGTACCTATTTATATAGCTCTCAATATCATCGTCTTTCTCAACAAAATGATCTAAATGAAAATTCATAGCTGAGATTGAGGCTCCTTGAGTAACCGTAGCATCAGAGGCAAAAGGACTGGCACCATTTTCAGGAGCATGGCCTTGAAACTCAAACTCCCTTAGTCGTAACTCATGTTCCCTTTGTAATCTCTTCTCCTCCTTTTCTGCTTCCCTCTCTGCAGCTAATCTCTTCTCTTCTCTTTCTGCAGCTAATTTCTTCTCTTCTCTTTCTGCAGCTTGTCTTCTTTCCTCGGCTTCCAATGCTTTAGCCTCTTTGTCAGCCTCAATCTGCAACCTCTTAGTCTCAGCCTCAGCTTGCAACCTCTTAGTCTCAGCCTCAGCTTCAAATTGTAACTTCTTAATTTCCCTTTCAGCCTCTAACCTTCTTTCGGCTTCTTTTTCTAATCTTCTTTCTTCGCGTTCAATAAATTTGTCACATTCCGTTGTGACATAGGCAACCATAACTTGCCCATCTAATCCTAACTCTTTTGCAGTCTGAACCGCAGCAGATCGAAATTTGGCCAGGTCCGCCATTGTCTATTATGTAAATTTATACAATGTCTAACCAACAATTCAATCTCTAATGGACAACACAGGCACCGTGAGCTCAACCTTATTTAACTCCACCCAAGGATACCTTTTAATTCTTATATTCCCTGAAGTGAATTACCCCCCAATATTTTTAATAGTGAAAGATTCAAAATCCCGGACGAGCCCCCAATATATGTGGTGAAGTGGGATGTTATAGATATTTATAAGGGACTTAGTGTACTGACTGAGATCAGCTGTGAAGGTATATATATATCTAATAAGAGTAGTATATTATATATATAACCTTACTTGCTGCCACATATCTATATATCTCAGTCAGAATTATTCTGGAATAGTGTGGTGACTACGTTTTGTGTCTAGGGTATGTGTATGGTGAAGTGTAAGTCACAACAACAGACAGATAAACAATTTAATTTAATCCACTACTCTTGACAACACTGTGACACTCACATACATATAACACTCTACAAAGATATCTTAAAAGAGTCACTGATAAACTTTCAAATAACAATATGTATTCATTACTGGCATGAATGAATATGTGTCCTGATTCAACTACAAGGGGAACCAGGAATCACAATCAATTTAAATTACAAGTTATGTACAGAATGTATTTAATATGAATATTGTAGTGACATATATTAGTACAAATGTTCTATGTGTGTCAGTTGTGTAGTAGTAAAATGAGGTAATACTGGTTTTGTTTTGTTCAAGCTCTGTTGGTATTGGTCATCCTGACTTCAATAGTTTGTCTTTAGGGACTATTATTGGAGATGTTCACAGTTCCTGATTTTAAGACAAGTAAATTCCCCTCTGAATGGTATTTTTATAAAGTTATTTCAAGATGAGGGGACATAATGTTGAGCTCAGCTGGCCAATTCGCTTATCTGGCGTGATGGCGGCAGGAAAGGACTCCTCTGCTCGAATTCTCCTCTGGGTTCAGGAGACACCTCACTGATAGCTAAAAGGACCAAGGAGTATGCTGTCCGACACTGGATTCAGCAAATCTCTGACCAGATGCTGCTCAGTACCATCAAGACCACTGTCCCTGAAATCAAGAAGGATGTACCTTCTACTTCATAACTAATTTATATTCTCTTTTACACTGATCACAATACAGCACAAACATTGCGTTCAGAGCGTTAGGCCAACAGTCAGCTTCATTTGAAATACTTTATTCCAGTATTACCCTTCTTAATGGTTACTACGCCTCTGCACTTCCAGCATTATTTCTTTCTAGTCCATCATCCAGGTGTCAGTGTACTATTTGGCCATTCCATGCCGTTTTACTTCTCTCCGACACCCTCTGTTCAGGCTGGAGCATTATAGGCTTTACCTCACGTTTGCCACTGAACTACACATATATATACAGGCATAAATCAACAATTCACATTCAATTTTTCATTAAAAGATACTGAATGGTTCAAGCTTACCACAATTTCATGGAAATAAACACAGATACGTTGATTAGCAATGAATTCTGGCACAAACTGGCACAAATTCCGTTCTGCCTATGTTCCAGGCTTTTATTTTAGCAAAAATGTGAGCTGGCTTCAACGTACTGTCGCTTTATCAAGCTTATTTGAATTAGTGGTCTCGAACTAACGCTCCCAAGTGTGTATATCAGCGAGACTGGCCAATGAGCCACGTTTCGACAAGTGTTTGAAAAAATGTTATCTTTTCCCGTCTCCCCTAACAACCAAGATAGTATTTATAACCCGACCAATCGTGGTTAGGCTTTCATTTGTTGCGCTCCAATCAATTTGGAGTTTACATGGTAGGCTATTTATGTAACGTAAGGTTTTTTCAAACACGTTATAAAAAAAAATCTTATGAGCAGAAATGATTTTATGCTGTCAGGCACCCCCAATATTTTATTTTGGGTATAATTTATTAATTCCTGGACTATTTGCGTAACGTTTTACATATTATTTGTCAGCAAACCCTAAGGAACCCAAAAATACTAATTTAAAGGAGCTACGTGGCTGCGTTCAAAATATGCAATTTCTTCTATCTCCTGTTTAGAGGATGTGCTGTCTGGGTACTGTTATGTGTTCAAACGTAAACCCATATAATGTTGTCTTTTCTAATAAGAGTCTGTTATGATTTATAAACCTAACTCTGGGAAAGGGTAGTGTATTTTATCACTGTCCGTCTGAAAAAAAATTAGTGCATGTAGACTTACACGCGTGATGGTAGTAATTGTGTATCGCGCGAGGCGGGTTTAGTGTTCGGCTTTCTGCCTCTCCCTTCTCTTTTTATCCCTTTAGTCCATCTGTTCGTTCGTTTTGGTAACGCAGTATAATTAATGTTAGGGTTAATTTAGGTCATTACGCAGTACGTCTCAATGCTTTTCCAAGAAATACAGCACACGTTTCATTGAAGAAGGCGGGTAATAATACAGTAAGCTTTACTATCAACGTGAAAGCGTTACAATTTGCAGACGAAGCAGAAAACAAGGGGGATTTCGAGTACATTCTTTGTGATAGCACTGTCATTTTACCATTGCTCTTTTCTTTATTATATGTATTTATTAGGCTTTATATTTAATTGATAATTTATATATGTGGATTAGAATATTCCATGACATGCGCATGCATATAGCTGTGATGTTCTGACGACAATTACTGCATTGTATCCTTAAACGGACATTGACACGTAAAACAGCAGTCTACGCTATTGATTGATTGATGCATGTACCTCATGTGTGAATTGAACTGTTTATGTATGTGTGTAATCCATATTAAATTGTGAAGGACTCGAACCGGAGGCATTATTCGTTGAATCACGTTACACCATTCAACCTTATGAATTACGTATTTTATGTCAAGTTGCTGAGTTAATAAGATGAACAGTTGTTTACATCTTGATGCCAAGTTCAGGCATTACGACAAACCGAAGGTGAGGTTCACCCCATTCGCGTAAGAACATTAGCACGATCAGAATTCAGGCAACACAACCAGTAACCCCACACGAAAGTCCTTCAACAATATATTCGTCAGATGTGGGCAATTTCGACTTCAGTGTTGTGCTCATTCAAGACCAAGCAATCGATTGAAAATAATTCAAGTTCAAAGAACGTGACTGTTCCACTTCAGAGTTTACAATTGAATCAATTCTGAGTTCGAGAGAATTGATTAATGACTACAACACTATCTACATTCCATGTTTTTCGATCGAATACATTCAAGATTCCGAGAAAGTAGTGACAGATTCCCTGTCACGACATCCTTCTTCATCAAATGAAAATGATTAACGACTCAAGAATTAATAAACTCAGAAGATTTATATTCGTAATACGTTCAATGCACTATATTATTTCTCAAATATCCGCAAGAAGTTATCGAGTTCGTTCAAATTTCAATGGACTTTGGTTAGTATCCATACGTGTCTCAATAATTTTGATACCGTCTACAGTCAAGATACGCTTGAACAAAGGATTGAACTTACTAATACATACAGTCACGTACTATCGGTTGAATTCAGGATCATCTTTAGTTGAATGAACTTTTTCATCTAATGTATTGAACCGGACATTACGGACATGAATGAACTAATGACAGATTATTCTTCAGAATTGACACTATTGATTCCGATACTTTATTGTGATTGAATAAAAGAATAGAACACATAGTTTGAAAATAAACATTATTACATTGATTTAAGTACAATAGTTATATAATTAGTAACTATTAGATGTATTTAATATACATGTTAACAGAATTATGATATAAAATGATATGTATTATTTCTTATTAGTTGATAGATTAATTTAGTTACATTTAATTAGATAATTATTTCTGCACACATATATTTTAATTTAATCTATTAATTTCTTACTACTTACTCCTTATGCATTCTTAATTTTTCTTTTCTTTACTTTCTTTAACAATGATACAATACTTTAGTTTACTTAATTAGATTTTAATTCTATAACATCCTACACACATTACATTAATTATTTATTTAATTCTATATTTAATTAGTTATATCTTATGATGTTGATTAGTACAACACACATTCATTAGTTAAGACATAATTTTAGTTAGGTATATAATTAGTTACTATCCTTTCTAACAGTTGATGATTCTTTAGTTAACTTAGTATATTTTTCATGTATTTTATGACATTTAGTATATTGACGACGACCTTCGACAATGTTTTACTGAAAACATCGTAGACCGTATGTCCCTAATTTTTAATTTTGAAATAATTAAGGCCAAGAGCGGGCATGAAATTAACGTCAAAATACAAAAATGATGGATTTTGGGATTAGTCCATTTTCTGATACTTTAGCATCTCCTAAATCTAAATATAACAGAAATAAACGTCAAAATGCATTCTAACAATATGTATTTTGATTTTGAAAAAGGTATGGTATGGAGTGATTTTCTCAAACTCGAGAAAAAATGTCTCATTAGACCGAGTTTTTTTACATAGCAACCAAGCTTACACCCCTACATATTATACATCGTTGGATTCGTCCAAATCTGCACTTTACTGTAAGCAGGTCACTTATTTCGGGATTCCAAATGCCAGATTGGAAATTTATAATTTCCAAGTCAACAATAAGGGTTTCCCCTCGATTCTAAATTTTTAATTGGCTGTGCGCCTTCACGTGACCGGCAACGACAATATGGCCGCGTGTTTACATTAAGGTTCAAAATTACAGTTTTGTTTAGTAATAGTTGTGACAATGCCTATAAAAACGAGATGCTCTCGTTATCTCCAACTTGAATAGGCCAGAGTTAGAGATGGAAGCAAGACTTAGCCTACACTGGAGGTAAAACGTACTTATTGTGACGATGTAATGGTAAAAACTGGGACATTAGTACTCGGGCAAGGAGGGTTGAAATAAAACACAGCGGACTGTTTGTTCGATGTGGCCTTTGACAAGAATTTAGAGACGCAGTAAACAGGAGTAAGGGTTAGGCTTAGTGGTTGAAATGAAGCAGACAGGACCATCTGTACGATAGTTCCTTAGATTAGAATTCAGAGACGCAGTAAAAAGGGCTAATGGTTACGTAAATGTATCCTAAACATAACGACGTTGGCGACTTACTGGGATGACATTTAAGAAGGCGGCCCACGGTGACTCATTTCAACCAGGTTTAAGAATCTTAACCTAACCTTAAACCTTACGACGTTGGCTACTTACTGGAATGACATCAAAGAAGGCGGCCCACTGTGCTTCATTTCAACCACCAGGGAGTTACATGAACTAGCTATTACGAGTAGTAGACAGTCAATAAAAAATCATCACGTTTTCCTGAGTTTACAGAATAACAGGTGACTTCTCATAATTCAGTACATTATCATGATTCTTGTAAGCACAGTGCACATTTGTTTCCTCAATTTAATGTTTGTTTCTTGTGTATTTTTATTGACATGTCTTGTCACAGATGCTTATGTGTTATTTAAAAAATGCCTGCCAGACATGTGCAACAGCTGGTTCTTGGTACCAGAAGAAAGATTGGAAACTTCATCAAATGGAAAGTGAAGCAAGGCTGTCATATACTTTTTGAAACAAACCTTACTTTTGAAACTTACTTTATGTTTCCCCTTGCCTAAGCATAGACATTCATGTAATTTATTTTGATCTCCATAAATATCAAGTTTAGAAACATATTTCATTACTTACATGTATTGTTTTGCTTCCATTGTACTTTAAGACACAGTTTATTAATGCTTGTTTACATCTTTATTTGAAATTTTACTAATGTAAAAATTTGCCTCTTTCTAGGAAGTTCAAGTGTCATGGAAGCTGAGGCAGGTAGTGATTTGTGAAGCTGTTCTCTGACGCGACATAAATTTTCGCTTTTGTGTAAGGTGATTGTGATAGCAAAGCATTCAATCAGATCATAGCAATTAAACCATATAGCCCTAATATTGCTGAATTTAATCAAGGACCTGAGGCTGCTATATTTTTCAAGAAAGTCCTGGGGCTAAACAGTGGAAAAGAGGCTTGTCGACTGGCAGGAGCAAGAAAGCGTTAAACGTCTCGTGCTCAGCTCTAAAATGGCAGAAAACTGCACTAAGAAAATGAAGGACATTTAGCACAAATCTCAACAGAAAGCCAGACAAGAAACTGCAGAGGAAGCTGGATATGCTGCCGGTATGTTCTGCATGACTAGTAAGTTATTTTATTTTGCTGCAGTATCACATACTTATTTAATTATATTCTAATTATATTGAAAAATGTGATTTTTAAGAAATCATTATTCTCATACTAATTTTCTTATAACTTCCACACTTATGTATTAATTGACAAGGATAGGAACATATATTGCCCATAATCTTTTAAAACTTTTTATGTGATGGATTTTAAGTATCTGATCAAATTTTTGGTTAATTGACAAAAGTAATGTAAAATTTAGTAAAATTTGTTACTATTTTTAGACACTATTTTCAAAGTCCTACAACTTTGTTTTGTATTAAAGTTATCAAAAATCCATCACTGGAAACGTTTTAACATATAATGATAAACGTTGTGTTCAGATTTGGTATTCATAGCTTAATAAATAAAAAGGCCTTAGCAAATTGAAATAGAACAAAGAATCCAATATTGCTCAGCTCTAAAACGGCAGAAAACTGCGCTAAGACAAGGAAGGAAATTAGGCACAAATTTCAACAGAAAGCCAGATAGGAAGCTGCAGAGGAAGCTGGCTATGCTACCAGTTTGTTCTAAATGACAAGTAACCAATTTTTCAGGGGCAATATTACAGACTTATTTAATTGTAGTCTATTTATGGAGAAAAATGCGATTTTCTCAAAATCTAATTTTCTCATCCTAATTTCCTTAAAACTTCCACACTTATGTGTTAATTGACATAAAAATTGGCACATATGTTGCCCATAACCTTTTAAAACTTTCATTTAGCTGGATTTTGAGTATCTGATCAAACTTTTGATTTATTGCAAAAAGTAATGTAAAATTTATCAAAATTTGTTACTTTTTTTAGACACTATATTCAAAGTCCTACAACTTTTTTTGTATTAAAGTTATCAAAAATCCAACAATTGAAAAGTTTTAAAATATAATGAATGGGTTTGAAAAAAAAAATCGAAAAAAGGTGATTCGTCTTACGAGGACAAAAGACAAAGAAAATAGTCTACGTTACGGCCACAAGGCCTTCGTCAGGAAAGGAAAGAAAGTGAAGGCTAGATAGGACACATAAAAACTAAATAAAATAAAAACTGGGTACTTCCCTGAAGGCAAGAACCGAAATTCTAACAAAATCACTGTCTGTTTGTAAGCGCGTGGCTGAACAGAAAAATGACTTCCGCCGCCGGATGTACACAATGCATACTAAGAAACTAAAAAACGAAACCGGAAAATAAACTACCCAACGTGATAAAAGTGGGGACTGGAAATAGAAGGGGACAGAATGAGTGGGAGATAAATAAATATGAAATAAAAAAATGTATATGGCATACAAATAGAAGAATAGGATAAGAGTGGAAAGAGTAAAATAGAGCAAGAGAGGAGAGGGTGACCTCAGACAAAGGTGTGAAAAGTGTTGAGACCGGCTGGTTTTAGACACCCCATGCGGTGGATAAGACGGTTCTCAAGCTGTTCTCGGCTGGCAGTGTCAGAGGAGCAGGATCGGATCGCTGTGACCTGGATGTCGATGGGACCATGGTGGTCAGGACCATTGAAGTGTATAGCAACTGGTGTGGACTTTTGCTGAGCGATGTCATTTAAGTGCTGGCTGAATCTGTCCCCAAGTCGTTTGCCTGTTTGGCCAATATAAGTTTTGCAGCAACGTTTACATATGATCGTATAAATGACATTGCGCGATTCACACGTGAAGCTACTAGTGATGGTGTACGTAGCCTTAGGAAAAGACACCTTCTGGGTTGATATGACATACTTGCACGTGTTGCATCGTGTCCGACCACAGGGTAGTGTGCCAAAGTGAGTGGCATTCTCCTTTGGGAGACGGCTGTGAACAAGAAGATCCTTCAAGTTCTTGTCACGTCTATATGCCACCAAAGGTGCTTCACTGAATACTTTTTGGGTCAGAGGCTCAGCTTGGAGGATAGGGAGGTGGCGGAAAAGGATCTGTTTGACAGTAGTACTGTGAGGGTGATGGGTCAAGATTAATTTGACTCTATCCGAAGTGGATTTATGGTGAGGTTTGAGGGCCTCCAGACGAGAGATGGGGAGCACACGTTGGAGAGCAGAGGTGAGAACATGTTCTGGATAAAGTCTGTTACGGAAGAAATCCAACATCTCATTTGCTCGTAAGTGGAAGTCATCGTCGTCTTGGCATAAACGGCGGAGGCGGAGAAGTTGTGAAAAAGGAAGGGAGTCACGACAGGCCCGAGGATGAGAAGAGGTATACAGGAGGTAGCTGTGGGCATCTGTCGGCTTGTAGTATACTGAGGTATTAAGGCCGGAGGGCGTGATAGAAATAGTAATGTCAAGGAAGTTGACAGATACTGTGGAGACGAGGGAGGTGAACTTGATGGTGGGGTGAAAGTGGTTCACAAAGTCGATGAAACGGTGTAAATCAGTCTCAGACATATCTGTGAGACCTATGCCATCATCGATATATCTGCGGTAAAACCCAGGGAAAGGACCGGAGTATTGTTGCCATATCTGATGCTCCAAGTGGCCCATGAATAGACAGGCATAGCTGGGACCCATCTTCGTTCCGAGAACAGCTTGAGAACCGTCTTATCCACCGCATGGGGTGTCTAAAACCAGCCGGTCTCAACACTTTTCACACCTTTGTCTGAGGTCACCCTCTCCTCTCTTGCTCTATTTTACTCTTTCCACTCTTATCCTATTCTTCTATTTGTATGCCATATACATTTTTTTATTTCATATTTATTTATCTCCCACTCATTCTGTCCCCTTCTATTTCCAGTCCCCACTTTTATCACGTTGGGTAGTTTATTTTCCGGTTTCGTTTTTTAGTTTCTTAGTATGCATTGTGTACATCCGGCGGCGGAAGTCATTTTTTCTGTTCAGCCACGCGCTTACAAACAGACAGTGATTTTGATAGAATTTCGGTTCTTGCCTTCAGGGAAGTACCCAGTTTTTATTTTATTTAGTTTTTATGTGTCCTATCTAGCCTTCACTTTCTTTCCTTTCCTGACGAAGGCCTTGTGGCCGTAACGTAGACTATTTTCTTTGTCTTTTGTCCTCGTAAGACGAATCACCTTTTTTCGATTTTTTTTTTTCAAAAAATCTTACCGCAGTTCCCCTCCACTTCCTCGATAAAATATAATGATAAACATTGTGTTCATTTTTGGTATTCATAGCTTAATAAATAAAAAAGCCTTAGCAAATTGAAATAGAACAATAGAATCCAATATGGCCGCCGTTTCTATGGCAACCAGTAGTGCAGTGCCATAAAACTCTTCATTTTTCGTATCTAGTATTGATATAGGTTAAGTCTGTGCATTTTCATTGAAATCCAGCAATTAATAACGAAAATAGCATTTCAGTGTAGCTCCTCCCCTCGAGTTATTAGTTTATAATTTTAAAAAAATCTATAAAATAGATTTTTCCCCCCGTCGGTCAGGGTAATGTCACGACATGTTTTATGAGGTTGGCCACTATTATTGTGAGCACGTTTAAAGTTACGCATTAGGGGCTTGAGATGTTATAAATATATAATGTTTCGCGCTTCACGGGATTTTATAATAATAATAGCCCCTTCAGTCATAACTGACTATGGGAATGCGCCCCTGAGCTGACAGCCCTCAGCTGCTTATTTTCCTGGTGCTCTTTTCTATGTTTTCTCCCCTCTGCTTGTTGTGTGAGCCTCTCTTCGCCCAATCTGAGTTGGCGCCGTAAATAGCATCGCCACTTAGTGCGATCGGCAGCTTCATCCTCCCATGTTGCTGGATCCATGTCCAGTGCCCTCATATCTCTCTTGCACACATCTTTGAACCTCAGCTGTGGTCGCCCAACTGTTCTCCTGCCATCTACAAGTTGTCCGTAGAAGATATCTTTTGGGATGCGACCATCTTCCATGCGGCGAACATGACCAAGCCAGCGAAGTCTGCGCTGTCTAAGCAGTGTATACATACTTTGAAGGCCAGCACGTGACAATACCTCGACATTAGTCACTTTATCTTTCCATGAGATGCCGAGGATGCGGCGTAGACACCGTAAATGGAAGGTATTGAGCCTTCTTTCCTGCTTAGCATAGGTCGTCCAGGTAACTGCTACTTCCCGTGTTTTGCCGACACCTATAGGGTGAAGCTGGAGTGTCCTCTCCAGGGCGCGATTTTAGTGAACGCGAAAATGGTACAGTTGTCTAGGATTATAATGACGTATAACCTCGTTTTAGTTGTACCCTTCAGACTCCGAACTTGATCCAAGTCGGACGTGTTTTTATTCCTCGCAGTATAAAGTGAATTGCGCTGAAGTCCCTGTTGAAGATATGCTACAGGGTCAGCTATCTAGATAAATGAATACAAGGATGAGGTATTCTTATTTATGATTAAGTTCCGTAAACTCGGACTCACGATAAATATTAAATTTATGACTTCGGTAGAATCATTATCTTCACCAAACCTATGGCTATTCATTACCGGATGACCAATTCACTGGCATCGCGTGTAAACAGTCAGACATTTTGACGACAGAAAATTATTTTTGAGGAAACAGTATTGGACAGCGCAAAATATAATGTAACTAATGAAGTCATGAAACCAATGAATTTGTATGTTATAATAAATATGTATTTTCCTGTGGACTCTCAAGAAAGAATCGTTGTCGCTTCAATACAGTTGAATTGGTCACATGTTAGCCACCATTCGCGAACATGATGTATCAGCACTATAGCTCACTGAAAGACTGTTTTATTAAAATCAAACAGAAGCACACGAATTAATAACCTAAAAACATTCTATAACATTTAATAACAATCTGCAAAGAGAAACCGGTGCAACAGTGTAAAACATTGCAACAACCTTCAAGTATCTTACAGGCCCACTCAAAACAACCCTTTAAAAACATTGCGTCAAAATACAAAACAAAAGAAAGCTAGAGCACCTTTCACCCAACCTCCCTGGTGAAATAAGACATTGGAAGAGGCATGGATAGAAAAGGAAAGAGCAATAAAGAAATGGCGTAAAACACGAAACAGAAGAATGATGAATGAGTGAGAAGTTGAAGAGATGACGGAGAAAAAGCAAAGAGCCGTTAATAGATTCACGAGCTTGGCAAGGGAGACGAAGGCTAAAGTGTGGAAGGACTTTGTGACACAGGTTGGCACGGAAAAAACCCTACAGAAATTCTGGTCATCGAAGAAGGAATAGGAAAAATGCAAGCCAACCTATTCCTAATATCAAAAACTCTGCAGGACTACGCCTGAAGACGGACGAAGAGAAGGGAAGAGCATTATTCAATCAATATATAGAAGAAACAGATACAGGTTATCTGTATACAGATACACCCGCCTGAAAATAAAGGACAGTGTTCTGGAAAATGGCATAAAGGGCCAGATCTACTTCGATCTCATTTCTGAAGAGGACGTGGTGTACACAATGAAAACCAAGCAGAAACTCTTCTCCAGATCCTGATGGTGTACAGTACCTCCACATAAAACAGCCCGACGACACAGCTATTATAAATATGGTGAGCAATTTCAATACCAGCATACAGAATACTGAGGTGACAGAAGACTATCTACACAGTTACCTTCGGCCACTTCCTAAACCTGACAAAGACCCCACACTGCTCAGCAGCTATCGAATAATCACACTGCAGAATGTATATGGTAAACTACTTGAAATGATAGTTTCAAGATAAGTAATGCGTGTAGCGGGAGGTTATTTAAAATTATTTATTTATGTAAGAGTATGCCAGTAAAGAGTTCTGACCTTACAAGTAATACCCCAGTCTTAGAAATAAGCACTGGTGTATTGTTATCATAAAAATAGTCAGACTGTGAAAACCCTGGCCAGTTGGTAAGAAGTTGTACCAGGATTTAAGGCGTCTCCTCCCTATGACTATCTTATGATTACTTATATTCTAGGGGATAAGTAAAATGAACATTCACTGAAACCCCAAATGGAAGAAGTGAATAAATCCTCAGGTACAGTTAAAATAGTTTAATAATACACTAATATTCTATTTCTACTAGTTGGAAAAGAGCATACACATATATATAAAAGTATTCACACAATTACTATTATTGTCTGTTTAGACTTCAAGATATTGAATATTAAAGTTACTGCAATCTGCAATCACTGTTTTTAGTCTCTTGACTTTCCAATTAATTGTCATCAATTGACTGAACTATGGATTTTCACTATTAGCTGTTTTATATATATTGGTGGTCAGTGTCTTAAATGACACTTATCTTTTCGACTTGATAATGATGACACTGAACTGTCCTTCGTAGAATCAGACTTGGTACACCCAGCTGTAGGGATGCCAATGACCAGTTGAAGTTCACTCTTTGGGGTCCTGCACGTTTGTGGGATTGCCTCTGATGAACAACACAGGTTTCTGATACTGGACAGCCTGGTTTGAGTTATGTCATGGAACCTGAAACATCATATCAGCCTTGGCTAGTATCTGGCTAGACTTGTAGCTGACTAGCACAGATGTCAGACCAGTCAGTCATCAGATGTCACCGTTATACAATCATAGTAAGTAAGGACATCATTTCAGTGATATAGCATTAATATTAACATTTCAATTAAGTGTAACTGACTAGCACATAAGTCAGACTAGTCAGTCATCAGGTGTCAAAGTTATACAGTCATAGCAAGTAACATCATTTCAATGATACAGAATTAATATTGACATATCAGTAATAAACATCATCTGGTTTATTCTGCTCCTATACATCTTTTACTTATCTATACTTTGATCTTGCCAAACCATATCATGTACAAATTTAATTACTGATGCCACTCCTAGCATCTACACAAAATTAATACACAAATAAATAAAGTGAGTGCCCGCCTGACCAAACAATCAAGTTGCTTTCTTCGGTAGTACAATTACATAGTTTTGGAATTGAAACCTGGCTGTGGAACACTCCATTTTACCAGCTGTAAATGGGTACTCAGTTGTGCGCTCAAACTAGGGAAGGAAAAGGCAGCGAGGAAGGGAACTGGTCACCTAACCTCGTAAACTGGGATCTTCCATGATGAAGTTTCTAACACTTCATTTCCCTATGACAATCTCTGCCATGGGACTGCCTTTACCTTCGTAAGCGATAAAGCAATATGATAAATACATCTTCATTAGGCTGTGGGGCTATTTGTGATTAATTTTTGTACAAGCAACAATCATCCACAATGCACATATTTAGATCATATTACAAATAACAATACATTATATTAATGAATATTATACAGGCATATATTGAGAAGTTTATATGAACCTGAAATTTAAAAAAATATTATACACGGTAGTTATCATAATTTCGCTTACCCTCAGACTTCAGATACTGGACTGAAAAATGTTTCTGGCGATCCGCTCACAATTCATATGGGATATGGGTAGTGGCGAAACTCTGCCTCCAGTCTGTCTCAAACCTTTTTCGATGTGTGTGTCTCCAGTTTACCGATACGCTTATATACGTATAGCGCGGACGTATCGGAGGGTACTGACGTCACGACTTAAACCTAGGCCTCACAAATCCTTCCCGAACAGCGATTTCAGCCGATCTGTGCGTCGACTGAAATTTTGCCTTTCTCATTCTCGGCATATATAATATCCATATTGTTCCATCTTATCTAGTGTTATACAGCCGATAAATCCCTATATTCCTATCCATGTAATTTCCCAAACTGTTATTTGTTGATTTTAATATTTAGAACAGAAGTGGGTTTACCAGCTTTCAGCGTATCTGTGGGCAGCCGTAATACGCATATATTCCCGTAAATGATAATTTCCTACCGTGTCTACTTATATCCAGTTATGCACAATCCTTTCCTGTACTAAAATGTAAAATCCTTTTCATAATGGTTCCCTTCTGCTTTTATTTATCGTGGGCAATTTCCTCTGTCTGATACACATTTCGCTGATACACCGCCATTTTGAAACCGGTCAATCGATCGTTGACGGGTTTATAAATCTACATGAACACGTTTGCAATGACTTGAAACCAATTTTGCGACATAGCTCCCCCATATTTTAAGCTGGATGATATCTAGCTTAACTATTGGGTACAAGACAATTGCAAATCGGCCATTCCGAGGTCAGTTTTCCTTCCTTCTATCTTGCTCCAACTCTGTGGGATGGCGACTGAGAAAATCTGCGCCCACATTCTGTTTTCCAGGAATATATTCAATAGTGAAGGAATATGGCTGAATCAATAATGACCATCTTAGTAAGCGAGTATTTGCATGACGTGATGAGGCCAAAAATGACAGGGGTTGATGATCGCACTGGACCACAAATGGCTTGCCATATAAATAGAGTTGAAACTTATTGATGACCCACACCAATGCTAAACATTCTCTCTCTATAGTAGAGTAATTCTTTTCTGCCGCGTTCAACTTGCGGCTGGCATAAGCAACCGGAAAATGTTCCTCATTCTGGGTCTGAGATTTTTGCAAAAGCGCGGCCCCAATTCCTAGATTGCTTGCATCAGTCCGTACTATAAACTCTTCCGTCATATCTGGCAACTTCAGAATAGGCATACTGGTGAGTTTATGCTTCAATTCTGAATATGCATGCTCACACTCTGCAGTCCACTTTATTGTGTCACATTTTCCTTTCTTTGTCAGATCCGTCAAAGGTGCACATAAGGTGTTAAAGTCTTTGATGTACTTTTGATAGAATCCACCTAATGATACAAACGACCTCACATCTTTTTTTGTCTGTGGTCTAGGTGCATTCCTTAACTTTTCTATATTTTTGGGATCAGGAGACATGTTTCCCTGACAAATTGTATGTCCCAAAAATTCTAATTCCTGACATCCAATTACACACTTGGTTGGACGCGCAGTCAAACCTGCCTCTCTGAGTCTATCCAGTAACATTGATAGAGAATGTAGATGATCCTCAAATGTTTCCGTGGAAATGAGAATGTCATCCATAAAGTTGGTGATGGTTGAGTTTTTCAAGGGCTCCAGCAATTTCCTCATCATCCTTGAGAATACGCTTGGTGCGTTTTTCAACCCGAATGGTAGCACATTAAATTCGTAGTGACCATCCGAAGTGCTAAAAGCCAACATGTGTCGGATCTCGGGTTTGACAGGAATCTGGTAATATCCCTTACTTAAATCGACCTTAGAGAAATATTTCGCAGTACTTAGCGTCGAGAACAGCTGATTGGTATCCGGTAATGGATCAGCTTGGGTTTCAGTGATCGCATTCAATTTCCGGTAATCGATACAGAGTCGGTGTTCTCCACTTGGTTTTCTCAACAGTACAACACTTGAACTGTAAGGTGATTCTGACTTGGAGATGATTTGTTCTTGCAACAGATAATCAATTTCCTCCTTCAATGCCTGTGCCTTGGCATATGGTATAGGGTAGGTCTTCATGCAGATCGGTGTTGGATCGATGACCTTCATATCATATGTCAATAAGTTGGTGCATCCTGGTTTATCAGTTAACACATCTGCATGTGTTTTTAGAACCTCTTTAACTTGCTCCCTCTGCTCCTGAGTTAACTGAGTACTAATTTTGACTTGTTCATATGTCTCAGTCGGTCTCAATGGATACTCTATTGAGGTTAATGGTTCATGCTTCATTTCAGTTGCGATGGCCAGAGTAATCATATGGGCTACCTCCGTTGATGTCCTGTCATAATATTTCTTTAACAGATTGACATGATACACCTTTTCTTTGCCCTTCTTGTCAATTTTGTAATTAGTCCTCGACAATTTCTCTAGCACTTTATATGGACCCTGCCAACCAATCTGCAGTTTGTTGTTACTGCTGGGTAATAGAAGAAGCACATTTTCTCCAACCGCAAGTTCGCTATCCTTGGCTTTCTTGTTATAGTATTCAGTATGCTTCTTTCTGGCTCTGCGAAGGTTGTCATTAGCCAGTTTCCAGCCCGCTTTCAGTCGAGACGTCAACTCATTTACATACTGAATTGATGAGGTGACACTTTCCTCTGCCTTCTCATCTGTCCAAGTCCGCAGCAATGCTTCCAGTGGACCTTTTATAGGCCGACCAAACAACAATGTGGCCGGTGCCATTCCTGTGGAATTGTGTGGGACTTCCCGATATGCAAATAATGCAGCGGGTAAGTATTCATCCCATGTTTCAGGTTTTTCACTTGCCAGCTTTCTGAAAATAGAAATGAGCGCACCATTGAACCGCTCGACTTGACCATTTCCTTGTGGGTGATAAGGAGAGCAATGGTAATGTCTGGCTTGAAATATCCTGAACACTTCTTGGGTTAGCTTTCCCTTGAACTGAGAACCATTGTCCGTCAATATTTGATGTGGGAACTCTAACCTGGTGAATATTGTCAACAGTGCCTCTGCCGCATGCTTAGAGTCTATAGATGCCATGGCTACGGCCTCTCCCCACATAGAGCACGTATCAACTAGAGTTAAGATATAACTATTCCTTCTCTTAGTCCTAGTGAGGGGTCCAACAATATCCACTGCAACTCTCTCGAATGGAGTACCCATGAATGGCATTTCTCCTAGAGTTGCTGGTGCAGTCCCATGCTTGGGGGCTACACGTTGACACTCTGGACAAGATTTCACATATCGTTTGATATCTTCCGTGATCTCTGGCCAGTAATAGTGACAAGCTATCCGTTGACTTGTGGCACCAATTCCCATGTGTCCACTAAATGGAATAGCATGTGCTAGCTCCATAACTTTCTCCCTGTATGACTTTGGTACTACCAGCTGTCCATGTCCTTGAGGTCCTGTACCAGCTTTTCTATACAGTAGTCCATTTTTCATATACAAGTCTCCTTTCTCTGGAGGGTTATGGGCCTTTGGCAATTTGCCAAAACAAGGCTTCAATGTGTCATCTTCTGTTTGAGCCTTTTTCATCTGCTCTGGCTGAGTATTGTTAGGATTTTCCTCCTCTTGTTTGGTGCTCGACCTGGTCTGGACTGCTGCCATTACAACAGGTTTTATTGGGTCACCTAAAAATACATACCTACACCCCAATATCAGCGGGTATATAGGGTCATCTAACACTGCGGCTGTTATCGCTCCTTCCACGTAGCGAGATTTCACATTGATCCTAGCTGTGGGAAGTGTCATGGTTGCTGTTCCCTTAGTTGCTCCTTGTATTTCCACGGTCTCTGTGGTAAGTTGATCAGGGTGCACTAGGGTTGAACTCACGACTGAGTCAAAATCTAGGCCGGTATCATATAAGGAAAGGACTCGAGTACCGTTCACGGTTACGAGTTCACTCACAGGGGGATGACGGAGGCTATTCTGACTCCCTGTCAGTTCCATCATATCTGTCCTATTCCCTGTTGCTAAACATGCAGCGTGATGAGGGGTTTTCCTTCTACAATCTACAGTGTTGTGGTTGCTCATCTTACAAATTTTGCACCACTTATCTCCCTGTTTGTAGGGTGTCTTTTCCTGAGTCTGAGGGTTTTTGTGCTTATCATCAAATCTTGGCTTATTTCTGAACTGTTGGTCTTTTTGGTCAACCTTGGTATTTTGTGGTGGTGGCTTATATCCTTCTACTTGCTTTCTTTTTGTTCCTACCAGTTCAGCTTGAGCTGCTTGGTATCTCTCTGCACATCTCAAAGTGTCTTCCAGCCTCTCTGCTCCTTGTTCCATAAGGAATTTCCTCATTTCTGGAGGCATGGAATCTTTCACTTGCTCTAACATAACCATCTCTTTCAGATCCTCATAGGTTTTCTGATACTTACCTAAACTACTCCATTTCAACAAATACGTATCTAGTCTAGCTGAGAACTGGATATATGTTTCTCTATTTTTGGTTTAGAAGTTCTAAATTTCTTCCTATATGCCTCAGAGTTCTTCTCATAACGGATGAGTA
This sequence comes from Oreohelix idahoensis, assembly GCA_024509875.1. Classification (NCBI taxonomy): domain Eukaryota; kingdom Metazoa; phylum Mollusca; class Gastropoda; order Stylommatophora; family Oreohelicidae; genus Oreohelix; species Oreohelix idahoensis. The sequence continues at coordinate 102,714 of JAMPIV010002269.1, read as the reverse complement.
AGGCTTGCTTTAGTATTTCATAATTTTCCTGATCTTCTTTGGGGAGTTTCAGAAACACATCATATGCAATACCTCTCAATCCTTGAGACAACTTTAGACTCCATTTCTCCTTTTCCAGTCCATATGTAGAGGCTAGCCTTTCATACCTATCCAGGTACGACTCAATTGCGTCCTCCTTTTCAACAAATGGATCTAGGTGGCAATTCATGGCTCCATTTGCCGTGTTCTGAAAAGAGTTATTCGCAGAATGAGGTGAGCTATTACCATGGGTGATAGTCCCAGCCTGAAGTTCAAGTTCAAGCTGTCTCATTTTCAGCTCATGGTCTCTCTCTGCTTGTAACCTCCGTTCTTCTCTCTCAGCCTCTGCTTGTAACCTCTTTTCTTCTCTCTCAGCTTCTAATTTCTTGGCTTCTCTCTCTGCTTCCAATTTCTTGGCTTCTCTCTCTGCTTCCAATTTCTTGGCTTCTCTCTCTGCTTCCAATTTCTGGGCTCTTTCTGCTTCCAATCTCTTTTCTTCTCTGTCCATATACTTTTCACATTCCGTCGTGACATACTGGACCAGAGCATCACCACTCATGCCAAGCTCTTTTCCCACCTGCAGTGTGGCAGACCTAAACTTGACCAAGTCAGCCATGATGTATCTGTAGTCTAGTAGGGTAAGCTGTCTTACTCAAACTAAATTTACTACAATATAATTAACTTAATTAAAATTAAAGTTAATTAACTGACTTCACCATATATGAAACAGCTTTCTTTATCTGTACTCAATGGTACTCCTAAAAATATTTAATTTCCTACTTTGTTTACTCTTTCCAAAAAATTTCAACCAAAAAAAAAATTATTTTTTTTCTACCCAGCAGAAATAGAAAGTTGGCTCAGGAATATCAAAGATATATCCCGCAGACGAGCCCCCACTGTAGCGGGAGGTTATTTAAAATTATTTATTTATGTAAGAATATGCCGGTAAAGAGTTCTGACCTTACAAGTAACACCCCAGTCTTAGAAATAAGCACTGGTGTATTGTTATCATAAAAATAGTCAGACTGTGAAAACCCTGGCCAGTTGGTAAGAAGTTGTACCAGGATTTAAGGCGTCTCCTCCCTATGACTATCTTATGATTACTTATATTCTAGGGGATAAGTAAAATGAACATTCACTGAAACCCCAAATGGAAGAAGTGAATAAATCCTCAGGTACAGTTAAAATAGTTTAATAATACACTAACATTCTATTTCTACTAGTTGGAAAAGAGCATACACATATATATAAAAGTATTCACACAATTACTATTATTGTCTGTTTAGACTTCAAGATCTTGAATATTAAAGTTACTGCAATCTGCAATCACTGTTTTTAATCTCTTGACTTTCCAATTAATTGTCATCAGTTGACTGAACTATGGATTTTCACTATTAGCTGTTTTATATATATTGGTGGTCAGTGTCTTAAATGACACTGATAAGGGTGGATTTAGGCTGACTTGAAGTACCACCCCTATCGACACCGGGTAGATCGTGTTTGTATGGTAGGGTGTCCTATCTGGTTTTTTTATTGTTGCCGTGTGTAAGTAGTTGGATAGTCCACAGGGTACAGCACAGGCAAAATGACATGCAAAGTCATAGAAATGGTAAACTGCTCGTGACGTTTATATTCCATTTTATTGCACATCACAATAACAGTCACGTTACATACGTCATAAGACATCACAGTTCAACGATTGTAGCATTCAGAAATAATATTGGTGCCAACTGATATTCATGTAGGATCCAATCCTCATCAGTCCTAGAGTAAACAATACTTCAGTGTACTCGGTATCATAAAGTTCATAAATATTAATTCTGCAAGTGTCAGCTGTAGATCATCAATGTCTATACATAATAATGAATACTCCCCTCCTGATGCTGGCAGATCAGACGTATACAATAAGTCCATTGTCCGCACGTGAATAGCATACATGGAGTACAGGTCACCCTGACCCTTTTAACATTCCTAGGTCTAACCTTTGACAAAAGATGTGATCGCTGACCTAGCGATATTCATAGGACGTAGAACTGTTCCTCGGGCTTAGGATATCCCGTATACATATAAATCACAGGTATGAAAATACCTGGGGTGTGATATCTATTAGAAGAACCTTCCTTTTCTGTGAAAATACGTGAGCAGATATCGACCATTGTCAAACATAAGTAAAGTTACAGATTGGATGTAAATGAGGCATTACCTTCGTTCGAAAATCCACACCACAGAAAAACATACGCCTCCAGGCGTTTTAGAATACTCAAGGGAAGGACCTTGTAAGCTAACTATCTCACAATAAGGCTCCTAATCCCTAACAAATCACAGAGACGCCAAAACGCGTCCTTTCTCCTTCACAGCTTTACATCGTCTCACAGACAAAGAGATTCCCAGACGCCCTCGCGTCCGGACATGCGCAGAACCTATACACTAGAAATAGCGATCATACAAGAACATTCAAGATACAGATGTATACTAGATCAAGCCTTATATGGACATGAACAGAGACCTAAACACAGGTTTCAGACATTCCAACAACAGTTGACCGATACTACCAAATAAGGAGAATGGTCACACTTCGTTAAATAAAAATGTGGACCGACCGTGTCTCGACACAAGAGGAGGTAACATCATATTGAATGATACTCTCCATATCCTGAGTTATGTAGCTTTGACCGACAAGAAACTTAAGTGTACTTTCAGTATCTAACAATACAATGTCTTTATCAAAAATGATCATACAATGTCTTGATTAAAATAAAATGATCATATAATGACTTTAGAAAAAATGAAGATCTGTGCGTAACAGACACTTATCTTTTCGACTTCATAATGATGACACTGAACTGTCCTTCGTAGAATCAGACTTGGTACACCCAGCTGTAGGGATGCCAATGACCAGTTGAAGTTCACTCTTTGGGGTCCTGCACGTTTGTGGGATTGCCTCTGATGAACAACACAGGTTTCTGATACTAGACAGCCTGGTTTGAGTTATGTCATGGAACCTGAAACATCATATCAGCCTTGGCTAGTATCTGGCTAGACTTGTAGCTGACTAGCACAGATGTCAGACCAGTCAGTCATCAGATGTCACCGTTATACAATCATAGTAAGTAAGGACATCATTTCAGTGATATAGCATTAATATTAACATTTCAATTAAGTGTAACTGACTAGCACATAAGTCAGACTAGTCAGTCATCAGGTGTCAAAGTTATACAGTCATAGCAAGTAACATCATTTCAATGATACAGAATTAGTATTAACATATCAGTAATAAACATCATCTGGTTTATTCTGCTCCTATACATCCTTTACTTATCTATACTTTGATCTTGCCAAACCATATCATGTACAAATTTAATTACTGATGCCACTCCTAGCATCTACACAAAATTAATACACAAATAAATAAAGTGAGTGCCCGCCTGACCAAACAATCAAGTTGCTTTCTTCGGTAGTACAATTACATAGTTTTGGAGTTGAAACCTGGCTGTGGAACACTCCATTTTACCAGCTGTAAATGGGTACTCAGTTGTGCGCTCAAACTAGGGAAGGAAAAGGCAGCGAGGAAGGGAACTGGTCACCTAACCTCGTAAACTGGGATCTTCCATGATGAAGTTTCTAACACTTCATTTCCCTATGACAATCTCTGCCATGGGACTGCCTTTATCTTCGTAAGCGATAAAGCAATATGATAAATACATCTTCATTAGGCTGTGGGGCTATTTGTGATTAATTTTTGTACAAGCGACAATCATCCACTGTCGTGAGAAATTCAAATCCACATATATAAATTAAAAAATAAATGTAAAGCCTAACAAATGACTTCAATAAAAGGAAAGAAGAATGGTAAAGAACAGTGCTGTCACAATGACTGTACTCGAAATCCCCCTTGTTTTCTACTTCGTCTGCAAATTGTAACGTTTCACGTTGATAGTAAAAGCCTACTGCTTCAATACCCGCTTTCTACGATAAAACGTGTACTGCCTTTCTAAGAAAAAAACCTTGAGATACGCAAGCTGACCTAGATTTAAAATTCCATTCATGTCATTTTATACACTATGTTACCAAAAACGAAAGACAGATGGACTAAGGATAGAAAGAAAGGGAGGGGCTGAAAGCCGGAACGCAGGCAATACTACCACAGTCTCACAATATACAATTACTACCATCACGCGTGTAAGGCCACAAGCACTAGCTTTTTTCAAATCGACAGTGATAAAAAACACTACTCAGACGAGAGTTATGTTTAAAAACTTACAAAACGCTTATTAGAAAACATGACATTCTACTGTTTTATGTCTAAAATCCTGATATTAGTCTGACAGTACAGCAGGACAGGTGGCGGTTCTAAACATAAAAAATAAAAAAACAAATACACGACTATCCTAGAAAATACATATTTTGAACGCAGCCACTTAGCCCCATAAAACTTATATATTTGGGTTCCTTAGGACTTGCTGACAAAGAATATGTTAAGTGTTATGCAAATAGTCTAGGAATTAACAAGTTATAACCAAAATAAAATAATGGTGCTGTCAGACAACACCAAAAATCAGAATCGCTCAGTGGCAGATTTTCACACCACCATTGTACGGGAAATAGACTGACATGTTACCTCCTATTTGATTGGCGGGAAGTAAATGTAAGGCTAAACACGATTAGTCGGACTATAAATACTACTTCTTTGTTGTTAGGGGAAACGTGAGTAGGAGTACTTTTTTGAAAAGCTGTGTAAACATGGCTCGATTGGTTAGACCTGCGAATATAGTCAATCAGTGGCGTCAGGTCAGCACCACATTTTCAAATAAACTTACTAAAGAACCAGTGCGTTGAGCGCCAGTGCATATTTTTTCTAAATAAAAGCCTGGGACATCGGCAGATCGAAATTGTGCTATATTCATTGCCAGTCAACGTAACTGTGTATTATTTCCATGAATTGTGGTAAGCTTGAACTATTTGATATCCTTTTAATGAAAATTGAATGTAAATTGATAATTTATGTGGTTCAGTAGCGAACATGAGGTAAAGCCTATATAGTTCTCCAACCTGAACAGAAGGTGTCGGAGGAAAGTAAAACTACATGGAATTGCCAAACAGTACACTGACACCTATCTTATTGACTAGAAAGAAATAATGCTGGAATTGCAGAGGCGTAGTAACCATTAGGGAGGAGTATACTGGTGAAAATTATTTCAGATGAAGCTGACAGTTGGCCTACGACTCTGAACTCAGTGTTTGTTATGTATTGTGGTCAGTCTGGAAGGTTATTATAAATTAGTTCTGAAGTAGGAGGTACAACCTTCTTGTTTCAGGGACCGTGGTCCCAAAGTTATTGAGCAGCACCTGGTCAGAGCTTTGCTGAATCCAGAGGCGGACAGCATACTCCTTGATCCATATAGCAAACCGTGAGGTGTCTCCAGAACACAGGGAGGCTATCGAGCAGAGGAGTCTTTTCCTGCCGCCATCACGAAAGATAAGAGTCTGTGGCCAGAGGAGCTCAACATTATGCCCCCCCCCCCTCTAGAAGTGACTTTATAATAAAATAAGAGGGGAAATTAATTGTTTTAATGCCAGGAAATGAGAACATCTCCAATACTAGTTCCAACAGAAACAAACACTTGAAGTCATGATGACAAATACCAACATAGCTTGAAAATACAAAACCAGTATTACCTCTTGGTACCACTACACAACTGACACACATAGTATAATATTAATAAAATATGTCACTACAAGGTTCATATTGATAAATTCTGTACATATAAATTGTAATTACAATTGATTGTGATTCCTGGTTCACTTTGTATTTGAATCAGGACACACATATTAATGAAAGTACTTAATACATATTGATATTTGAAACTTTACCAGTGACCCATTTAAGATATTCTTATAGAGTGTTAAATGTGTGTGAGTGTCACAGTGTTGTCAAGTGTGGTGGAATAAATTAAATTGTTTATCTGTCTGTTGTTGTTGTGACTTACACTTCATCATATACATACCCTAGACATTTAACGTAGTCATCACAATATTCCAGAATAATTCTGACTGAGGTATAATGTGGTAGCAATTAAGGTTATCTGCAAAACACTACACCTATTAGATACAGATACCTTCACAGCTGATCTCAGTCAGTACACTAAGTCCCCTATAAATATTTATAACATCCCATTTTACCACATCCACAATGCACATATTTAGATCATATTACAAATAACAATACATTATATTAATGAATATTATACAGGCATATATTGAGAAGTTTATATGAACCTGAAATTTAAAAAAATATTATACACAGTAGTTATCATAATTTCGCTTACCCTCAAACTTCAGATACTGGACTGAAAAATGTTTCTGGCGATCCGCTCACAATTCATATGGGATATGGGTTGTGGCGAAACTCTGCCTCCAGTCTGTCTCAAACCTTTTTCGATGTGTGTGTCTCCAGTTTACCGATACGCTTATATACGTATAGCGCGGACGTATCGGAGGGTACTGACGTCACGACTTAAACCTAGGCCTCACAAATCCTTCCCGAACAGCGATTTCAGCCGATCTGTGCGTCGACTGAAATTTTGCCTTTCTCATTCTCGGAATATATAATATCCATATTGTTCCATCTTATCTAGTGTTATACAGCCGATAAATCCCTATATTCCTATCCATGTAATTTCCCAAACTGTTATTTGTTGATTTTAATATTTAGAACAGAAGTGGGTTTACCAGCTTTCAGCGTATCTGTGGGCAGCCGTAATACGCATATATTCCCGTAAATGATAATTTCCTACCGTGTCTACTTATATCCAGTTATGCACAATCCTTTCCTGTACTAAAATATAAAATCCTTTTCATAATGGTTCCCTTCTGCTTTTATTTATCGTGGGCAATTTCCTCTGTCTGATACACATTTCGCTGATATATAGGCCCATGAAAACAACATGGGGTAACGTTGGAACAATTGCGTACGATGTGTACGAGGGATTCAAGGGTAAAAGAGAAACGAGGCTGCCGCAATTGACCTAGAGAATGATTATAACAGCGTGCACTTTGCAACCCTAATAGACTGTATAATGGCGTGTGGTGTAAACCCTTAGCTAACAAGGTGGATAGCAGCTGTCGTAATGAGAGATCAGTTGCATTTCGATTGGGAACATGGACGTCAGAACCAATGCGCATTTGCCCGCGACTACTCCAGGGTTCTCCACTATCATCAGTGCTGTTTAACATCTACACAGCAAAAAATGCAACCTTTCAACCAACAGGACTGGGACGAACATTAACTTTCACAGATGACATACTCATGTACAGAACTGGCCCAGACAGACAGGAAATGGTCCAAGGCATACAAGAGGCACTACAGGCGGTTTCTAAATGGTGTAAGGAAAGCGGATCAAAGGTCAATCCCAACAAGGCCTGTGTGATGTGGTGCTCTTTGAACAACTCTATAGTGAAAGCAAACCTTCCAGACATAACTTTCAATGGGCAGAGCATTGAAAGGCAAGACAAACTGAAGTATATGGGAGAAATGTTTGATCGTGGGCTATCATTCAAGTATCTTGTCGAACTGTTCATACAGAAGTGCAAGTGGGGACTGGCAGCCTTAAAAACAATTGCTGCTGCGCGCTTGGAACAGAGACTATTGTTTCTCCTGTATATTCAGCTCGGGATTTCAGTAATTGAGTATCTGCTAGAATACTCACGCCGATAAAGAGCTAAAACTGCATAGTGGTCGGAGACTTCAATAGCCACTCGGAAAGATGGGGATATCCGGATACAGACAGTAGAGGAGAGGAAGTGGAGGACTGGTAGATAGACACAAATCTTCACCTTATCAACAGGCCAGATGATAAACACAGTTTCTACTCTAGAAGATGGATAAGAAAGGCCATCACTGATGAACAAAGGAGTCATGATAACAAAAAGCTTGCACTAGAAGAACACATGATGGCAAAGTTAACAATGCAAGAAACGGAAAAGGCAATGAGGGCGCTAAAGAAAAAGAAGTCACCTGGAAAAGATGGGATAACCAATGAAATGCTAACAGGCCTAGGAACAAAGGCAAAAAAGAAGCTTCTGGGCCATCCTAAACTGCAGCTGGAAAAGAGGAATAATACCACAGGCATGGAAAGACGCCATACTGATTCCAATACCTAAGAAAGACAAAGTTCAGACAGAACCAAATGGCTACAGACCTATCAGTCTACTTACTTGTGTTGGAAAATTGATGGAGCGCATAATAAATACTCGACTAATGTGGTATCTAGAGGAAAAACATCTCTTAGCCCCACAGCAAGCAGGATTCAGAAAACACAGATCCACTGAAGACCAGATCACTTATATAACTCAGAAAATTGAGGACGCTTTCCAAGAAAAAAAGCACACACTGGTGGTTTGGGTGGACTTACAAAAAGCATTTAACAAAATGTGGAAAGATGGACTGAAAGTCAAGCTGCAAAGAAGTGAAGTGTGTGGGAGAATGTTTAAATGGATCAGCCACTATCTTGAGAATAGAACGGCCAGAGTCCAACTACAAGGACAGACCAGTAGGAAGATGGTATTGGAGCAGGGTATTCTCCAAGGGGGAGTCCTGTCACCCACGTTGTTCCTCAGAGAATATTCCAAGAAGAACCCACAATTTTTCCTTTGCAGACGACTTAGCCCTTTGGATCTCAGAGAAATATATCACTACGGCAAGTATTCGGATGCAGCAAGCCCTAACATCATTGGAGGAGTGGGCCAAGGCATGGCTAGTAAAGATAAATGAAAGGAAAACATCATTCACAGTGTTTTCTCTCTCTAACAAACCACAGATCTCCAAATTGGTGCTAAATATGGAAAATCTACATCTGGATGACAACCCAAACTACCTACGTATTACCTTTGATCGCCGCTTGACTTGGAAAACCCAGACTGAGAAAAACAGGATAAGAGCAAGGCAGAGAATGGCAATCATGAAAAAACTTGCTGGCACGGGTTGGGGAGCAGACGATAGAGTACTACAGAAGCTATATACTGGGCGAGTGAGACCAGTCTTAGAATATGGCATTGCAGCATGGTCAACGGCAGCTAAGTCGAACTTTGACAAAATAAACAGAACCCAAAACCAAGCAATGAAAATTATAACAAGGGGCATGAAGTCTACACCCATAAAAGAGTTGGAAAAGATTACTCACCTCCAGCCTATGGAAGATAGAAGAGATAGCAGAGCCCAGCAACAAGCCGAGAAATTCAGGAGGCTGATAGACCACCCAATGCACCAGAGAATAAATGGACTTGGAAGGGGAAGACTGAAGCAACGCAACTTTGTAGAGACAGTCAAAACAAAGATGAGAGCAGACCCCATAAACGCAATATCAACAGCTACGCCAATATGTACTGCACACAAGCTACCAATTTGGAAACAACAGTGCTTCCCTAACATGATAGAAAACTTTCCTTGTATTGAGAGAAAGAACAGCCAAACTGAAACAGAAAGGAGAGTCCTAACCACAAAATATATAGAGAAACATTACCCAAGCAACACCTGAATCCATGCATACACAGATGGATCAGCAACTAATGCAACAGAAGATGGGGGTGGAGGAGTCTTCCGGAGCTTAAGCAGTGGCACTCAAAAAAAGAAAGCAGTCGCAACAGGGAAATTTTCAAGTAACTTCAGAGCAGAGGCAGAGGCCTTAAAAACTGCTTCAGAAATTCTAATGACAGAAGAAAGCTCTGAGAGACCAGTAGCTATCTTCTCAGATGCGCTGTCAGTGATTACAATGCTGAAAAGTCAAAGTAATGCTGAACTGGATGACCTAAGAGTAACACTTCACAGATTATGTCAGCAATACAAAAGAGTCGTGATACAGTGGATCCCTTCTCACTGCAACATCCCTGGAAATGAAGAGGCTGACAGATTGGCAAAGGAAGAGGGAAAACTTCCTCAACCTGACACAAATATAACATATGAGGAGTCCAAGAGTTTTATCAAGCGCAGGTACAGGCACAAGTGGGAAGAAGAGCATCCAGGCCACACAAAAAATGATCCGTATTACCAGCTCAGCAGAAGTGAACTAGTGGTAATCTTCAGACTTCGCACAGGTCATAACAGATTGAGATACCATCTATTCAACAAATGAAAGATAGGAACTACTGATGAGTGTGACTGGCATCGATAAAATGACTGCAGAACATCTGCTTCAAAAAGGCCAAACATATAAGGAACAGAGAAAACGCATATGGCCATCATCAGTACCATTCCTGGAGAAAATCTACGGAGATATCAACAGCCTCAGGCTGACCACTGCTTTCTTTGAACTTATTCAAGTTGACATCTGAGGGTGAACGAAGAAGAAGAGAAAATATACCCAAAGGGGAAGAGTGGAGTAAGTCAGGGATAAACTACCAACAGGACGTCATTAGCCTTGGCAGAGAGTGCAGATCTTGGGGCAATGCAGAGCTGGAGATTAATCAGCTGATAAGTGATCAAGCTGGCGATGATGACGCCATTGTGTAAACCGATGAGTCTGTAGTGCGTGATGAGAAATCAGGATGGGTCTTCTCTTCGAGAATAAAGGGCAGGGTCGTTGCTGAACAAAGTGGAGCCTACATGACAACAACCTCCAGCATGAGAATGGAGGTAGAGGCAGCTACCGCAACACTGAGGTGGCTGTCTGAAAACTCCATCAACCAGGGCAGTTATTTTGTCAGACTCTCAGGCCATGTTTTGGAAAGTTGAGATCGGCTGGCTGCGGCAGGAATGGAAATCATCAATAGAATTCACAAGTCTTGAAGGACTGGTATGAATCTACTGTCCTGGTCATGCAGGGATATGCGGCAATGAGATAGCTGACAGACAAGCCTTGAGAGCACCCATAGTGGGGACACTGGATATGGATAAAGGAGAGATACTAAGGGCAATTAATGATCGCCTGCTAGATAATGACACTGCAATGGAAGAGACTGTTGGAGTTTGGCATCAAACGTGCGACTGGCAGAGATAGACGTGAAAGAGGATACATCCGTCGAATGTACAACCAGCGTGCTACAGGTACAATTAGGATTCATACTCTTCGAAATTTGCTGAGCATCTATGGGTTTTGCCCTGAGTGCAGTGAGGTCGATTCTGATTAACAAATAGCATAGCAGTTCTGGTGATGGTGTCTGAGGACATGGTCAACCTAGTTCCAGGGTCTGCCCGCAATGATGCTGTGCGTGCCTTTCTGTCGGAACCGCGAAAGCAGTTCCTTGCTGGAGATGGTATTTGACCAGACAATTCGAAAGATTTTCTTTAGGCAGATTGCGTGGAAAAGGGATACTTTGGACATTTCCTTTTCTGTCACATTCCTGCACTCCGCGCCATTCAAAGGTACAGAAAGTATGCAAATCTTGTATAATCTTAATTTGGTGTTTGTGCTGTATTGAGATTTCCAAATGTTGTTTAGATTTGCAAAAGCTGTTCAGGCTTTTTTCATTCTGTTACTGATATCTTTGCTTGTTCCACCATCTGGTGTTACTATGGTTCCTAGACAAGTACATGTATTAGTTTGATCCAGCTTTTGGTTCCTTATTTGTATGGGCTCAGGATTTATTACTTTGAGTGTTATGACCTTTGTCTTCTTTAGGTAGTGTTCAATAAATATTCATTCTGTGTTTTTTTTTCTATTTACACTTGATTAACAAAAAAAAAAAAAATTACAGCATCTCGATTAATAAAAATGTAAAAAAAAAAAAAAAAAATCAAACTACAATATTTTAATTAATTTTTATTGTTTGTTCTTTTTAACGCCATCTAAAAAATTTCATATCGTTTCGTACTTAATAAGTTCCACTTTTCTATATCCATTATCGCAACATGGTTATTTTCCCAATGCTTCCTGAGAAACATAATTTTTGTTCGTTTTGTTATCTGTCTCGAAAGTGAAATGCATTTCTTGGTGTGCTAGAGCAAGCAACATATGAATGACTACCTATATTTCTTCTTGTCATATAATTGGTCGTGTTCTTTTGCGTATTTTCTCTCTCTCTCTCTCTGTGAGAATAAATAGATTAACTATGGAAGAAGAGAGAAAGGAAGGGCAGAATGTTAGACGGGCCTGCGTGACCAATTCTAAACCCTTTGAAAATAAAGTTCGTTCTATCTATCTATCTATCTATCTATCTATCTATCTATCTATCTATCTATCTATCTATCTATCTATCTATCTCTCTATCTATCTATCTATCTATCTATCTATCTATCTATCTATCTATCTATCTATCTATCTATCTATCTATCTATCTATCTATCTATCTATCTATCTATCTATCTATCTATCTATCTATCTAATTATCTATCGTATCTATCTATCTATCTATCTATCTATCTATCTATCTATCTATCTATCTATCTATCTATCTATCTATCTATCTATCTATCTATCTCTGATAATGTTTGTACTTTTCAACATATGTTATGTCATGCTTATAAGTAATTAATGTTAATATGAGTGTGCTATATTATTATTTTACTTTACAACGTTGAATTCCTTGAATTTGATATGTAAAATGCATATGAGAATAAATGAATTCAGTATGAAAGGTGAGAGAAAGGAAGGGCAGAATGTCAGACGGGCCTGCGTGCCCAATTCTCAACCCTTTGAAAATAAAGTTCGTTCGTTCGTTCGTTCGTTCGTTCTCTCTCTCTCTCTCTCTCTCTCTCTCTCTCTCTCTCTCATTATCTATTTATTTCTCATTTTCGGAGCAGTGACATCTGTGCCCCATCTGTTACATTTTCACACTTCGATTCGTGTCAGGTCAAGGCGTCATTGACAAGCGTGAAGGATTAATTGAAATCGCTTAGTGAATGCACCAGATTGACTTGAGGCGTGAATTGTTTATTTACGATTGCACAACCTACTTCCTTACAGACTAATCAATCGGGGTGTGTCGCTTCAGTGTAATAAAGGCGACTAGGAGTGTCTGATAAGTGATGCAATCATTTCCCTCGAAGTTACCTGTGATGGTAATTACATATAATATCAGTCTAGGGAAACATTTTAAAGTCGTGAGTGTAAACATGCCCGATAGTAGACGGAAGCTGGCATATTATTGTCGTGTGGTGAGTACTGGGGCAACTACAACAGTAGTTTTTGCCAGGAATAGTCTATGAGATATTAGATATAAGGTCTCTAGAAATTGGCTCGTTAAGAAAGAAAAAAAGACCTATTCGAGATAGGGACAAGAAGACAGGAATGCGAATGCTTTCCACTAGACAGTGTTTTCTAATTAATTATGGAAAGAGTTCTGTTTCCCACGACCTTAGTTTCTGCCCTTAGATCCCGTAAAGAAAAAGCCCCCAACCTCATCTGAGTAGAGAAAGGTTCCTATAGGTGAATATGTAACACCGACAGCACGAGTGATACATTAACAAACTCTTGATAATGATCAACCGATCGTTGGGTTTATTAATGAAGTATCCACACATATAGGGTTAGTAATGGTTCGATCGTGATGATGGTGAAAGACAATTCACACAAAACACACAGATGAGATAATAAAATTGCAGTTAATTAAGTAATAGTTAATTAAGAATGAACTGGTGTAAAGTGAAATGATGATGTGATATGATACGTGTTACCAAATTGGTGAGTAATCTACACAGTCCATGTGTCTCTAAATGCTTCGCATTGATATGACGATTCACATGTATGCATACACTGTCCCAAGTTGTTATACGTTATGTCGAGTGGGGTATCTCTAAGCTGAGGACGTTTTGATGAATACTGTTGTCGTACGGAGAACGCTGACGAGATATCTATGTATATTCCTTCACTGTTTGAGTATATCTCTGTAGTGTTGATCAACAGTTAATAGCTGTCATATGAACAAAAGGTCTGTTGTCTAATCTCACGAGGGTACTGGCCAGACTGGATCTCTTCACGAATCGGTAGTGATATGTAGACTCATAACCTTGCATATGTAGTCGTGATTCATTATATATATATATATATATATATATATATATATATATATATATATATATATATATATATATATATATATATATATATATATATATAGTCTGCTTTATAGAATGCGCTTAAGGGGGTGTTGCACTTGGTATAAATATGCGATTCCTCTTTTGAGCTCTTTTGCTTGACTTCAGATAATAATGATCTTTCGAGTGATTTGAATTTATGATGACTCTGTATTGAACTTGTGATAACGATGTATTGAACTTGTGAGCAAGCAGTATATGGTGACGAAAAATGCTGCGTCCACCTTCTGACTTGTGGGTGAGACAATATTCCTTTTTAATTGAGGAATGAAAGATGTCCTATGGCGAATTTTGCTAGCCAAATGTCCGTTTTTGATAACTTATTTCTGGTTAGACGTCAGACACGTTGCGTGTAGACTCAGACTTCTGATGAACTGAAGACACACAAAAGTCTTCGTAAGTTTTTCACATTTAACATCACTGGTTGACTTGCATTTAAACTACTGCTCATTATTCATCTCTCTCTCTCTGAGTTCAATTCTAATAATGTTAAATATCTTGTGCATGAGAGTGTGTGCGCATGGGAGACTGTGATGATGATGAAGATGACGTATGAACTATTAATTCCTCCTATCATCCTATCATCTTGTAGGAAAATCTTCTGATTTTATTAATCAGTTATGCCATGAATTATTTGAAACTTTATCTTCCGCACATTTTAGCTGTGAGGTTAAAATAAACAAAAATAAGAAAATGTATTAATAAGTATAAGATCTACCAACCTTCTTTTCCCTTCGCAAAATCCTTTAAGAACACAATTCATCACAGAACTGAATTATATCCACTCTGAATAAACACGTGTATTAGGCTAGGCGTTTTTGGGATTAATCTCTTCCTCACAATGAAAAAAACTGGACTCCTTCCTCTTGCAAGCTACGCAGTAGATTATATTTCTGCCAGTCCAATATGGGTTTCTTGTACAGCTCCGCCCATACCAACCAATCCTTAATGGCCCCTCTGGTCACTCATTCACAGGATCGCTCTTGTCCCCTGTCAGTCCAAACGTGGGTGTAATTTGACCTCTGATTGTTTATTGTTCACCTGGCCAAGGTAGGCGTCCAATGTGGTAACCCAACGCTTGTCTGAACAGCGGCCGACCTAAGATAACACCATTACAGCATGAGACGTTTTCCCCTGGCCAATCTGGGCGTCCAATGTGGTGTCACAGAAATTACAGCATGCCCAGATGTTTGATTAGGATGACCAGATGTGTTTTTACCAGATTTATCACGATGCAATGTGGGCTTCAAACGATAATGTCAGGCATGTGGACTCAATCATAGGACTTTTATTTCCCCCGATGAAAGAACAAATGTGGTTCTCTAGATACCGGTCGCGAGTAATCACAACGATGAAATAGCAAATGTGGGTCGCAAATATGGGATGAAAGAGCAAATGTCGGAGAAAATACAATATGAAAAATGTAGGAAAAGATGGAGCAAAAAGGCCTTTGCGCTCGTTTATCACAATTATATATGACGATTGTAAACAACACATTTATGTGTGCATTTATTATGTAGGAATTTTTTGTGAGAGAGAAAGGAAATATACGATCCTGCATTCTATGGCCTTGGCATTCGAAATGTAAAAATACTGCACCTTTTTTTTGTACGTTTTATAATTCTACATTTTGCATTTATTAACATGTGAAAATTGCTAGTGGATATCCACGTCATACGAGGCTGCTAATCTCAGCATATATAATGATTATTTCATGAACCACCACTGCACGAGCTGTAACTGCTTTATGCCGGGTTTCTGATAGCGAACCAAAAGCAGATGTAGTCTCAAGTTCTATATGGAGCAGAGAGTGGATGCTGGCATTAATGATGTACATAATTATTATATTAACATTTTCAACCAGTGCATATGTGAATGTGAACATGTTTAATATAAATGCAATGGATGTTTTCTGTTCACTGGGATTAATATTAATGTTCAGAGGGGGTAAAGTTCTGAGGCAGATGGGATGGTAGAACGAAGAGGGGTGATGGTGGGTGCTATCTGCAGAACAAGTGAGTGATATAAATGGCCTTGTAGTCAAAGCTAGACACCTACAGCAGACAGGTCTTAACAGACACTGGACCATCTTCGCAATTACTCCACGATACTAAGAGGAACGTGTTGCTGTCACCAGACTTGACCAATGACGAGAATGAATCAGTCAGTAGTAACCCCCAAAGAACGATCGTCGGCTGGAGCAGAAACCAACCGACAATTTACTGGCAGCTAAGTACCCATTCGAAGCTGCACGTGAACACTATTTTCAAACCAGAAAACATTTTTAATATCAGACCTGTGAAGAAATTTTAAAAGACTTTATCTAAATTCATCCCACCCTTATTTATTTTACAATTGTTAACGATAATTGACTATTAAATTTTGTTATCTGTAAATATACAAATTTATAGTTGTTTTAGCGAGCTGCACCAGTATGTCTTAGTCATTTTAAATACCTAAAATGGAGCTATTTAAGTAAGATTTTACTGAGTTAAATGGCGTGTCGTCCGCCTCGAATTCTAAAGGTAACGGGGTTCGATTCACAGTAGAGGGAATATAATTTATGGAAATTTTTTTTTCAGAGCCAGTGGTCCTAATGATGTCATACTCCCCCTTTCCGGTCTCCTGGGTAGTGAGATCGGATTTTTAACCTTCTCGGATAAGTGTTAAAAAATAGGAGGTCCTGTGTGCAAATTGCGCTCGTTGAAAATCCTACGGCAGTTTGAAATCGTAAAGAGTAGGCCGTAAGACCGCTGGCAAGGCAAAATTTAAAAATTAGAAACCTACCCACCACAAAAATATTTATAGAATGTGTGATTCCTATATAAACACATTGAGATTATCGCCGATGCTACGGAGTTCGTGTACTGTGCTGAGATCCGCATTATGTAATCTAAGGAGGAGATCGGAGTACATATGGAGTTGTCCGTGTGTAATGAAGACAGTCCTTAAAAAACAAACCAAACCTTATATACGTATTATATGTATATTTCGTTGTAAATATGAACCTTTATTTAAAGAAGTAAGTCGTAATATTTAATTGGTGCTCGCCACTCTCTTTATAAATCTAAAATGTGTCTGCGGTGCAAAACAAAAAGGTTGAGGACCACTGTCCTATATTGTAAATTCTGCTATTCGGACGTACGATTTGCTACCTTTTTCAGATTAGGCGCCAAACGCTTAATGTGTAGATCCAGATTTCTGCAGATCTGAAGATACAAAGTGGCTTATTAAGTTTCATCAATAGTTGACTTAATTTATATCTTATTCCTCACTATTGATTCTTCATAACTGATCACGCTGTTTTTAAGTGTATGCCCATGTCAGTCTGCAGTGATCATCTAATAATCTAGATTACAGTGAAGTATATAACTTTAATTTACTTCTTTACATTATAAGTCAAAGAAGGAAAGTCGTTGATTTGATTATCCATTAACAAATAAAAGTAATGGAAAACAAAACAGTCTTAAAAGAGATCCCTAATAATGAAAAATAAAAATTATTAATAATTATTTATAAATTCACCAACTTTTTTTCCTTTCGCGAAAATCCGTAAGAACACGTTTACTGGAATGAAATATAGGAGGAGGTTAGCGCTTAGGAAATTTTTCCACTATGCTCCATAGGTGTTGGAAAACGTACTGACTTCTGCTGAACGTGTCGTTATATTTCATGATAGCTAATATTTGATAATTTTTAGGCGATTCCTATAGCTCCACGCATTGATTCACTAATTCGCCTTCCATCTTGTCATACCACATATGCATGCTCGATTGTGAGTTTAGTGCTCGAGACACGCTAAAAGTGGGTTGGCTCTCGTAACGAACTCGTCGGTTTCGAGCTGGATGTCAAGTGATAAAAATACTGTGGCTTGTAAGTAGCCGCCTAATAGCAAAATAGAAAAATTTTGGTACTTCTTGTCACAAAGTTATTCTCCTTTAAGACTTCTAGTAAATTCCCCGCTTAGTCGCCTGCCTGGTGTGTCGTCTTCTGTTTCCTTGTCGTATGGCACAGGGGCGGCTTCCTTTAATCTATTCATACATTGTCTCGCCACGTACATGACATCTAAGTGTCTACCACCGTCAGAGAGTATACAATCTGATAACAAGCACTCCTCTGCGTCTCGCAAATCCTTTGTTTTCAATCGCCTCGGCTGACACATTATTGTGCCCAGATGTCTTGACACAGGGCCTTCAGAAAGGGGACTAAGCTATCAAACGAATTGTTCCTATAGCCCAAATTGCCGTAGCTGTCTAACGAAGCCAGGTGTGTTCTAAAAGAAAATGGTTATCAACGCGTAAGGTTGGGAAATATATAAGATGTTATTAAATAGTACTGACAGAGCAAAGAAGGGAGAAATAAAATGAAATCGATGACGAGAAAGATAAATGACGAAAAAGAATAGAACGATTGTATCACAGCATCCTAAAAATGGAAACATTAGTGATGAATAGATGGCATGGAGAGAAATGTGATCACAAGATATTACGTCTAATGGTGCACACAAAATTGAGACCTGGTAAACCAAATATAGAAGAACTGTTAAAGAGGCAGAGGAATTCGTGATCTCTCATAACAGCCCTACGAATAAAATACATGACATCTGTTTCGTTTGTGTTTCTTCAGAGATCACAGCTAAAGACTTTATAAAGACATATCTTTAACTTACTGAGCACATCCTTCCCCGATTGCATCATAGAAGTTGGCAGGAAACTGACTTACTGGAGTTGTATGAGAAAACAGCAGAATGAAATATCTATGTGTATTCGTATCCGGTGGGGTAGGCCCAGCATATTCCATTATTGTCGTCAGTGTAGTTGTTTTTTTCAGCTCTGAAATGTTGTGATAAAAAAAAAATATATTTAAAAAAAAATAAAAACAACTTTCTAGCAGAATCTGTTTTATAATGCAATCATCAGCAGCTTATGTTGGAAGAAAAGATGAAGAAGACAAAGAATATGAGAGAAAATGATTAGAAGAATTAACTGAAATAGAAACTGAAAAAGAAGCAAAAGGCCGAAGAAAATGGCGTGGCAAGAAAGGAGTAGCAGAACAAGTTTGAACGAATTTTATAGCTGGAAGGAAAATATTGCCAGCCAGAAATGACACTTTAATATTTCAAAGCTGGATTCTCAACAAGATTAGGTCATTTGCATCTAGTTACAACATTACAAATCAGTTTTTAATATTGAATATTGATATTGATGTATAGTAGTTATATAGTGATTTCTTCTCAGATTGCTTTCCCATTTATTTTAAATTTTGTTTGCTATGGTTTGTTTTACAAGGTAAGTAAAGTATTGTTTTGTTTTGTTCATTGAATTTGAGCAGGTACCTTCTGTACCAACCTTCGAGAGCTTAAAGTGAATCCTGCATCCTCACTCTAGCTTTGGTGATGTATGTTTCTGACTTCCACATAGCCAGTTCATCAGCATAGAGGGAATTGTGCGCATATCTGTGGATGTTTTCTGCGATGTCGTTTCTATATATATATATATATATATATATATATATATATATATATATATATATATATATATATATATATATATAGTATGAGAATCGAAATTAGCACCGCTTCTTTCCAGGCCTGTTGTACAATACCACGCTTTCAGGCATAGTTCATAATCTTGAGGACCTTCTTCTTGGCAATAGACCCTAGCCCTTTAAGCATATCATTTGTTACTCCATCTTTTCCAGGTGACATTCTTTGTTTGAAGGATACAATGGCTGCCTCAAGCTCACTCATTGTGAGCTTTGCTGTCATATATTTTTCCGGAACAGGCGTTATACTTTTGTAAAATTCTTGCTCTTTGATAACACTGGCTAACAAAAAAAAAATTTTTTTTCTTTCTCTAACATTTCTATGTTTTTCTAGTCAATTTTAATGCGCTGTTTTTAAATCTGCAAACCGTTTTTCTCTATCAGGTCGGGATCTCTAGAAATACGCAATTGAAGTTTTTTTAACAACGCATACAGTATTACAACATCATTTGTACAAGAAGTATAACAGTTATGTAGGCTTGAATTTCTTTGCAGTCGACTTTCGTCGGTGAATGGCATGTGGTACATCGCGATGAAGCATCCAACAATAATCGGCAAGCATGGTCACACTCCACCGTCCTTGATAACGTGACTCCATTACGGCGATATCTTGATGGAATCGTTCTCCATGTTCATCGCTGACTTCGCCAAGGTTGTCAGGGAAAAAGTCAAGATGCGAATCGAGAAATGAATTTTGAGGGACATGTTACAGCCCATAATTATGTATGCATCTATGCACTGCTTAACAATATGCACATAGTCGACAGATTTGTGATTTCCCAGAAAGTTATCGACGATCGATTTGAATGCCATCCATGCGCGAAGTTAACTACCATGTAACAAGTTCTCGAATTGTTTGTCTGCAATAACTTTCCTAATCTGAGGTCCTACAAAGATACCTTCCTTTATCTTTGCATAGCTAATTTGCGGAAACATTTCTCGAAGATAAGTGAAAGCTTTGCTCGTTTTATCTAACGCTTTTACGAAATTCTTCATGAGCCCCAACTTTATATGTAACGGTGGTAAAATGATGCTGTCTTTGTTAACTAATGGCTCGTGTATTACATTTTTATGCCCGAGCTGCATACGATCCCTGATAGGCCACACCTTTCTTGCATAATGTTCCTGTCTGTTGCGGCTGTCCCATTCACATAGGAAGCAACAAAATTTAGTATACCCAGTCTGCATGCCCGTGAGAATTGCAATGACCTTTAGGTCTCCACAAATCCGCCATTGGTAGTCATTGTACTTTATTTTTGCCAAAAGTATAGCCATATTGTCATAAGTTTCTTTCATATGAACAGAGTAGGCGACTGGAATTGATGAAAATAAATTTCCATTATGCAATAACACGGCTTTTAGACTAGTCTTGGAAGAGTCGATGAAAAGTCGCCATTCGTTGACTATGTGCTCATGACCGAGGTGCACCATTAGACCTTTTACATCTTTGCGATAGCAAATGTCATCATCCATCTCAAAGTATTGAACAAGTTCTCTGTGTCTATGTGAAATTTAGATATCGGAGTATTGGGCGCTAAAAGATTCCATTCTTTGAGTCGCGAACCGAGTAATTCTGCTTGTTCTTTGGTGAGGGCGAGATCACGTATTAGATCTGAAAGTTCTGAATGGTTAATTAAGTGAACACCATCATTCACCGGTATATAATCCGAGTCAGAATTAGTTTCTAAAGCAGGTAAACTATCACTTTCTGATGGTTCATTCACATCCAACGGATATTGTTCTGGTGGGACTGGGATCGGACACGTGATTAGATCATGAGGCACTGGTTTCGAAACCGATTCAATATTTGGATAAACCACAGACTTTCTAGTTTTAAAAGTGAAACCATAGATATTTGTCAAGCAGAAGTAACAATCAGTAGCGTGATTTGTCGGTTCACGCCATATTACTGGCACTCCAAAAGGCATCGACTTATGCTTCGGCGATTTTCGTAACCAACATGCCAATGTATTTGCACAAGTCGAACAAACTGCATTTGGCTTCCAAGATTTATTTGCATCATCAACTTTCGAATCGAAATAAAGTTCATATGCTTTCTTTAGCAATGGTGTAAAGTTTTTCTGGTGAACACGATCGGTAAAATATCCGCACACGTAACAGAACAGATCAGCCGAATTTCTACAACTTCTAGAAGCCATATTTCACTCATAATTATTTCAAAATACAGTAACTATTTGAAATATAACGTAACATATGTCATGCATCTTTTAGCAGTATAAAAAGTAGAATTATTTTGCATTTTATTAATTTTTAAAAAGTTATATAGTAAAAATGAAATGGAGCAAATAACGGTTTCCCAAAAATATAGTTATTCACAAATATCTTAAGAACCCGACGTGATAGAGATAAACGGATTTCAAATTTGAAATCAGCGCAAGAAACTGACCTAAGAACACTTATTCTTATATACGAAAGAAAAATGTTGTTTGTCAGTGTAATTTCTTTTCATCTGTCAGGTGGAACCTAAATGTCTCGTGAGGATTTTTGGGCGAAGACATTTGCTGCTTCTTTATTTGTATTTTTTATTTGTTGTCGCTATTTTCCTGGCATCTGTTACTTGTTTTTCTTGTTCTTTGAATTCTTGTTTCCCCCTCTCCCCTTTTTTATAGCTCCACACGAAGTATAGGCCTTAAACAAACAAATGCCAAATCCTCCTGTCATGTGCCAACAGCTCAAGTTCACTCCACGTTTTCCTCATTAGTTTCACTTTCGTCTCCAGCTCTCTTCTTCGTGTGTTTTTGGTCTACCTCTGCCTATCTTTCCCTGAGGATTCAAGAACAAGGACTGCCTTGTAATGCTATCAGCAGGTTTCCTCAATGTATGTCTTTTCCATCGTCTTCGTCTCATATCTTGTTCCACTGGCATTTGTCTGGTTCTTGTCATCAATTCCACATGGGTAGCCTTGTAACACCATTTTAATCCTTCTAAGGATTTATGAATTTATGAATGTCTGTAACTTTTGTTGTTGTTGTTGTTTTTTTTTTTTTTTTTGTTCTACATGTTTCAGAGCCATACAATAGGACTGACGTGATATTTGAGTTGAAGACTCTTATTTTTGTGTTAGACTTGATTTCTCTTGAATATGTTTTCCCCTGCAATAAAAGCTCCGCTTGCTTTTTGTATTCTTATTTAAATATCATTGTCTGTCCCGCCAACGTTGTCCATATTGCTGCCATGATATGTGTACATCTTTTAGTCGTGTTTCTTCAAGTTCAACCTTGTTATAATTTTTTGCATTTATTCGCATAATCTGTGTATTTTCGGAATCACTTGTTGTGACCTCTCGTGGAGTATTTTCCATTTCTCTTGCATATGATTATGGTTATGGGACAGACGAGCCAAGTCATCTGCAAAATCTAGATCACTAAGCTGTTTAGTAATTCCACTGGACTCCATTTATGTTGTGCCATGTCTATTGCTAGGAAGAAAAGAAATGGAGACAAGACGCATCCCTGTCGCAATCCCGTTCTTCTTCTGCTTCTTCCTCGTTCGTCCTGAAAAGGACGTTGGTTGCGTTGTGTCCGTTTACAGCGAAGCTGCGATATTTGCGCCTTTCGGCAGACACATCGGATTTCGGCACGGCCTTTTTGGGGACCGAGTTTGCCTTCCCTCTTCGATACCTACTCTCTCAGCCAGACTGCAGTGATGCAGCCTTTTTCTAGGACCACCACTTGGAGGTGGAGTAGGGTCTTTGTCAGCACTGGTTCTCTGACCCTGACGTAAGCAGTCAAGCTATGAGTTGCTGACTGCATTCATCTCGTTTTTCAATCCCGTTCTAATCCCAAACAGATCTGTATGTTGTTTGTAACGGTATTGCCTCCCCTGCTTTGCAGTAGTGGTTCAACAGTGACCAAAACTCAAGAGTATTTAATATGGGCCTTCAAAGGTGTCTACCTTCGCACAAGATTACTCTTGGTAGATTTTTATATAGAAGGGTAATGACACTTCTATCACAAACAGGATCGCCACAAGATATTCAGATAAGCGAAAACAACGCTGCTTTGGCTGAGCACGTTAATTCTAGAATCTGCCGACCACTTTTGTGAAGAATTAAGCGATGATTAACTTTAGCTCGTTAAGCTCCCACCTCTGATTTACTCACTGGAATTCTTATTAGCCTGGTATAGCTCTGTTTAGAGCGTGTGTAGTAAATTAACTGTGACATGCAGTACATTTAAAAGGATTAAATCGAACTTAAATTTGTAAAAATTAAAAATAACAAAATTTAATAATCACTTAAGTTTTAACAGTTTGAAAATAATTGAATAGTTTAGAAAAAAAGTTTCATCATTGATTGATAGCAGAGTCGATGGAAAAAAGTTCACTTTGGCAGCGTATATTTTGCACTTAGCTGCCAATAGTAGTTTCTGCTTCCGCTGATGGGTTCTTTTTACACTGCTTCCGCTCGTCGCTGGTCAAGGTTGTCGGATGTAGCTCGTTTCCCTGAAATGTCAAGGAGAGTCTACAAAGTTGGTCCCTCGTCTTAAAGCTTAGGCCACTGTTCCCTTCTTGTTCCAGAGAAAGTACTTTCTGCTGGTACTGTACCACCAACAACTATGATAAAGAATAGAAACGAAACGCTCTCCTGAGTATTGCGTTTCCCGACACATACTTATGTGTCTCCTTTCTTCTAATCTACCATCCCATTTATCTCAGAATTTACCCTCGATGAGATTTAAATTTAATCCTTCGGGATAAAACTTTCTTTACATTTAAGTTGAATAGCTTTAGGTTTACATTACATTTAAATGAAAAGGTTAATAGTACAGATAGACTATGTTTACTTTTACATTCCCACTAATTGAACAGTGTTCACAATATAAATTAAATATGTTTTTTATTTATTTTTACCCTGATTTGAAAAGTTTGAAACTTCTATTGATTTTAAAGTGAATACGTTTACATAGACATTTACACTGGTTTGAAACTGTAAGTAATATAATTAGAATGTACATCGTTTCTTCCTCTTTTCCTCCTTGCTCCATATGGAACCTGGGACTACTTTATGCTTTTAGTTCTTTTTACGAAACTAGCTGTAGTGAAATTGACAGAGATACAACGGTAAAATTCCTCCCAAGGATAACATTTAAGGATAAAAACATAATGCGTAGGCTGCTGATGTACATGATCGCCTAGACCGCGGGTCATCACCCTCCATAAAATTGACTTGCTAGACAGGGGGGGAACGGAGGATCAAAAAGGAAAAAAATATGACTGGAAAGGCTAAAGAGACGCAATTGGGGGGGGAAATGGATGAAAGTAAAAATCCACGTTCCCCAAATTGACACGAGGTACGGAATTGGACGTTTTGCGATACCAAGCGCTTGATTTGAATTTGAGCGGAAGAACGCAGATGTCTGAAAAAAATTACAAAAAAATTAAAAAGTAAATTTTTCTTAATATTAATGTTAGGAATATAAAAATTAGCTGGCCGGATGGCCTATTCTGAGCAGTGAACTAATATGGTTTTAATTTTACAGACGGATAGATAATATTGAAAATAATGACAAAGACAGTGTAGTTCACATCATCGACAGACTGAATTGAATCTAAAAAGTGTGGTTAGTTGCACACAAAAACACGACCTTGGACACAGGTGTTCAAATTTACTTAGCATAAAAGTGAAGGGACATTGGTGGTAGCTGTGTCTAAATATAACTTTTTACAACAAAAATTTGAAGGGGAGAGAACGGTTGGGTCAAAAATCGAGCACAATTTTGTAGAAACACAAGTAGAGACGGACAGACTAACAGATAACCATCCATACGTGACTGAAGCTTGACTGAAATGACTTTAGTGAGGAAATTTGAAATTAAAAATAAACCTCGGCAGTGATTGGCCACAGACAATCATATTATTAGCGCTCAGAGCGCATTTGGGGTCATTCTTCAATAATTGTTCAGTGTTAGACACAGATTTTAAAGTGTGGTGTTTTCCCATATGAAAGACAGTGAGTTAAATTTAGGGACGCCATCCTATAGCCAGCAGCTCAGCTGAGTTTTGCTAGCACTTCTGTGTTAATTATTCATAATCTGAGCTGCGAGTTTCTGTCGTCAACGAAGCAGTATCTACTCGGGTGGTGATTTACACAAGTGTATCTGTGCAGTCCTTGTGACAGAGACCACCATTATTGCCCGCCAGCACGGAGAGGTGGGACCACCTGATTTCAGCACCAGAGCTACAAATACCAGATGAGTGAGCCTCTGGTCTGCTGGATATTCACCAACCCCATTTAGTTGCAGATACCCCATAAAAATTCCCACCATTTTCTGGACACTGTGTAGTCAATATAGACAGGTGTGATGACACCACCCCAACAGCACAGACAATAAATATCCTCCTTAGTAGCTGACTACCAGAACATTTTAATAAAACTAACTATTCTAGTACTTAAATATGTACACTTTTGCATTTATTATGTAACATTCCATGCATAATTTTCATAAATTTTAAATCCTTCTTTTAAAACAAGTTCTGGTCAAAATAAAACTTGATCCAGAACAAATAAATGTAATATAATTATATCAAAAACTTTACACACGTGAGTTAGTTCAGTGTATTGTAACACTTGTTACTCTTATTAGTCTTGTTAAATATCTATGGGTATATTTATAACTATCACACCACAGTACACATCATAACCCTAGACACTTTACGCAGCTACATTCATAAAAAAAATTAAGTGTGAGGTCGTAGTGGTAGCAAGAAAGGCCTTCTGACAATTCTCAATTACATTTTATCTCAGGAGCCTTCACAGCTGGCCTCATACAATTTACATGTAGTATCACCATCATACAATACCATCAATACCACTACATACATTGGGGTCTTGTCCAGGGATAATTAGCCCAACAGTAATATTAGGATCTCCTGGTGGGAGAAAGAAAAGTAGGGAAATAAATTGTAAAATTTCCTTTAAAATTAAAAGTGTCCCTGCAGATAAAAGTTGGTGAATCTTCACAGCCAGTAATAATTAATTAGTTAACTGGTTAGTTAGAATTGGTTAGATTATAGTCATAAGAAGTACTTAGCTTGTATATTATTATATTGTCTGAAAAGTATGGCTGAGCTAGCAAAGTTTAGATCAGCTGCTGTGCTCACTGCGAAGGAGATGGGGATGGATGGTCAAATTTTAATTCAATACGTAACGACTGAATGTGATAAATATATTGAACGGGAAGAAAGGAGATTAGAAAAAGAGGCTGAAAGAAAATTGGAGTCTGACAGGTTGGTTGAAGAGAAGAAGTTAGAGGCTGAGACTAAGAGGCTGCAGATTGAGGCAGAAGAAAAACGACAGCAAAGGGAGGCAGAAGATAAAAAGGCCGAAAGGGAGGCAGAAGATAAAAAGGCCGAAAGGGAAGCAGAAGATAGAAGGTTGCAGAGGAAGCATGAATTACGACTAAGGGAGCTGGAATTACAAGGCCCGGCTCCTGAAAATGGTGCCAGCCCTTTTGCCTCAGATGCTACGCCCAGTATGGGAGCCTCAAACTCAGCTATGGGGTTTCATTTAGACCATTTTGTTGAGAAAGACGATGACATAGAGGGGTACCTAGGACGTTTTGAGTTATTAGCTACTACATATGGGTTAGAGCGAGAGAGGTGGAGTTTAAAGCTATCACAGGGATTGAGGGGTGCTTCTTATGAAGTATTTGCCAAAATGAACAGGGAAGACCAAGACAATTATGACATGTTAAAGCAGGCTTTGTTATTAAGGTACGAGAAGAATGGTGAATTTTATCGTAAGAAATTTAGAAATGCCAAACTGTTGTCTGGGGAGACATACCACCAATTCTCTGCTAGACTAGAAACCTATTTGGAGAAATGGACGGCTCTGGGGAAGACCCAAGATCTTAAAGAAATGATCATGATTGAGCAATTGAGAGAGTCCATGGCTCCAGACATGAGAAAATTTCTCATGGAACAAGGTGCAGAGAAGTTGGGGGAAATTTTAAATGTTGCTGAGAGGTATCAGGCAGCCCAGGCAGAGGTAAGTGGTGCTAGAAAGAAGCACATAGACAATTTTAAAGCTCCACAGCAATTTAATAAATTTGATAATAGAGAGCAGGGAAATAAAGGTAGGACAAACTTTGAGCGGCCAAGAAATGACTATCGCGACAGAAACTCACAGTTCAATGACCAAAAGTTCAATGAAAGAAAACCGTTGAACCAAGGAAAAAGATGGTGTAAATGGTGCAAGAAGGATAACCATAACACCGAATTTTGTAGAAGGAAACCTTCAAACATTGCTGCAATGAAGTCGGGGACGCAAAGATTAAAGGTTAATCCTAAGGGACAACAGGAACATCGCAAGGATAACGGTGAAAACTCGCTATGTGGAAGGAGAAATCAGAGCAGCAGTGATAGATGAACCAATCTACCCTCTAATCTTGGGGTGTAGATACGTCTTCTTGGGGAATCCCGAGAAACCTGTGATCATGGCGACAGTGCAGACCAGGTCACAGAAGAAGGAGGAAGAAGGTGAACCTATAAACGCTCATCCAGAGGAGATGAGGAAGGCGCAGGCTGAGGATAGGACACTCCAGCCATGTTTTAAAAAATTACCCAAATGCCACACACCTCCGAGCAAGGGGGAATATTTCATGAAGAACAAACTCTTATACAGGAAGGCCGGAACTGGAACAAATGGTCACAACCAGCTGGTTCTTCCCATTGCATATAGAGAGAAAGTGATGGAACTCGGACATGCAATCCCCTTCAGTGGTCACATGGGGATCAGCGCCACAGGACAGCGTATAGCTTGTCATTACTTCTGGCCAGGGATAACGGAGGATATAAAAAGATATGTCAAATCCTGCCCAGAATGTCAAAGGGTAGCTCCAAAGCACTGGACTGCTCCTGCAACTCTAGGGGAAATGCCCATAGTGGGAACACCTTTTGAGAGGGTTGCAGTGGATATTGTAGGACCTCTCACTCGGACCAAGAGGAGGAACAGTTACATCCTTACTCTGGTGGACACTTGTTCTATGTGGGGAGAGGCGGTAGCCCTGCCATCAATTGATTCAAAACATGTAGCAGAGGCACTACTTACAATATTTACCCGATTAGGATTCCCGCATCAAATCTTGACGGATAATGGATCTCAGTTCAAGGGGAAACTAACGGAAGAAGTTTTTAAGCTATTTCAAGCCAGGCACTTTCATTGTAGTCCGTACCATCCACAAGGGAACGGCCAGGTAGAGAGGTTCAATGGGACTCTCATTTCTATCCTGAGAAAGCTGGCACACGAAAAACCGGATCTGTGGGATCAATTCCTGCCCGCCGCATTGTTTGCGTATCGGGAGGTACCACATAGTTCAACCGGGATGGCTCCCGCAACTCTGCTATTTGGGAGGCCAATAAAAGGTCCTTTAGAAGCCCTATTAAGGACCTGGACAGATGAGAAGGCGGAAGAGACTGTTACCTCATCGTATCAATATGTGAACGAACTGACCACTCGTTTGAAAGCTGGATGGAAACTGGCAAATGATAATTTGAAACAAGCCAGGAAGAAACATGCAGCATATTTTAATAGGAAGGCAAAGGACAGGGAACTGGCAGTCGGAGAGAAGGTGCTGCTTCTACTACCGGGAAGCCAGAATAAATTACAAATTGGTTGGCAAGGTCCATATACGGTTCTAGAGAAGGTGTCTAGAACAAACTATAAAATTGACAAAAAGGGGAAGGAAAAAGTTTATCATGTAAACCTGTTAAAGAAGTATCTGGACAGACCACTCCAGGAAAGCACCCCCTTATTGACCTTGGCTATTGCAACCCAGATGCAAAAAGAACCACTCACCTCACATGAATACCCATTACATCCTTGTGAAACAGCAGCACAGGTAAAAGTCAGTAAGCACCTGACTAAAAAACCAGAGGGAGAGAGTTCAACAAGTTCTGGAAGAACATACAGATGTATTAACAGATAAACCAGGCCATACAAATTTGCTACAGTATGACATGAAACTGGTAGACTCAAACCCAATCTGTATGAGAGCCTATTCTATTCCGTTCGCGAAGGAGAAGGCATTAAAGGAAGAAATAGATTATTTATTGAAGGAGGGGATTATTTCGCACAGTGAATCATCTTTTAGTTCTAGTGTCGTTTTGTTGAGGAAACCGTCTGGGGAACACAGACTGTGCATAGATTACAGGAAACTGAATGCTGTCACAGAAGGACAAGTGGATCCATTACCAGACACAAAACAGCTATTTGCCAGACTGAACAAGGCAAAATACTTTTCAAAAGTGGATCTTAGTAAAGGCTATTACCAGATCCCAGTGAAGCCTGAAGTGAGACCTTATTTGGCTTTTAGCACTTCGGATGGACATTATGAATTCAATATGCTACCATTCGGACTGAAAAATGCTCCGAGTGTGTTTCAAGGATGATGCGAAAATTGTTGGACCCCCTGAATAACCCATGTATCACAAATTTCATGGATGATATTCTCGTCGCCACCGAGACATTTGAAGAACACATTGAAGCTCTGGAGATGTTGTTTGATAGACTTCGGGAGGCGAACTTAACTGCTAGGCCAACAAAATGTTGTATTGGATGCAAAGAGTTGGAATTCTTGGGACACACTGTATATCAGGGTAATATGACCCCTGATCCTAAGAACTTGGAAAAACTGCAGAGAGCACCTAGGCCGCAAACAAAAAAGGACGTGCGATCATTTGTGTCGTTATGCGGATTTTATCAGAAATACATCAAGAATTTTAACGCTATTTGTGCTCCTCTGACTGATCTGACTCGCAAGGGACTTCCAGATAAAATTATTTGGACTGCACAATGTGAACTAGCGTTCCAAGAGTTAAAGGAAAAACTCACTAGCAAGCCTATTCTCAAACTGCCTGATTTGACACAGGACTTTGTCTTAAGAACCGATGCAAGTAATGTAGGACTCGGAGGGGCTTTGTTGCAAAGATCATCTTCACCTGATGGGGAACTGAAACCAGTCGCTTATGCAAGCCGCAAATTGAATAAGGCGGAACAAGGATACTCCACAAGCGAAAAAGAATGTTTAGCATTAATCTGGGCAATAAAGAAGTTTCAAATCTATCTGTATGGTAGGACATTTGTGGTGGAGACGGATCATCAGCCTCTCGTGTTCTTGTCTCAGGCTAAGCATGAAAACGCAAGATTGCTGAGGTGGTCTTTATTGCTTCAACCTTATCAGTTTAGTATCCAATATATCCCAGGCAAATTGAATGTCGGTGCAGATTTCCTCAGTCGGCACCCCTGTGATCAAAATTAGAGTAATGGCAGACGTGAGGAGTAATTTTACCTATGTGTATCGCTGGTTTTGGAACTTGCCATAGGCATGTTTTCAGGTGGGGAGATGTGTAGTGAAATTGACAGAGATACAACGGTAAAATTCCTCCCAAGGATAACATTTAAGGATAAAAACATAATGCGTAGGCTGCTGATGTACATGATCGCCTAGACCGCGGGTCATCACCCTCCATAAAATTGACTTGCTAGACAGGGGGGGGAACGGAGGATCAAAAAGGAAAAAAATATGACTGGAAAGGCTAAAGAGACGCAATTGGGGGGGGAAATGGATGAAAGTAAAAATCCACGTTCCCCAAATTGACACGAGGTACGGAATTGGACGTTTTGCGATACCAAGCGCTTGATTTGAATTTGAGCGGAAGAACGCAGATGTCTGAAAAAATTACAAAAAATTAAAAAGTAAATTTTTCTTAATATTAATGTTAGGAATATAAAAATTAGCTGGCCGGATGGCCTATTCTGAGCAGTGAACTAATATGGTTTTAATTTTACAGACGGATAGATAATATTGAAAATAATGACAAAGACAGTGTAGTTCACATCATCGACAGACTGAATTGAATCTAAAAAGTGTGGTTAGTTGCACACAAAAACACGACCTTGGACACAGGTGTTCAAATGTACTTAGCCTAGAAGTGAAGGGACATTGGTGGTAGCTGTGTCTAAATATAACTTTTTACAACAAAAATTTGAAGGGGAGAGAACGGTTGGGTCAAAAAATCGAGCACAATTTTGTAGAAACACAAGTAGAGACGGACAGACTAACAGATAACTATCCATACGTGACTGAAGCTTGACTGAAATGACTTTAGTGAGGAAATTTGAAATTAAAAATAAACCTCGGCAGTGATTGGCCACAGACAATCATATTATTAGCGCTCAGAGCGCATTTGGGGTCATTCTTCAAAAATTGTTCAGTGTTAGACACAGATTTTAAAGTGTGGTGTTTTCCCATATGAAAGACAGTGAGTTAAATTTAGGGACGCCATCCTATAGCCAGCAGCTCAGCTGAGTTTTGCTAGCACTTCTGTGTTAATTATTCATAATCTGAGCTGCGAGTTTCTGTCGTCAACGAAGCAGTATCTACTCGGGTGGTGATTTACACAAGTGTATCTGTGCAGTCCTTGTGACAGAGACCACCATTATTGCCCGCCAGCACGGAGAGGTGGGACCACCTGATTTCAGCACCAGAGCTACAAATACCAGATGAGTGAGCCTCTGGTCTGCTGGATATTCACCAACCCCATTTAGTTGCAGATACCCCATAAAAATTCCCACCATTTTCTGGACACTGTGTAGTCAATATAGACAGGTGTGATGAGACCACCCCAACAGCACAGACAATAAATATCCTCCTTAGTAGCTGACTACCAGAACATTTTAATAAAACTAACTATTCTAGTACTTAAATATGTACACTTTTGCATTTATTATGTAACATTCCATGCATAATTTTCATAAATTTTAAATCCTTCTTTTAAAACAAGTTCTGGTCAAAATAAAACTTGATCCAGAACAAATAAATGTAATATAATTATATCAAAAACTTTACACACGTGAGTTAGTTCAGTGTATTGTAACACTTGTTACTCTTATTAGTCTTGTTAAATATCTATGGGTATATTTATAACTATCACACCACAGTACACATCATAACCCTAGACACTTTACGCAGCTACATTCATAAAAAAAAATTAAGTGTGAGGTCGTAGTGGTAGCAAGAAAGGCCTTCTGACAATTCTCAATTACATTTTATCTCAGGAGCCTTCACAGCTGGCCTCATACAATTTACATGTAGTATCACCATCATACAATACCATCAATACCACTACACTAGCAATAAAGCAATCACCAGCCCTTGGCAGTGGTGGTTTATGAAATCATCATTCTATACGCTGAGGTTGCCAGCCTCAAATAACTAGGACATCTACTAGCGATTTTCACATATTAAAATTTACATGACCATATACATATATATGTTAGTTCACATGTTAGTAATAACATATAGAATGTAAAATCACAACTTACGCCAATCCTGGCTCACAGACTTTTTGCTCGGATGAATAAAAGGCACTGGCAGATGCCTTATTACACGTGTCCTTGGGGTCGGTAATTTGAACTTTAATTCCCTTTCTGACTCAGTGTGTTTCAGTTCCCTGAGGTATTCCGGTTTTCCTTATTTAAAATGTTAGACACTTCCTGGGCTGAATTGTAAGTCCTGATGAATACTCCAATAAAAGGTGTCCGGTCTGATTAATGGACATTCTGAAGTCTAATTAGTGTCAAGTCTGGTGTCTTTGGCAAGCGTGAATCTCACAGTGTCCTAACACTGAAACGCGTCAGGTTATATTCACTGTCCTCCCCCTCTCTGTTTGTTATGGAGGCTTCGAAAAACCTCGAATCATTTCAAACATGGGGGTTGGGGGAAATTCAAAATATTTCCGACATGGGGAAAATTTGAGCGTAATGTAGAGGTCATCTCTTACATATATGGTATGAAAACATCCGATTGCCTGGCATGCGAACTCACAGACATATCGGGAACCTCACACGACAATGTGTGTAAGATGTAACAAATTATTACTTTCATGTAAAGTAATCTCTTTGTAACAAGGTGTACCGGAAACTATTGTCATGCTTGGCTGTCCAGAATGTGTCGCACAGACGTATCTGTCGCGCCCCCTGGCCTAATCTTAGCAAAGCTTTGCCGCACCATGGCAAACGCGATGAATTATTACCAACAAGGGGTGTCAGATGTTTGAACAAACAAACTCTCTGCTACATAGCAAACAAAAGAAAAGGGTGCGACTTGGAAACATCGCAATAAAATCAGTACAAAAATGTAACTGATACTGCCGTAGCGAAAAAGAGACCGGAAAGAGGACGCACCAAAATCCATCTTGTGACATTGTTCTTCATGAAGAACTCTGCATGCCATGTCTTCATAAGTTAATATTAAGTTAAGGATTTTGAACCTTGTTATCATTTTTGCATTTATTCTCATTATCTGTGTATTTTCGACCCACTTGTTGTGAGCTTTCATCGAGTATTTTCATTTTGTCTTGCATCTGATTATGGTTATGGGACAGAAGAGCCAAGTTATCTGCAAAATCTAGATCATTAAGCTTTTTAGTCAGATTCTGCTGGATTCCATTTCTGTTGTGTGATGTCCAAGTTTTCATAAACTAATGTATTGCTAGGAAGAAAAGAAATGGAGTCAAGGGGCATCCCTGTCGCAATCCCGTTCTATTCCCAAACGGTTCTGTAAGCTGTTCTGCATAAAGAACTCTGCATGTGATGTCTTCATAAGCCTTCTTTATTAAGTTAATGATTTTCATGGGAACTCTATAATTGCTCATCAATTTCCAAAGTTATTCTCTGTCTTCACTGTCAAATGCCTTTTCATGGTCCACAAATCCGATGTACAGCGGTGAATTCCATTCCAGACTGTTGGTAAAAAGGTAAAGGATCCCGTTACATGCCTATTGGGGCATATTGGGAATATGGTGTTAGACCCATATTTTTTTTACCATCGGCACACTAGGGGCGATGTGGTCAGCATCACGCCAGCCGCCTTAACCTTCCCAGAGTTGCTCTGGTACCCAATTTATGAGGCTGGGTCGACCCCGGAGCCGTTTGCGGTCTAAAAAATCCCACCTCAAAATGGGACATTCCAGACTGTGTTCAACTATTATTCTCAATGTGGCTGTCTGTTCTGTACAGGATCTATTATGCCGAAAACCTGCTTGTTGATCTCTCAGCATCTTGTCTATGGGCTCTTTTAATCCCTCATGGATGATTCGGTATAATATTTTTTCTGGAACAGGAGTAATATTATTCGTCTATAATTCGTAAGGGAGCCGCGGTAGCATAGTGGTTAGTGCACTGGCTTCCTAGCGTAGTGGTCTATGGTTCGATCCCCAGATGAGGCGGAAAATTTTTTAGGCCACAAACGGCTCCTGGGTCGACCCAGCCCCAAATGGGTACCAGAGCTACTCTGGGAAGGTTAAGGCGGCCGGCGTGATGCCGACCACATCACCCCTCGTGTGCCGACGGTCAAGATAATATGGGCCTAACACCATATTCCCAATATGCCTCAATGGGCGTGTAACGGGTTCCTTTACCTTTTTTTTATAATTTGTGCACTCTCGTAAATTTCTCTTCTTAGATAAAATGACAAGATAACTTTACTTCCATTCTGCATGTATTTCTTCTCTCTCGCAGACTTTGACAAGTAGTTTGTATACTATCTCTGTAGAGGAATAAATATCTGCTTTGATGGCCTCTGTTGGAATGCTATCGGGACCTGCTGCTGTTCCATCTTTGATTAGTTTTATGACATTTATTTTTTCTCTCGAGACCTGGACGACCTATGCTAAGCAAGAAAGAAGGCTCAATACCTTCCATTTGCGGTGTCTACGCCGCATCCTCGGCATCTCGTGGAAAGATAAAGTGACAAATGTCGAGGTGTTGTCACGTGCTGGCCTTCAAAGTATGTATACGCTTCTTAGACAGTGCAGACTTCGCTGGCTTGGCCATGTTCGCCGCATGGAAGATGGTCGAACCCCAAAAGATATCTTCTACGGAGAATTAGCAGATGGCAAGAGAACAGTTGGGCGACCACAGCTGAGGTTCAAAGATGTGTGCAAGAGAGATATGAGGGCACTGGACATGGATCCAGCAACATGGGAGGATGAAGCTGCCGATCGCACTAAGTGGCGATGCTATTTACGGCGCCACCTCAGATTGGGCGAAGAGAGGCTCACACAAGAAGCAGAGGTGAGGAGAAAACGTCAAAAGGAGCACCAGGAAAATAAGCAGCTGAGGGCTGTCTCCTCAGGGGCGCATTCCCATAGTCAGTTATGACTGAAGGGGCTATTATTATTATTATTATTTTTTCTCTGCTGTTGACTGGATGTCTGGGGGATTTGTTGGAGCTAGTCTACTGAGAAATTCCTCGAACTGTTCTGTCCATCTGTTCGTTTGTTCTTGTTTGTTATTAAGCAATTTTTCTCTCTTATCTTTGATGAGGCCATTTGCTTGCTTATATATCCAGGTTAGCTTCTTTGTACAGGTCCATCATATTTTCTTTGGTTGCAGCTTCCTCTGCTTCCCTTGCCATCTCTTCCATATACTTCCTCTTGTCTCTTTTGTTGTTTCTTCTTACTTCTTTGTTTGCTTTTATGTACACTTCATGAACCTTGGCTTTGGAACTTCTGGTTTTGCTTCTGTTTAAATCTGTTTTCTTGTTTTTCCATTCTCCTATCTTGTTAGTGGTTTATGTTGTAATTCATACTTTGTGCTAATGTTCTCTTTTTCCAAGTACCTCTCCACATGTCTCGTTCCATGTATTTTTTTACTTGTTGACAGTGGTCTTCCGTATCTGCTTCATCATCCAGCTGTTGGAGTACTTGGTATTTGTTGGATACTGTGATAGAAAATGTTTTCTTATTTCCCGATCTCTAAGATATCTCACATTATACTGTTGTCTATAGCTATGTACTGTTGTAAATTTCTTGAGTTTTAATTTTGTTTTGGATAAGAAGATGGTGATCTGATACCACATCTGATCTTCTAAATGTCTTTACATCGTGTAATGATGACCTAAATTTCTATGCATATGTTTGATCTATTCTATCGTCTGGTGATATCCATGATGCTTTAGGTATTTTTTATGTATTCCTCCTATAGGCAGTTGATTTGAAGCACAGAAGTTCGCTAATTGTCCCAATTCTCGTTTATCGTACTTAATCCATGTTTTCCCATGATTTCTTCAAAGCCAGTGTTGTCTTTTCCTTCTTTTTGCATTTAGGTCCCCAATCAAAATTGTGATGTCCTTTTTTCTCTTTTTATCCAAGACATGTTGTCGTTTGGTGTAAAATTCTTCTTTCACAGATTCGTCTTTATCATTGGTTGGTGCACAACACTGGATGACGTTTATCTTTATTTTATTTTCGACTGTTTTAAACATTGCAGTTATAAATCGGGGTCCTATTGCTTCCCATTCTATAAGTGCCCCCTCTGCTTCCATAGACAGCATTAGAGCCGCTCCGTCACTATGATGAGCACTTTCCTGCTCATGTTCTAAGGACAACACCATTTCTATTGTGTTCAATTTCTTTCTGTCTACGGCCTTCCACCTTGTCTCGCAGAGACCCAAGATATAAATCCTGTAATTCTTAATTTCTACTGCTACTTTTTTCCTTGTTCACATAGAGTGCGAACATTCCAGGTGCCAATCCTGGAGATTTTCCTAGTGTCACGGATTGCCTCCCCTGCTCTGCAGTAGTAATCCAACAGTGGCCAAAACTCAAGAGTATCTAAGTGGGTCGTCAAAGGTGTCTACCTTCGCACAAGATTACTCTTTGCAGAGATGTAGATTGAAGGGTAATGACGCTTCTACCTTAAGGATATCACAAGATATTTTCAGAAGTCAAGAACAATGCTGCATTGGGCTGAACAATTGTTAACTTATATCTTATCTGTCGCCATTTGTGAAGGATTTAAGCAATGGTTTTTAGCCCGTTCAAGCCCCTAGCTGAGTAAATTCAGTGAATTTCCTCTTATAGCTCTGTTTAGAGGTAAATATATGTCAAGATGTATATATGTATATTAAATATATACATATATACATCTTACGTTTGCTCTTACGTTTGCTTTCATACATGTAATAACTGAATCAACTATGTTTGTTTAGTATTAAAATAACATGTAACAAATTTAATAGTGAATTAGTCTTTAACAGGTTAAAATAAATATGGAAAGATTGGTGAAATTTTAGATGAAAGCGTCTTCATGGAGACTTAATAGGGGAGAGATTAAAGTCTGTTTTGCTGATACCGTTTAATCAGGACAATTGATCTAGGTGAGTCCTGCAGGCGTGGTTTCCGTCACTTTCTTTTTGGTGATGAGTGCACTTCTCCACATAACTCGTCCAATGTAGGCGGTCAGTGTTGATGCTCTTCTCTCACAATAGTGGCGTAGGCATTCAGTACTTCAAACAGTCTGATAGCCTGTAACCACAAACATTTAAGACAAAATAGAAAGAACAAACGCCTCTGCTAAGTACATTGAGTTGGAAGCTTAACAGG
This sequence comes from Oreohelix idahoensis, assembly GCA_024509875.1. Classification (NCBI taxonomy): domain Eukaryota; kingdom Metazoa; phylum Mollusca; class Gastropoda; order Stylommatophora; family Oreohelicidae; genus Oreohelix; species Oreohelix idahoensis. The sequence goes on along the minus strand of JAMPIV010002269.1, from coordinate 64,718 downwards.
CGCACAGTCTCTCTGTCTGTCCACCAATGTTAATCTCTCAGAAGAATTAAATTCTTGAGTACACAACGTAACTCAAGAAAGATGATTAAAATGACTAGTTCTTTTCTGTGTATTAAACTCGGAAAATGTGTCTGGACAGCGCGAAAATTGGCGAGCCTGAATTACAATTAACAAAGTACATAGATCTCACAAAATGATACTATACACTTCAGGCACCTGTGATGTAATCATCACTCATTACTGCTCTACTCGGAGTCTGGGGTCACCTCTGTTGTCGGTTTTCCGCACGACTAGCAAGAAATAATCACCAGCGCTTGCTGTAGTGGTTCATGAATATACTATTTTCATATGTTGAGGTTGCCAGTCTCATATATAACCAATGAGCAAGAAATACTTGTCAAATTCACATTTGTAAAATAAATGTTACACTTACCCCAAAAATGTGGGAATCTACAATCTTCTCGCAAAGGTTAAAATGGACGCGACCAATTTAGGTTATATGTTCTCGAATCACTTGGCCTGGAAATTTTAGTAATTCCTCTTATGATGGGTGCTATGCGAATCACTTGGTCTGGGAAATTATAGTAATTCCTTTTATGACGGGTGATCTGATTCCTTAGGTATCCAGATTTCGTATTTAAAATGCCGGTTTACCTTTTTAAGTTTTAAGCTGCTCAAATACTTTCTGTCTGTCACTTTTAAGTTTGGAATCCTTTGTCCGATCCTTCTCTTTCTGGCTTTTGGGAGTTGCTAGTTTGAAGTTGCGAAGCTGTCTGATCTGTGACTCCGCTTTTCGTTATATTATATTCTCAGTTTTCAACTCAAATTTTCGATGGTACTTACGCCGAATTTTCCAATGAGATTCATTGTTTACTCCGGCTTCTCAAATCAAAGCAATGGTAAGATCTTTACCCCGGGTTGTGGTGTTTTAATTCAAAATATCCCCCACGTGTTTAAAATACTACATTTTAAAATTCCATCGCGTGACCTCTTTCAAATAATGCGGTATTATTTCCGCCAACCCACAAATAAATCTGGGAACTTATTTGATATCCAGATGCTACCTTCAAATGTTGTCTTCCCCAGACAGGCTATCGGTAATAATCTCACAGGAATGGCCCGGCGAAAGCTATTATCTCATTAACGCCTGTGTATCCGCATACCTCAGACGGCTCTCTCAGACAGACAATATTAACTTCCTATTCATCCTCGTACGAGACCATATTGTGTCCAAAGAGGATCGTCTCATACACTGGACAACAGCCAAAATGTATCCGAGACAAAAGTAGCTATATTTAACTAATTTGGACGTGCTGATCACGAATATGAACTTAAAAATCGCGAATTAGCTCTAGTTTTCAAGATCCTGGAGGGGGTGGGGTTAAAGAAAGCTTACAGCCTTTATTTTGGTAGTGAGATCGGTGACCAGGACCGGTATTGGGCCCCACATATATGTTCTCAATCTGCGCTGCTGGTTCAACCGAAAAGGACGATCGATGCGTTTTGTAGTTCCAATGGTGTGGAGGGAACCGACAAACCATCTTAATGATTGTTACTTTTGCATCACACCTCCAATTGGACATGGTATTTCTAAGACGAAAAAGCGGCCTGTGGCCTATCCGAATATTCTCTCTGCTATGCGGCCAGTGCCTCACGGGGAAGGATGTCTTGTTCCTGACAAACTGTGATGGACGAACTCGGCTGACCCTGAACTTTGGTGTAATTCTTGTATAACGGGACTTCTTTCACGTGGATTCATTAGCTATGAAACTGTTCCACAGAGGGCAAACACGTTTGCTGATTGATATGCGGAAAGTTTACCTATCGTTGATTCTGGTCATCGCATTGATTTAAGGAGAGATTAAATCACGCCTACTAACATCTCTCGAACAATCATAGGCAGTTATTTTCATTAACTTGGCCAGTGGGTGGCGTCGCCAGAATCAAACAGATACAGCGTCCACGATCAAAGAGACAGACTGAGGGATTTTAGGGGAGACTATCGGCGTTATCAAAGACAGTAGTTGTCCCTGATACGAGACGCAGTTGCTTGCCGCTAATTTCGCGTCTCGGTGTCAATCGCAGAACCGAGCCGAAACGGGCAGCAGCGAACGGAGATACGAAGACCAGGGTGCGGTTTCTTCTCTTGATTTGGCGGTCAGATCCCCAAAAGTTCGTGAGATCAAATAAGCTGTCAAGTTTATCATGTCCCACTCAACTTACATTCCATTTTAGCTAAATAGACCATGAAGACTAGACACGTTATCACTCGCTGGCCAGACCTTTACAGAAGCACTAGCTTTATTGAAATCTTGTTATAGATTTTCCCCTGGATTTTATATATATATATTTGCAGTGATTTCTATTCTGTGCAAAGCGGTAATATATATTGTGTAAAGTGATCAGTGGTCTAGTTCAGTCATTCTATTTCAATGGATTTTGTGTTAATTTAAATCTATTAAATTAAACCATCTCAATAGTTCCAGTTGTAAATATAATGATCTATCTATTATATTATTTTAAAAGATAATAGATGCTTAAATTAACTTTTAAAGTCGCAAAGGAATTTATAATTAATAAATTCAGTTAAGTCCTAGTTTTATAGATGTGTGTTTTAACCACTAGAATTCGCGCAGTGTTTATTAAATACATAATTAAATACTCGAGCGTATTATAGGCTTAACGGGAAATTTATCGCGCTTGATTTTTCGGTATGTTACATGTCTTTTTTCTTTCACACAGAGTGATCGTAACCTGCGGTCCCAGCTAAATAAAGAAAGAAATAAAGAAATCATCCTATAAACTTCCAGTCATATTGAAGAAACATTTCTTTTAAATACAATCTTGTGGCGGTCTTTTTGCGACCTAGCTGTCAGAATTAAATGAACTAAAGCCCACCCAAGAACATTTTAAAGAATAATCATCAAATTACCCTTACAAACCTGTAAGATAAACTGGAAGGTAATCATCGCCAGTAGCGATATTATATTTACTGTTTACTGTGAGAGAGTACATATTTTCCTGACTGTGACTGAGCCTAGTTTTTTTTTCCTCAATTGGATTTAATAAAACTATCATCACGCATTGAAGGAATTTTACCATAGCGGAGGATTAAAAGAGACCACTTCATTTTCACCCCTGTGCCGAACTGTGTTAGTGCCATCCCATAGACTCCTTTTATATATATAATAAAAACACGAGAACTCTTAGTCTTCAAGTCTTGCGATAAGTGAGAATATTTGTTACCAACAAACCCTCGCAAACATCTGGGGCGGGACATCGAAGGACTAGACAGTTCATATGTCAGAAGAATACTTGCTGTTTTTATATACTTTTATGGATCGTCTGAGGCTGCATTCGGTAAGTGTGTGAGTATATGAGTGTGGATCCTCACGCGTGTGTATGAATGACAGGAAATTTAATCGTTTTAGTTTGTAACCCTGTTGTTAACTTTTTTGCCTAGTAATTTACTTTTTCTGTATTCCCTGCATTTTCCTTTAAGGGGGAGTTGCTAATTGGTTAACTCTGTTTAAAAACCCCCTCCTTTCCATTTGCTTAGTAAAGGGAAGAACAGCTGGGAAAAACAGGTTTTTTTTAATCACCTATACCTAACGTTGTAACCCCTCTTTCAGAGTAATTAACTTCACTGTTAGGTTAACGTACCTATGTTCCTGATATTATCTATCTCTGGACCGGGTTTATCTTTGTCTAATAAGCGGGAAGGGCTTAGTCGATACCAATCTTCTTCACCCCTCCCAAATTTGTTATTTGCATTTGTGTACTTATGATAATTTATGTAATACCTGATATTTGTTAGTGATTGATGTTTAAAGTGAATAAAATCACATAAACTCATTTAGTACGGTGTTGGACATACCCACAGCCCAACATTTCCCCTATTCGTTTAATATAGTTTGTATCTACATCGTCTGTGTGTGTGAAAAACACCAAATCGGTGTGCGCGCAGATGCGTGTCTGGAAAACTGGCAAATAATTGTTTGACCAGGAGAGCGGAAGAGAAGATTGAGAGAAGCGATTTGTCGTAAATAAGTCTGTCTTTACTCTCCTCCAGCACGCTGTGAAGCAACTATTTAATATCTACATTTTCTATCACTGAGCTTTCCATCATCATTTTCCACTCTAAACCGGACCACTATTTCTACGACTCTTTTCTCTCAAAATAAATTTACGACAATATTTGGCTGGCTCGCCGGGATTATTTTTGAGATACATTTGATGCACACATATTTGTGGGCTGGTTCTGGGATCTTGAGCTACATTTGAGGCAATCGCATAGCCAGGTTAAAGATATTTTGAGTCTGATTTAGTCTGGGTCTAACTAGGTAGTGTGTGAATAATTTGTCTTGTGAATTAGGGAAATAAATAAATAATTACACCCCTAGACAAACGTTCTTTTAGTATTTGGGTTGTCCACACAGCATATTTACAGGTTGTTTTCTCTCCACAGCAGTAGAAAGTACAGATAAACAAAAATATTTGCTATTTTAATTATCCTCTGGTGGAGATAATTCAATTTCTTTCTTTATAAGAGTTGCTGGGATTGCGTGATTGTTTTACAGTCACTAAGGTTTTTGAAGTTAAAAAGAGTTGAGCTTAGCTAAAGACGGATTGTTCTGATTTTTAAAAATTAAGTTAACAACGTCTCATCTCAATAATTGACTTTAGGGACGGAGTTTGTTGTCAGAGATTTAAAATTTAGGGGAACAATTTTTTTTCCTTTTAAATGGTTTTAATTTAAATTTTTCTCTACTGTTAGTAAAAGTAGATTTTTTTCCAGTGTAACTTACCATTTAGTGGCATAGTCGCTTGCGTTTAGAGCCTTAATTGCCAAATAATAGCAGCGATAAGTTTGCACAGTACAGGTAGGACGTAACTCAAGTAATTTTTTTTTACTTTGTTTTTTTTTCGTAGCGGCTTTGAGTTTTCCCCTTCTTGTTCCATCCTACTATTCTCTAGTCTTAGAAGCATCCAGTTCTTTGACAATGGCAGAGAGAATTAGGATAAGATCCCTTTTGAGGCAAGAAGCCAAGGACTCAGGACTAGACACAGAAGCTGCGAATCTGTTTATCAACAAGGAACTTCAAAGGTATGACGCGGAGGAAGAGAGGGCAGAAGCTAGGAAGAAAGAAGCGGACGAACGTCAATTGGAGCAGAAGAAAATTGAGGCAGAGATGGACGCCCGCAGGGAAAGACAGAAGGAGAGACATCTCGAAGAGAGAGACAAGGAAAGACAGCATGAATTAGCGCTCAAGGCTTTAGAGAGTCGGAGTGCCTCTACTTCAAATAATGGAGAGCCGTCTTCGCCCCAGTCTTAAACAATGGATCTCTCCAGCACTCAGTCTGCCCAATTAACTGCTATGTCGTTTTCTTTAGAATCTTTTCCTAGCCCTAACGAGAAAATTGACAGCTACCTAGAAAAATTCGAGAGACTCGCGAATCTTTATGGGTTAGAGAGTACCCGCTGGGCGCTCAAACTTTCAACGTCACTGAAAGGCAATGCTTATGACGTGTACACAAAGCTGGGACCGAATCAACATGATTATGACCTGTTGAAGAAGGCCTTACTACAGCAGTTTGAGATGACTGCCCGAAAGTTTCTGCAGTTGTTCAGAAACAGCCGAAAAGAGAGCACGGAAACATTTCCCCAGTTCTCTTCACGTCTCACGGGTTATCTGACAAAGTGCATTGAATTATCTGACCTACCTCTTTCATATGAGGGACTCCTCGAACTTGTTCTTGTGGAGCAGATAAAATCCACTTTGTCGAATGAAACTCGTAGATTTTTGGCTGAACAGGGGGCAGTCAGGCTTGAAGACATACTCAATAAAGCCGAACGCTATAGCAATGCAATGGCCGAACTTCCCAGCACTAAACGTAAACCCACCGATGAGCCATCTCGAAAACAGAATCTAGAGCAGGCATCATATTCTTCCACTTCCTCTCAACATTATAACCAACGAGATAACAATACCCAGAAACCTCCCCAGGAAAAATCGAAATTCTACAAAACCCGATACCCCCCCCAACAACAATTCTGATCAACCCAACAAGCCTACGTGGCAGCGCGGCCACCAAGGTCAAGGAAAAGGGAAGATCCCTACACCAGGAACGTCTGATCAGGGCAAACAAACCGCGTTGGATGTTTGCATACAGCCTCAAAAGGTAGAGTCAATGTCAGTGATTCTCAACCTGAGGGGGACCGACCCTCAACTCGAGGAACTGTAATTTTGAATGGTACCTCAACTACTTGTCTCTTTGACACTGGATTAAGTTTTAGTTGTATTGTTGCTAGACACCTAGTCAAACCAGGTCAGGAGACAGAGGAAACCGTCAAACTTAGTGGAGTTTTCAGGAGTGACGCACCCAGGACGCTTCCTATCGCACTGGTAGAAATACACTCTGACTTTGTCAGAGGAGTTATTAAAGCGGCCATAATCTATGATCCGATCTACCCAGTTATCCTGGGATGTAGATATGTGTTCATTGGGAGACCTAAGGAGCCGATTGTGGCAGCGATAACCACAAGAGGGCAAGCCAAGAAGGAGAGGGCGCCTGCGCCAAACTTGTTGCCGAATGAACTGAAGGAGGCGCAACAAAAGGACCCTACTCTGGCGCCCTGCTTTAAAAAACTGCCCATGGCTAAGGACCCCAGACACAACGGAGACATCTTTTCTAAGGATGGTGTATTGTATCGTAGAACGGGCAACCCGGACACGGGGAATAACCAGCTCCTAGTACCGATGCAGTACAGAAACCAGATCTTAGAAATGGGGCACTCGCTTCCCTTTAGCGGACATATGGGACAAAACGCCACTATTCAGCGAATAAAAAACCACTATTGGTGGCCAGGAATGAACTCTGACATTGTCAGGTATGTGAAATCCTGTGCCCAGTGCCAACGGGTAGCACCCAAGCACTTGACACCCCCAGTACCTATGGGGCAAATGCCAATAGTAGGGACTCCATTTGAACGGGTTGCTGTCGACATTATTGGTCCTCTGGAAAAGACCAAAAGAAGGAACAGGTTCATCCTGACCTTAGTTGACACTTGCACTATGTGGGCCGAAGCCGTACCGCTACCATGCACTAATTCCAAGCATGTCGCAGAAGCCCTTGTGCAAATTTTTACACGGTTGGGATTCCCTCAACAAGTTTTGACGGACAATGGATCCCAATTCCGTAACCTGTTAATGGAGGAGATCTTTAAGATCTTGAGGGCCAAACATATCCACACAAGTCCCTACCATCTGGCCGGAAATGGGCTCGTGGAACGTTTTAACGGTACCCTCACCATGATGTTACGTAAGCTGGGTCAGGAGAAACCGGAAGACTGGGACCAATATATATCGGCTGCCTTATTCGCCTACCGAGAGGTACCCCAAGCGTCTACGGGTTTTGCGCCAGCTACACTTTTATTTGGCAGACCTATTAAGGGGCCACTAGAAGCCTTACTTCGGTCCCTGACAGACCAGAAGGCTGACGAGACCGTCGTCTCTGCAAGCAAGTATGTATCTGAGCTTAAGGAAAGGCTAAAGCTAGGATGGGATCTAGCTACTACCAACCTTAAGAAAGCCCGCGCTAAAATTACTAAAAGATACAACAAAGCTGCAAAAGAGAGAGAACTACAACCAGGGGAGAAAGTCCTATTGCTACTTCCAACCGGAAGCAATAAACTTCGCATCGGATGGCAAGGACCGTTTACCGTCCTTAAAAAGATCTCACGTACCAACTACAAGATCTCCATCAAAGGAAAGGAGAAGGTCTTCCACATAAATCTGCTAAAGAAATATTTGGAGAGACCGGTGCCATCCTCCGAGCATCTCCTGGCTGTCGCCATAGCAACGGAAGACGAGGAAGATGATGATGGTTGCATGGAGTATCCATTGCAACCCACAGAATCCTTTAAAGATGTCAAGTTTGGCGACAATCTCTCACCAGAACAACAAACAGAAACCAGGGCTCTACTAAAACAGTACAGTGCAGTCTTAACGGATGTACCTGGTCGAACAAATCTCATTGAATTTGATATGAAATTAACAAACGAGACCCCTGTTCAAACCAGAGTTTACCCTATCCCGTACGCTAAAGCTGATGCACTTCGCGGAGAAATAGACAAGCTGCGTCAGGCAGGAATTATCAGTGAGTCTACATCTCCTTACAGCTCGAGTGTAGTGCTGTTGCAGAAGCCCAATAAGGAAGTTCGGCTGTGCATTGATTACAGGTTGCTAAACGCGGTAACGGAATTCCAGCCCGAACCTCTCCAAACTGTTTCTGAGTTGTTCACCAAGCTCAGCAAAGCAAAGATCTTCTCCAAGATTGACCTCAGCAAAGGTTATTATCAAATACCAGTCAAGGAGGAAATTAAACCTTTGTTAGCTTTCAGCACTAGTGAAGGACATTTCACATTTAACGTGATGCCGTTCGGTTTGCATAACGCACCAGGAGTGTTCACCAGGATGATGAGGAAGCTTCTACAACCTTTGCAAAGTCCCCATATCCATAATTTCATGGATGACATCTTAATTGCATCGGAAACCTTTGAAGAACATATTGCTACGGTTGCTATGCTCCTCAGGAGACTACAGGAAACGGGTCTCACAGCCAGACCTAGCAAATGTCTCATCGGGTTTGAACAGTTAGACTTCCTGGGGCACACTATTTCTCACGGATGCAGTTGGCCTATTAAGAAGAACGTGGAGAAAATAATGGCAGCAAAAAGACCCCGAACGAAGAAAGACGTACGTTCCTTCATATCGCTATGTGCATACTATCAGAAGTACATCCAGAACTTCAACGGACTGACGGCACCTCTGACTGACCTCACAAAGAAAGGTTGTCCTGATAAGGTCATTGTAAAGGGCAATTTTTACTATCTTGCAATATAATACATTTATATACTTATTATGTTCGCAAATATTTTGTAAACAAAGTATTTCCTTTGTAAGTGCTTAAGGAGAAGTCATTTTTGAGTTACTTCCCTTGAAATGAGTCCCGTCATCTTCGATCGGACTCCGCGGACGAATTTAGGCCTACTGCGATTTATTCTTTGGCTGGGTAGGAATAGATTGTTCTTGCTTCAGTATATCTATGGCCTGAATTTATACGTAGTGTTTGTATGAGTAGGACGAGTCTGTCTTATATATGGATATCTTTACATTTCTAAGTCGAACTATGTTGGTTGTCGCTAGAAAAGGTCAAAGGCTATGCAGCGGAAGTATCGCTAGCAAGGGGTGTGATTCATGGCTGTCATCCTGTCTGGATGTAGAATTTTGTAGTAGCCGGCCTATCGCCGAAAAAGTGATCTATAAGTAGATGGGGAAAAGTGATAGTCATTTAGACATGTTGTATGTACTTTACCCCAGTGTTTATTCTCTTTTGCCAAGGAATGGCAAAGTTATATTTCGCATAGAAAGGTAAAACCACAATTTATTATGAACTTGGGCTTCGCCATCGTTGTCGATAAACAGATGCACAGTGGTACTTTTGAAAAGAATATTTATTCAAAGGAAGATGACATTCCTATGTATCAGCACTAGATTATATGATATTATTCAATTACCTCTGTGACAGAAGTTATGAAGAAATGAGGACATTTAACGAATGACCAATTTTGGTCTGGATCCTATGGTGAGTGAAACTCACGAGAGAAGAACAGCCATGTTGAAATTCATATACTTTGTATTTATCGAGTGAGAAAAAGGGATGCCTGTACTATCGCTCGATGAACCAAGAGATCACTGCTACATGTGAGAACCCATGTCTGGGATTCCTATATCTTTATGGAAAATATATATATTGAACGTTACGTGAAGGGATATTCGCTAGACGAGGTTAGGTCTAGGAGCCTTCCTATATATTGGTTATGGTCTGACGTGCCCAGTCAGTAAAGCCAGATGATTTACATGATGGAACTCTGAATGCTTATTTACGAATGCTCCATTATGATATTTGCCAAGCATGAATGCTAACTTAAGATGATATGCCTGTGATCAACATTATGCTGTCTATGTCGACATTTGTTCCTGTAACCATACACGTACTGTCCAAGTGTGCGTCTCATTAAATGTTATAAAAAGACCACCGTAGTTCCAGTACTTCTTGAATTCGAACAGTGTGAGTATGAGTGATGTACTACCAACTTGTCAACTCTATCGAATCATTCTACCATTCGCGTTCTGACATTCATATACACACTCATTGTTTACACTCACATTCTTGTTGGAGCCTCATCACGTTCCAGGACAAGATGACCTGTATGACCAAAACTGTGCTGGGTTTAATGAGTTGACAATCGTTACACTTTACTACACCAGTCCCAACATCTACATTTATCAACTGGTGGACATTCACGTCATTTAACAAATAAAGCGTGATTCAACAACTAGTAGCCAGTATGAGTTAACAACTACACAAGAGTTTAACAACTGGTGTGCCAGCTTCCTGGGTCAACCTGCACAGTGACCATATTGAGAAGTAAACTACTGAGACCAGACGTTCCTTGGGGTCTGTTACGACACACAAATACATCAGCAGTACAACTCTACAGTGATGTCAGCGTGACCTGTCCTGTCGACAGTATGCAGTAACTAGGTCAGCGTTTGTTGACATTTGGTTCGTTGGACATTTGCCACACAACTGACAGTGTTACACAGCAAGCTTGGTTGAAACATAGAACATTACACATCAGGACTGGAGAATATTTGACAGTGTTTGCGAAAGGAAATGTTATTGAACTGAGAAGTCCTACATCGATTGTTATCATTCACATCAACGATGGAGCTTCTATTTCTGTGTTGAATTTAAAATAATTAGACCAGAAGTATTTGTTTAATAAAGTACCACAGTACTGTACTATTAGGCAGTGTAACTGAGCCTTCTTTACAACACATTCTTTCTGCAACACTCTATTTACATCATATTGCCATACTATTTATGCATTTATGTATTTATGTTTAATATTTATATGTGATATTTGTTTGTATCCAGCGGGTTGTTGTTTTGTATCCCACGTAATAGAGGGTCTGATGTGTGCGTTTCTATAGGTGCAATTTTCTTGATTGAAAATTTGCTGCGACAGCTGTTGCTATTAGTGTTAGCTGTGAAGACTGTACTCATTGTTGTTTTTGTAATATTCCTCTGTTCTTTAGTTTGTTTTGATTTGTTTGTAATTTGTTGGTCTACCCTATTCTATCTTTCAGTTCTATTCTCAATTTATATTTATATACTGTGGCGTTATTTGTATTTGTTATCCTCTTGCGGTTTATCTTTTATTGTTTTTCCCATTTGATTTATTTCATCTCCGCAAATGTTTTCATGTTCTCCTGTATAACTGTTTTGTTTTGTGCCTGATCGACATACACTATTTAAAATATAGTTGATCATATAAATTGATGTACAAGAATCAACTGATAGTTAATTGCTATTACTAAAGGTACACAGTTGATGATATAAAACACTATTTTCTGGTGCACTGCACTTATATTATAGAGTGAACCAGCAACTTATAGCTGTTATTATATAAGGATTTATACAAGACCTTTGTAAGGCTTGTTTCCCACAGTGATTGGGATAGTTAAGTACTATTTTCCACAGGTTACAAAGTTATCATACAAGGTCTTTGATTAAGACTAAGAAAGTGAATTTATTTACTTTTGCAAATTACTGATCTTATTAGACAAGATGTCTACTTTAGATTATTTTATCACACAAGGCAAGGTTCTTGATAAGACTGGTCAGCAATTAGAAGAATGGGCAGTTGCTCAATATGACAAAGCATTGGCTGCTGAAGAAAGAAAAGCATTGATTGAAGAAAAGAAATTAGCAGCTGAGGAGAAAAAATTAGAAGCTGAGGAAAAAAAATTACAAAGAGACTATGAACAAAAGAAATTGCAGATACAGACTGATGAAAAAAGATTCCAGATGGAAATGGAAAAAGAGAAAAGAAGAGATGAAGCTGCTGCAGAAGAGAAAAAAAGCAATAAGAGAACATGAACACCAAAAAGAACTTTTAGCATTTGAGTTAGAAAAGTTAAAGTTAACAAACATAAGTAATGTTAATCAAGCATCTGGTGGTAATGGTAAACCCTTTACTTACAAGGTCAAGGTACCAGCGTTCAACCCTTCCAGTGATGACATAACATTCTGGCTAAATAGATTTGAACGCTCGTGTCGAGCACATAATGTGGACAAATCACAATATGCTAACCAGTTATCAGAAAATCTGAAAGGTGATTCTCTGACTAGTTTAAGTTTGGTTGAAGAGGCTGACAAAGATAACTATGATGTTATTAGGGCAGCCTTATTAAAGAAGTATCAGTTGTCTGAAGAGGGTTATCGGAAGTTGTTTAAGACAATGGTGCCTGAGGCAGGTGTAGAATTCTCAGAATTCATTGCAAGGACACGTCTTACATTTGATCGTTGGATTGAGCTATCCAAAACAGAAAAGACTTATGAAGCCCTTATGGACTTGATACTCAGAGACAAGATTATGTCAAGTATAAATAAACCTTTCCTCGAATTCTTACATGAGCGTAAACCTAAGTCTCTAAAAGAAATGGAACAGTATTGTACCCAATACGTCACTGCACATCCGGACGTAGCTATTAGCAACAGTAAGGTTAAAGAAGGTATGCCAGTTGCTTCTGCAACACCATACAACCCTAATCACTCTCACAAATTCCAAGGACCTCAAAATAAGTTTAATAAAAAAGGTAACTATTACAGTTATCAGAACCAAGGTAACCAATCATTTCAGGGTTCTTCTTCGAATACCTGGAGAAGAGCTGACAGCCCTCGATTCAGGGGTGGTCATAATTACAGGAACTTTCGCAAAGGAAGTCATTCTAGAAACTATCCAAGTTTTCCTTCATGGAGACAACAAGATCATAATTACCGAGATACTCATTATAATGAATATGATGATAGTAACCAAAGGAGCTATGATTCAAACCCGAGTAGGGGTTATAATAGTGGAAACAATGATAAGTACAGAGGCAATAATAACAGAGGTAGAGCACAATTCAAAAAACATAAAGCTCATTACCAGGCGAACTCTGCACAGCAAGAGTCCCACGAAGCCTATAAACAAAATAAAGATAATGATGACTCTAATAATATGGCATGTGCCGCTTTTGATTTTGGGAGAGCATCTCAGTGCCCCCAATGCAAAACATTATTTGAGCCAACCACAGTGTCTACTTTAAGCTGTGGCCATCCTCTTCCCGCTCTTCCTGCGTCAATCGCGCATGATGGGAGAGGTTCTCTTGTCTTACACAAAGGTTTAGTAAATGACAATCCAGTCTCAGTACTTTTTGATTCTGGATGCACAACTATTGGGGTTAGGCAGTCACTCATAGATCCTTCTCATTCTACAGGCAAAGTAGTCAAATGCGTAACATTTGGCGGCACCATAGAGAAATACTCTACCGCTATCATTAGGATTGCTACTCCTTTCTTCACAGGAGATGTACACGCATGTCTTTTGCCGAATCCGATCGCTGATCTTATCATCGGTCGCATTCACGGAGTCAAAGAATGCACTCCGGAGCAAATTTCCGTTTGGGAAAATCAAAATATGCAATCTGCTAATGCGGTAGTCACTAGAGCTCAAGCTCTCAATATGCCTGAAACTTCATCTATTGAAGATAATGAAGTGCATAACCAAGATGATCCCTTGGTAATTTCTCGTGACTCGTTTATAAAACAACAAGAAGAAGATCCGACTCTTAAGAAATTCTTCACTCTTGTAACGAAAGGTGATCCGAATAAAGATTCAAATTGTAAATCTTGGATTACAATGAAGAATGGCGTACTTGTACGTATGGTGCAAGACTCCACTAAGTCAAGTCATTCTCAGATTCTTGTACCCAAGAATTTGAGAGTTAAGATCTTACAAAATGCACACGACTCTCAGTGTGCTGGTCACATGGGTTTTTCCCGTACAAAGTCAAGAGTTCTTGCGGCTTTCTTTTGGCCTTTTGTGAACAAGGACATACGGATCTATTGTCGATCCTGTAAAGTATGTCAAGAAGTCAAATCCAAAGGTCCTCGTCATGCTGCGCCTATTCAGGCTGCAGATATTCCTATTCGTCCATTCCAGAAAATGGCGATAGACATCATTGGTGCATTCAAGATCAAATCTGCTAGAGGACATCAGTTTATCTTAACGTGTGTAGACATGTGCACACGTTGGCCAGAGGCTATCCCTCTAAAGAGCATTACTACCGCTGACATTGCAGATGCTCTTTGGCTTATATTTTCTCGGCTGGGATTCCCCGGAGAAATATTATCAGATCATGGCACCCAACTGATATCGGATACCATGTCTCAAGTAATGTCTACTCTACAGATAGAGAGATCTTTGAGTAGCATCTATCATCCTATGTCCAATGGGATGGTCGAGCGACTAAATAGAACACTTAAGAACTTATTAGGGAAGATAAACTGAGGATCATCCTCAAGATTGGGATAGGGTTTTACCCGCGGCCCTCTTCGCGTTATAGAGAGGTCCCCAATGAACATACAGGGTTTTCTCCCTTTGAACTTGTCTTTGGCGCGCGACCGCGCGGCCCAATGTCTTTGCTGCATGATCTTATAACAGCTGACAATATTGACGATGACACAAAATCTTCTTACGAGTATGTCATCGCGCTGAGACAAAAGATTATCGAAGCATGCAAATTGGCAACGTCCTCTTCTGAATTTGCTAAGCAGAAGGCAAGACAATTTGCTAATAAGAAGAGAACTTTACGACAACTTTGTCCTGGTGACAAAGCATTTGTTTTGCTACCTTGTCGTGAAAATAGACTCCTTATTAGTTGGAAAGGTCCGTACGATATAATATCGAAAATTTCAGATGTTGACTACATCGTCGATATTAACGGGAAGCATAAAACCTTCCACATCAATATGCTTACGGAGTTCCATGAACGTCCTGACTATCTACAGCCTATTTTCCAGGCAACGGACGATTCTCATGTCAAACATGGTCATTACTCATCACTGTCTGTAATACAGGATGAGGAAACAAGTTTTTCGGATGTTAATCTTCCGCTTCCAATGATCCCACTTCATTCTAGTGAATCATGGAAAGACGTTACTGTTTCTCCTGATTTGTCTCTAGGAGAACGGCGACAAGTTTCGTCTATGTTACAAACATTTCAGGATGTCCTCACTGACATCCCTGGACAAACTCATGTCATTGAGCATGACATTGTTCTAACTGAACATACTCCAATTAGGGTTAGACCTTATCCTATCCCTATACATTTCCAAACACAGGTTGAAAAGGAGTTGGATGAAATGATAGATTTACAAATAATCGAACCATCCACTTCTGCATATTCTTCGCCGATGGTTATTGTTCGAAAAAAAAGACAATAACATACGTCTTTGCGTTGACTATCGCAAATTGAATCAAGTTACGAAGTTCGATGCTGAACCTATGCCTTTACTAGAAGAGTTACTTACTCGTCTTTCTAAATCGCATTTTTTCACTAAACTTGATTTGTCTAAAGGATATTGGCAAGTTCCATTATCCGAACGCGCCAAACCTCTTACCGCTTTCTCTACTCCCAGAGGCCTTTTCCAATGGAATTTTATGCCTTTCGGCCTTATGAACGCACCAGCTACATTTGTACGCATGATGCGTCGAATCCTATCGTATCGGTCAGATGTCATTGCTTATCTAGACGACATCTGTCTTTTCAGCGATACTTGGGAAGATCACTATTCAGGGTTAGTTGAATTATTATCAACTTTGCGTGAGTATAACCTGACAGCAAAACCATCTAAAGCTTGTATTGGCTTTAGCGAAATTGCTTTCTTAGGCCATCGAGTAGGTCACGGTTTCTTGAAGACAGAAGACCATAATATCACTAAGATACTTAACATCTCTATCCCTAGGACTAAAAAGCAAGTGCGAAGTCTTTTAGGTCTCATACAATTTTATGGACGTTTCATTCCGAATCTGTCCTCTATCATGGCACCTCTCTCTACACTATTAAAGAAAGGGTCGCCTAACATGGTTCACTGGTCTCATGAATGCCAATCTTCACTAGAGAAGATCAAAACTATGTTTTCATCACCACCTATTTTAGTGTTACCTACAACAGATAAGACATTCGTTCTTCGTAGTGACGCTTCATCCACTGGGATTGGAGCGGCACTAATGCAAGAGTACTCTGGAACTCTGCATCCTGTAATGTATATATCCAGAAAACTTAATGCTGCAGAAAGGAATTACTCGGTTTTAGACCGTGAATTATTGGCAATGGTTTGGTCAATTCTCAAACTCCAAAGATTCCTTCTGGGCGCGCATTTCGTGGTGGAAACTGACCAAAAAGCTCTTACGGCTATCCAAAGTAAGAACTTGAAGAGCTCGAGATCAACTCGATACGCAATCGCTCTTCAACCTTTTCATTTTTCGGTACGAGCTATCCGTGGTTCAGAAAATGTGATGGCGGACATTCTGTCCAGATGCCCACATGATGCCACTTAACTGTTAAATATTGGATCTTTTTAATATGTATAACTTTACAACAGTTATTTTTTGTTTCTTTACTAAGATACACATTTGTAATTTAATAATAGAATGATGGTATCTCTACTTAGCGGTTTATTGATGTTTATTCACCGCTGTTCTTTGATGATTGTTTCTTCATAAATCATAAATTTAAGATTATAGTGTGAATTTTTGATATGCATTGTATAATTACCAGAATTGTATTATACGTACATCACACCTTCCTGGAAACATTTATTCGTAGAGAAACAATTTCTCTCAGATTTTGAGATATATTCTCACCGGTCATATTAGGAATTATAGTTATTCCTGATATTTGCATCTGCGCAGTATTCTTGCGTTTTGAGCCTATTGTATGGTGCTCCTAGATGTATTTAAAAAAAAAAAAAATTTTTTTTTTTTCCCGGGAGGTGTGGTAAGACTGTAAAGGGCAATTTTTACTATCTTGCAATATAATACATTTATATACTTATTATGTTCGCAAATATTTTGTAAACAAAAGTATTTCCTTTGTAAGTGCTTAAGGAGAAGTCATTTTTGAGTTACTTCCCTTGAAATGAGTCCCGTCATCTTCGATCGGACTCCGCGGACGAATTTAGGCCTACTGCGATTTATTCTTTGGCTGGGTAGGAATAGATTGTTCTTGCTTCAGTATATCTATGGCCTGAATTTATACGTAGTGTTTGTATGAGTAGGACGAGTCTGTCTTATATATGGATATCTTTACATTTCTAAGTCGAACTATGTTGGTTGTCGCTAGAAAAGGTCAAAGGCTATGCAGCGGAAGTATCGCTAGCAAAGGGGTGTGATTCATGGCTGTCATCCTGTCTGGATGTAGAATTTTGTAGTAGCCGGCCTATCGCCGAAAAAGTGATCTATAAGTAGATGGGGAAAAGTGATAGTCATTTAGACATGTTGTATGTACTTTACCCCAGTGTTTATTCTCTTTTGCCAAGGAATGGCAAAGTTATATTTCGCATAGAAAGGTAAAACCACAATTTATTATGAACTTGGGCTTCGCCATCGTTGTCGATAAACAGATGCACAGTGGTACTTTTGAAAAGAATATTTATTCAAAGGAAGATGACATTCCTATGTATCAGCACTAGATTATATGATATTATTCAATTACCTCTGTGACAGAAGTTATGAAGAAATGAGGACATTTAACGAATGACCAATTTTGGTCTGGATCCTATGGTGAGTGAAACTCACGAGAGAAGAACAGCCATGTTGAAATTCATATACTTTGTATTTATCGAGTGAGAAAAAGGGATGCCTGTACTATCGCTCGATGAACCAAGAGATCACTGCTACATGTGAGAACCCATGTCTGGGATTCCTATATCTTTATGGAAAATATATATATTGAACGTTACGTGAAGGGATATTCGCTAGACGAGGTTAGGTCTAGGAGCCTTCCTATATATTGGTTATGGTCTGACGTGCCCAGTCAGTAAAGCCAGATGATTTACATGATGGAACTCTGAATGCTTATTTACGAATGCTCCATTATGATATTTGCCAAGCATGAATGCTAACTTAAGATGATATGCCTGTGATCAACATTATGCTGTCTATGTCGACATTTGTTCCTGTAACCATACACGTACTGTCCAAGTGTGCGTCTCATTAAATGTTATAAAAAGACCACCGTAGTTCCAGTACTTCTTGAATTCGAACAGTGTGAGTATGAGTGATGTACTACCAACTTGTCAACTCTATCGAATCATTCTACCATTCGCGTTCTGACATTCATATACACACTCATTGTTTACACTCACATTCTTGTTGGAGCCTCATCACGTTCCAGGACAAGATGACCTGTATGACCAAAACTGTGCTGGGTTTAATGAGTTGACAATCGTTACACTTTACTACACCAGTCCCAACATCTACATTTATCAACTGGTGGACATTCACGTCATTTAACAAATAAAGCGTGATTCAACAACTAGTAGCCAGTATGAGTTAACAACTACACAAGAGTTTAACAGTCATATGGGATCAAAAGTGCGAACACGCGTATAGCACTTTGAAAGGACAGTTGTCTGCATACCCCATTTTGAGGTTGCCTGACCTCAAGAAAACGTTTGTACTGAGAGTCGACGCGTCAGGTCAGGGCATCGGGTCAACACTGCTTCAAGCCGATGACAGTGACCTGAACATGCTATTTCCAGTTGCCTATGGCAGTCGGAAATTAAATAAAGCGGAACGGAACTACAGCGTAGTTGAAAGGGAATGTCTTGCTCTGATTGACGGTATCAGACGCCATCATGAGTTTCTTTATGGTACATCGTTCACGGTGCAAACAGACCACGCTCCGTTAGCATTTCTTGGTGCCAATAAAGAATTTAACGCTAGGATCATGCGTTGGGCCCTCCTTTTAAGCGTTTATCCTTTCAAAGTCGAATATATTCCGGGAAGACAGAATGTCGGGGCTGATTTCCTGAGTAGAAACTGGACTACAGAGGAAGAGGAGGAAGGTGAAGATACCAATCATCCAAAAGTTATCGATCAGGGCAGCTTCATCGTCATAAATCAAACATGAAAACACGTTTTCACGTCTCAAAAGAGGGGACGATTGTAATGGACGAACTCGGCTGACCCTGAACTTTGGTGTAATTCTTGTATAACGGGACTTCTTTCACGTGGATTCATTAGCTATGAAACTGTTCCACAGAGGGCAAACACGTTTGCTGATTGATATGCGGAAAGTTTACCTATCGTTGATTCTGGTCATCGCATTGATTTAAGGAGAGATTAAATCACGCCCACTAACATCTCTCGAACAATCATAGGCAGTTATTTTCATTAACTTGGCCAGTGGGGGCGTCGCCAGAATCAAACAGATACAGCGTCCACGATCAAAGAGACAGACTGGGGGATTTTAGGGGAGACTATCGGCGTTATCAAAGACAGTAGTGGTCCCTGATACGAGACGCAGTTGCTTGCCGCTAATTTCGCGTCTCGGTGTCAATCGCAGAACCGAGCCGAAACGGGCAGCAGCGAACGGAGATACGAAGACCAGGGTGCGGTTTCTTCTCTTGATTTGGCGGTCAGATCCCCAAAAGTTCGTGAGATCAAATAAGCTGTCAAGTTTATCATGTCCCACTCAACTTACATTCCATTTCAGCTAAATAGACCATGAAGACTAGGCACGTTATCACTCGCTGGCCAGACCTTTACAGAAGCACTAGCTTTATTGAAATCTTGTTATAGATTTTCCCCAGGATTTTATATGTATATTTGCAGTGATTTCTATTCTGTGCAAAGCGGTAATATATATTGTGTAAAGTGATCAGTGGTCTAGTTCAGTCATTCTATTTCAATGGATTTTGTGTTAATTTAAATCTATTAAATTAAACCATCTCAATAGTTCCAGTTGTAAATATAATGATCTATCTATTATATTATTTTAAAAGATAATAGATGCTTAAATTAACTTTTAAAGTCGCGAAGGAATTTATAATTAATAAATTCAGTTAAGTCCTAGTTTTATAGATGTGTGTTTTAACCACTAGAATTCGCGCAGTGTTTATTAAATACATAATTAAATACTCGAGCGTATTATAGGCTTAACGGGAAATTTATCGCGCTTGATTTTTCGGTATGTTACATGTCTTTTTTCTTTCACACAGAGGTGATCGTAACCTGTGGTCCCAGCTAAATAAAGAAAGAAATAAAGAAATCATCCTAGAAACTTCCAGTCATATTGAAGAAACATTTCTTTTAAATACAATCTTGTGGCGGTCTTTTTGCGACCTAGCTGTCAGAATTAAATGAACTAAAGCCCACCCAAGAACATTTTAAAGAATAATCATCAAATTACCCTTACAAACCTGTAAGATAAACTGGAAGGTAATCATCGCCAGTAGCGATATTATATTTACTGTTTACTGTGAGAGAGTACATATTTTCCTGACTGTGACTGAGCCTAGTTTTTTTTCCTCAATTGGATTTAATAAAACTATCATCACGCATTGAAGGAATTTTACCATAGCGGAGGATTAAAAGAGACCACTTCATTTTCACCCCTGTGCCGAACTGTGTTAGTGCCATCCCATAGACTCCTTTTATATATATATAATAAAAACACGAGAACTCTTAGTCTTCAAGTCTTGCGATAAGTGAGAATATTTGTTACCAACAAACCCTCGCAAACATCTGGGGCGGGACATCGAAGGACTAGACAGTTCATATGTCAGAAGAATACTTGCTGTTTTTATATACTTTTATGGATCGTCTGAGGCTGCATTCGGTAAGTGTGTGAGTATATGAGTGTGGATCCTCACGCGTGTGTATGAATGACAGGAAATTTAATCGTTTTAGTTTGTAACCCTGTTGTTAACTTTCTTGCCTAGTAATTTACTTTTTCTGTATTCCCTGCATTTTCCTTTAAGGGGGAGTTGCTAATTGGTTAACTCTGTTTAAAAAACCCCCTCCTTTCCATTTGCTTAGTAAGGGAAGAACAGCTGGGAAAAACAGGTTTTTTTTAATCACCTATACCTAACGTTGTAACCCCTCTTTCAGAGTAATTAACTTCACTGTTAGGTTAACGTACCTATGTTCCTGATATTATCTATCTCTGGACCGGGTTTATCTTTGTCTAATAAGCGGGAAGGGCTTAGTCGATACCAATCTTCTTCACCCCTCCCAAATTTGTTATTTGCATTTGTGTACTTATGATAATTTATGTAATACCTGATATTTGTTAGTGATTGATGTTTAAAGTGAATAAAATCACATAAACTCATTTAGTACGGTGTTGGCCATACCCACAGCCCAACATTTCCCCTATTCGTTTAATATAGTTTGTATCTACATCGTCTGTGTGTGTGAAAAACACCAAATCGGTGTGCGCGCAGATGCGTGTCTGGAAAACTGGCAAATAATTGTTTGACCAGGAGAGCGGAAGAGAAGATTGAGAGAAGCGATTTGTCGTAAATAAGTCTGTCTTTACTCTCCTCCAGCACGCTGTGAAGCAACTATTTAATATCTACATTTTCTATCACTGAGCTTTCCATCATCATTTTCCACTCTAAACCGGACCACTATTTCTACGACTCTTTTCTCTCAAAATAAATTTACGACACACACCAGAATCTTATACTCTGGATGATGAAGAAGATAATAAGGCAGTGGTTATCTGTCACGCGTGAAAGCATCTACATCAAGAGATCCTTATTTCGTGCCTATTGAAGAGTCTGTACAGCCACTTACAATTACCCAAAGTGAATTGAATGATCTAGTGAGAGATCTGGAATTGTCAAAAAATAAAGCAGAGCTGTTGGGGTCCAGACTGCAGCAATGAAATCTTCTAGAAGAGAATGTGCATGTGTCTGTGTTTCGTGCTCGGCAAAAAGGTCTGCTTCCATATTTCAAAATAATAGATAACCTCATTGCTTGCGTTGGTATACTGGGTCTGATGGCAGCACTGCACATCAACTACAAAGACGACGATTGGAGGCTGTTCATTGATTCGTCCAAGTTGAGCTTAAAAGCTGTGCTGCTCCATAAGGGGAACATTTTACCACAAGATCTTGGTCCCTCCTCTCCACATCAAATTTGGACTAATGACGAATTTTGTAAAGGCCATGGATCGAAATGGGGCAGGATTTTTATACCTTCTGATAAATTTCCCAGACTTAGTGAGGCCAAAATCAAGGAAGGTGTATTTGTCGGTTCACAGATACGTCAGCTCTTCAGAGATCAGCGTTTTGATGATATCCTCACAGATGATGGAAAGTTAGCTTGGAATGCTTTCCAGCAAGTGGCCACAAATTTTGTAGGAAACAATAAGGCTGACAATTACCAGGAGCTTGTAGAAACCCTCTTGCAGCGCTACGAGAGACTAGGGTGCAACATATCTTTGAAATTACACTTTTTACACTCTCATCTAAATTTCTTCCCTGCTAACTGCGGTGCTGTCAGTGACGAGCATGAGGAACGATTTCATCAGGACATTACTACCATCGAAAAAAGGTACCAAGGGAAATGGAATGCAGCAATGCTAGCAGACTATTGTTGGAACTTTGTGAGAGATGCTCCAGAAACTCATTGCAAGCGACAGGCAAAAAGGCGTCGCTGTGAATCATTTCCGCTATGCGCATTATTATCATATGGGATGTATATACACATGTGTAAAACTTGTTTTACAGATATTTAAAAAACTAGAGCTAATATGGTGTTTTAACGGACGGCCATTTTCATGTTCAGCAGCCCAAACAACATAAAGGTAACTTGGTTTAATCTCAGATACACACAAAAAGTCAAAATTTGTTGTCCAGTGATATTAAAGGTGGCCGGCGATAGAGATACAAGGGGATTGACATAAGTCTTGGGCCTGACCATGAAGGACATGTCACAGAGAGCTGAAATTTTGTATAGTGTTTATTCCTTTACAATGTAGCCACCGTCTGAATT
The DNA here is from genome assembly GCA_024509875.1 of Oreohelix idahoensis. NCBI lineage: Eukaryota > Metazoa > Mollusca > Gastropoda > Stylommatophora > Oreohelicidae > Oreohelix > Oreohelix idahoensis. Next base: position 41,749 of record JAMPIV010002269.1, on the reverse strand, counting down.
GACACATTTCTGCTATCTCTGCTTGACCTTGAAAAGACCATGGGAGTAGAACACCCTATTTTTCGAACTAAACCAGTCATCACATGCCAGTATAACCTCTTCATCGTTGTCAAAATGATTTCCTTTTAGCTGTTTTTTTAAGATTTGGGAATAGAAAAAATTCTGATGGAGCCAAATCTGGAGAATATGGTGGGTGTGGAAGAATTTCAATATTCAAATCGTTGGCTGCTAGCTGCACACGCCGTGCTTTGTGAGAGGGCGCGTTGTCTTGAAGCAAAGGAAGATTTTGAGTGCGCGTTATCCCTCGTTTCCTGGTCACAACCTTTCTTAGTTTTGTGAGAAGATCTGCATAGTACTGTCCATTAACTGTGTTGCTACGAGGCAGATAATCTGTCAAAAAGACACCTTTGCCGTCCCAAAAACAGTCAGCATCACTTTTCCTGCAGATTTCTGCGCCCTCGGCTTGACAGGTGTTGGGGAGCCCGGGGTTTACCATTGCATGCTGGCAATTTTAGATTCGGGGTCATAATGGTGTACCCAAGTCTCATCTACTGTCACCATGGTCTCAAAAAATTTTTTGACTGACACTTTTTGAGCAACTGTTGACAGCAATTTACCCTCGTTTGCTTCTGTTCACGTGACAACAGTCGCGGAACCCAGTGTGCACACACTTTTCTCATGTTCAGTCTGTTGTGTAAAATTCTATAAACTGTTCTTTCATTTAGTTTTACTCTACTAGCTATCTCCACAATTATTACTTTTCGATCCTGGTCAATGATTTTCTTCACTCTTGTTGCATTTTCATCGTTGCACTCAGAGGCTGGTCTAACAGATCATGGCAGATCAGCAACATTTGAGCGGCCGCACTTAAACTGTTGACACCAGTTTTTTTACCGAAGTATTTGAAGGACAAGAATCACGAAACACTGGTTCCATCTCCCTGTATAATTCTGTAGGTGTTTTTCCCTGAAACATCAGAAATTTTATCACAGCTCTGGCCTCCTTCTTTTCCATTGTTTTGTTAAATCTTTGGAACAGCATATCCGGTCAATAGGGTACATTGCGCCGTGCACCGTAGCGGAAAAACCCATTGAAGAAACAAACGCGTACTTTACACATTCAGTGCAAATATGATGAGCTTTAAATGTGCCAAGTTTCATTTTCCTCCTGTGACTCCTTCATGGTCAGGCCCAAGACTTATGTCAATCCCCTTGTAAATGTATTACCGCTGACCGGTGATAATGACTGAATTTTGTTACGATAATACCACAGTTCACCTAGCGGAACGTAAATACGTCTGGGGAGTGGTAACAGTAAAAGAATGTAAGGGCAGTAAATATGCCAAATAATAGGACGATGAGTGAGAAAATTGAAGAAATGAATACTGCCGTAGTTAATGAGAGTTATAAAAATTGCACGACTGATTTCGTCACAGCTAGACGAAAAAAAAAGGTTAGTCGGCAACCCATTAACCTTTCAGCTTTCTCTGAGCTGCTTCATGCGCCTCCTTTCCAGAGGAACTTACTTTGCCTTGGGCAGCTGAGTTGATTTATATTCTGTATTTGACTTTTCCATAGTGCTTGTTGAAGTTTTTGTGGAAAAAGGTTTTTTTGCTTTACGGGGTAACCAGTCCCTTTGCCCAACCTTTAGTCGCTTTTAACGACATACACAGTAGCGTACAGTGTTACTATTCTTTGTTCCCCTTTCGGGCCTCGTTAATACAATATGGTTTATAATCTTATCTTGCCCCTCGTGGTATTAATTCTAGAGCAGCTTTCAAAACTGCTTTGTTAAATCCATCAACTATTTCTCAAATTCTGTTGTTTTGAGTGTTTATTTGTCCACAGTATTTATCTGGCAGCGCTGAGAACTTGATCCAGTCCGCGTTTTCGTAGTTCCAAATGGTACCCCGTTCGTACCGAACGAACGAACGAACGAACTTTATTTTCGAAGGGTTAAGAATTGTGCGCCCAGGCCCGTCTAAAATTCTGCCCTTCCAGTCTCATCTTTCTTGCCCACTATATCTTTTCATTCCCACATGTTACTTTAAGCATTAATTTAAAGGTATGCAACATTAAAGCGTTGACATAACAGCATTCATTTACAGTATGCAATCATAATAAAACATGAGTAGGTTTTTTGTTTTTAAACAGACAAGACAGTTAAAAAAAAAACCAATTAAACAAACAAACGACAAAAAAATAAATAAAACTAAAATAAAAAAATTAATAAAATAAAAATTAATAAATCATAAAAAAATAAATAAACAAATAAATAAAATAAAATAAACAAAACAATAAATAAATAAAGTAAATAAATTATGTATACCGACATGTCTCATCAATCATCAATACAAAAATTATATAAACACACTCTCGCTTATATCAGTACAATCTTGGTGGAAAATGAAATAATAATAATAACACTTGCTTATGCACTTCTGTAGCAGGATAAGTCTTTAAGCAGTTTAATAAAAAAAATGTATATCTGCTTATTCTCATAAACATCATCCCATTTAAGCAAACGGAAACATTCACATTTCAAAAGTACAGTGGTATGCGGGTACATGCTCACATACATTACATTATATAATAATATTACATGGATATAAATTAAATTATTCACATTAAAAAAAAAAACCAGCGGAGGAGCAAAAGAAAGGTTGACCTATGGATGAGATGTTGACAGGCAAATGTTGTTTCTATGAAGGTTGAAAATCAGTGTTGAGGAAGTGTTTGAAAAGTGCTTTGTTAAATGAATATTGTGTAGGTAGGCTTTTTAGGTGGTGTGGAAGGCTGTTCGATAAGTAGGCTCCAGAGTAGGCTAGACTCTTTTTGAACAGGTCGATCCTAGGTTTGGGCAGACGTAACTGATGTAATTGTAGTCCCTCTCTTCTACTGGTTTGAAACAATGATCGTAGGTACGCCGGGCCTTGTTAGATATAATTGCGTGAGTCAGCTTGGCTTTGTTGTAAAGAAGACATTTTTTTAAGGACAGTATTTTGGGTTCTTTTCGTATCCTTGTGTGTTGTATCGTGCGATTATCAGTGATCAGACGTACTGCCTTCTTATGCAGGGAGTGCAGTCTCTTTGAGGTGGAAGCAGGGCAATCATATTTTTTTTTGGCTAAGTGTTTGGTTAAGTTTCGTACATGGGAGTTCCACGTTAAGTACTGGTCAATCGTCAACCCTAGAACTTTGTGTTCTGTTACATGTTCAATTTGTATTGATTCCGCGAGTAGCTTAGGAGTTTCTGGTGCAGTTTAGGAGTTTCTGGCGGGTGGTAATCAACATAGATTTCATTTTTGCCATGTTTACTGGCATACGATTAAAATTACTCCTTTTTGTTAGATTGTCTACATCACTTTGAAGAGTCATTTCAAGTGCCACGCAGTCATTGTCACTAGCGTAGATAATACAATCATCTGCAAAGAGGTCACATGTTGAATACTTTAGATGTAGTGGCAGGTCGTTGATGAACAGTGCGAAGAGTAGGGGCCCAAGAATAGAACCCTGCGGTACTCCTGTATCTATCTTCGAGAACTCTGATGTAGAGTTGTTGTGAAGCACTAACTCTTGTCGATCTGCCAGGAATGATTTGACGATGTTTAGGGGATTAGGGCCTATTCTGAGGATTTCCAACTTTTGAACCAAGATAGTGTGGTCAATCATGTCAAATGCTTTTTTGAAGTCAACAAAGACAGCACCACATAATTTTCCATCATTTACGTTCAACAGCCAGTTGTCTGCCATTTTGGTGAGAGCTGTGTGACAGCAATATCTGGGTCTGAAACCTGACTGGCTCTCAATGAGCAGTTTGTTTGTTGTTAAGTGTTGAAGTGTGGTGTTGTAAATGTGTTTCTCTGGTGGTTTTGAAAGAGATGATAGAATGGATATTGGTCTATAACTGTTGGGATCACTATGTGAGTGTGGCAACATGGATTATAAATTCTGGCCACTTAGACTGAACTATCATCCCTCCTAATTTCTGTCTGAATTTTGTCAAGCCAATCTCACTTCTTTTCGTTTCTGTAGATACAAGCGGGGTAATTGACGTCATTCTGGAAGCTGATAGGTTCACTCCCCTGTTTCTGTAATGTAGGTAGGAGATAACTGACGCGTCCCGGACTCACTGTCGTGGACAGCGGCATTTTTTTAGAGTGACTACGAGTCAGAAACCCGACACTCAGTTTGAGAAATAGCGGCAAAAAGTCCCGGGTCTGTGACATGGGAAACTGTTCCTAAAGTGTTCCCTGTGTTTTGATGGCCAGGAAAGTTTGGAACTCCTCTTTTCCCTGTTGCGCCAAATGTTTTGTAGCAGGTCTCCTAGAGATGTCTCTGTAGTAGGTCTCCCAGAGAAGTCTCTGTAGCAGGTCTCCTAGAGAAGTCTCTGTAGCAGGTCTCCTAGAGAAGTCTCTGGGTAACTATTACGTGTCATTTTTCTGCTCCCTTATGCAGGTGTTCAAATCACGCTAAACACCTGTCGCAAATTTTCACTATATATAGGCAATCTTGGCTATCTCTCACGGCTTCAGTACTAAAGTTCTTGCCGGGAGATAGTAGCAGACGTAACACCAGCTTGCCTGCTTGATTATAAAAGTGTGAGATTCTGACAGTTGCCGTTAGCAAGTTTAGAAATTGGTACTTAGGATAAATTATGTGCTTGGGATATGTGATAAGTCAGAGTAAGCCTTCATAAAGGTTTTTTTTTTGGGTAATGTAGTAATTACAGCAATCATTCAACCAGAGATCTAAAGCTGTAGCCAGTTTTATTGTCATTGTATGCTATTACCAGTTATAAGAGCCAAATGGTTGTAGGACTTGATGTCTGATGCAGTTCATTAAAAGAATAATCGGCTTACTATATATATATATATATATATATATATATATATATATATATATATATATATATATATATATATATATATATATATAGGTATAACTATGTAACGGAACATTAAAGAGAGGGAAATCTTTAACACACACAAAAGGTTAACCTGAGCAGATGTAATCTCTGTTGGCCTCAGTGGCGGTTTGTATACATAATTTTTCTTCGCAACATGTACTGTGCATTTAAGTGCGTACTTGAGTATTAATGGGTATTTTTAATGCAATTTGTATACTTAACTAGGGCATACTTCTATTTGTCGTCACATGCTGTATGTAATGTTTCATTGTGTCGAACGCGCTATTACCAGTTTAGACTGGTCGGCGAATTGTATAGAGGCAGGTGGGTTAGCCGACCTGACTGACTTTAAAGTCACGTCTCGCCAAGAGATAGAGGGGCGGGCAGTTTGTAAACATGTCTGAAACCATTCCAGCATTATACGCCGGTCACCGGGCTTTGTAGTGATTATGCAAAAACTACCATAAGCCGGCCCTGCACTTATTGTTGATCGGACGGTGAGCGGGGGAGAGTAAGAAAACTGCAGCGCAGTTCAGCCTTGATCAGATTAAAAGAAGGGGAGGCGTGTTCATTTCATGTATCTAGTTAAGACCTGTTTATTGTTGTGACGTGTTGTAATATTTATGTTTATTTAGCACGATGATATATTAGTTGTTTGTATTTTCTATACAGCCAACCCCGGTTAGTTTAGGCCCTACGCTGAAGCCTTAGGCCTGATTACCTTCCTGGAGGAAGGGTCGCACAATTTATCGACCTTTACAGCTGGGTTGCACGTAACTACATGCGTGCCTTGTTCATCACCCTATTACGGGCCCATTGATGAGTGGCCTGTGCTTGAAGAACCAAGACTTCGCCCAACACCCAATAAGATGAGCGCTCATGCTCCGTTTGCACCAGTTCTCTTTACCAAGCTACATCGTCCCTTATCAGTGAGGACCGCTATAGTAGTAGTGGGCCATTACACAAAAAGTGGATTTTTCCTCATCATTTGTTTTATCTTGAGTGTTGCCATCGCGACCCCCGATTTCCTGGATTTACAGCAGAGTGCCGTCAATTCATTGATTAAATCAGCAATTACCCTGGAGAAGATAGGGTCAAAATTTCTCCGTCGGCTAACCGTGATCCCAGTGAAGCAGCAACGCACACGTGCCAACGAAGAAGGATTTGGGGATAAAGTGCACTCACATTAATTGTGGGGAGGGTAGATTGTTTAAGAACTTGTGTACAAAATGAATCGAGTGAAGTGATTAGCAGTGTTGCTGACAGGGACAAGTCAGCGGGATGGTGTTGTGTAGGTATAGTTCTTTATTTCAGGGTTTTTCCAGCAAAGGAAATGTATCCACGCCAAAATTGTGGGAGAGTGGAACCTATGAGTTTTTTCCGGGAGTGTTCCCAATATTTTTCTACTAACCTTTGGTTTGAGTATCTCGTACACTTGATATGTGCATATTACTGAAGTATTTTTGTTGTCGTGATTCTTCTTCTTCTTCTTCGTTCGCCCTGAAAAGGACGGTGGTTGCGTTGTGTCTGTTTACAACGTAGCTGTGATATCTGCACCTTTCGGTCGACACATCCGACTTCTGCACGGCATTTTTTAGGACCGGGTTTGCCTTCCCATTTCGATCCACACTCGCTCAGCCAGCCTGCACAGCTGCAGACTGTTTCCAGGACCACCTTGTCGTGATTGATTTCATGCTTATTTATCAGAGTTTTTTTTCTGTTGTTAATAAAATATATATATATAATTTCTGTACTGATCAGATTTCCTTTCCTGTCTGTACCGGTATTCTTTAACTTGTACTCGTACTGTTGTATGGGGCTACACTGTAGTGTAATACAACCTTATCTCCTAAGTAGAGCAAGAGGCAGTGTGGCAGTAGTGGAATAAAAGGTCACTGAGTGGTGAGAGGAGAGTCAGTATAGGTTCTCACCCTCGATAATTATAAGTCACACTATTTCGTCTTGTCTCTGACATCACAAAGACTTGGTTCTCGTCAGACAGACTCTTACATAACTCACTCGTGAGAGTGAGCCAGATTTATAGATAGGATACACTTTGACAGATTTATATGCTGTGGGGAAGTAGTTGTGTGCAATGCATTGGTTGTACACATAGGTTAAGGAGTCGCAAATAATGGGCGCAGCGTAACGTAGAATCTTTTTTCTGATACCATCAAGCCCAGATGAATTGTTGTTTTTTAATGCCAAGATATATTTGAGAACTTCATGTACTGTTAGAAAAGGAATATCTCTTAGATCTGTTATGGTGTGTTCAGTGTTGCAGAAGGCTGTAAATTTGCTAATATCGCAGTCCATTGGCTTTGGTGTCGACTTGAGATGGCGAATTTCTGTTTTGAAGTGGTTACTAAAATGAGTTGCCATGAGGGAGCAGCTTATTGGTAAAGAGTTTAGTGACTTTGATTTATGAGTTAGTGTTCTATTTTTTTTTTTTCCTCGCTTGAGGTCGCATATTTTTTCCTCGCATGAGGTCGCATTATCCCCGCCCAAACCCGGCCCTGGTCAAGACCACATGTCCCAACACAAGAAGACCCAATGACAACATGTGTCACCGTAGTGATCTTCTGTGTTCTCACACAAGAGACCTAATGACACATGAATGTCACTGTACCGGTCCCTGTGTCTAGACACATGATCCTAACCAAAAGCCGGATTCTAGGCATTGGGTTGTACAGCGTAAAATACGCTGCAGTTAAAGTCAGTCGAACAGTTATTTGGTGTTAACAAGATGAAAGAGTATATAAAAATGGGTTAGAAAATTAGAATAATTTAAGTGATAGGCTATTCGTTCTTAACATGGGAGATAAAAGAATGAAAATGTAGTGTTTTTTGTAAGTGAGGGAACCTTTTTAGACTTTAAAATATCTCAAGTATACATCATTAGAGTTTATCAAATTTGCATATCAGATTAGTTTTAGTAAAGATATAGAAGGATTAATGAAACTAAGGTAAAAAGTACTAAGGGGAATAACTATGAATATTAACGCCCTTTACAGTTAAGAGAACGCAGAGCAGAGTAGAACGCACGTGAAAATAGTGACTAGAGGTAAACAGTTATGTATCACAGTTCACGGAGCTGACAGCATAGAATTAAGCGTGGCGATAGGTTAGTGAACTGAACAACGGACCAATCGCTTTCACTAAAAAAAACAACTTTGGATCATCGGATAGGAAATTGAAGGACGAAAAGAGATCAGTCCCATGAGAAACTTTGCGGAAGCAAGAAGTGCCGAACTGGACTCAGTTCGATTCTTGGATTTTTCTGTGTTTCCAGGACTTTTTTGTGGTGTTAGCTTAGCTGTGTTAGCTAGGCTAACTGTTGTGACTGTTGTTTACATTTCAATTTGGTCTAGTACCAAGAAGAAAAGAAAAAAAATGTCAGCACCATCCGTGCCTGTTATTATGATAAATAGAGAAAACGATTTGGAGGGAGGAGAGGTGCATAGGAAAGGCACTCTTGTGATTACCATCTCAGGGCCACAAGCCAATCGTGCGTCCTACTCGCTTTTAACCAGCATCCTAGCCGGACCAGCCGGGGTTGGAACCAGTGGCATCGCCACCCTTTATAGATTTTCTGGGCCCTTCAAGTGGTTTGCCACTTTAACAGCAGCGGCCCAGATGAAGCACTATGCAGGGCTTCATGGGAAAAAGTTAGAGTGGTCGAATCCCCAGATGACGGTATATATAGAGCATCTGGATAAGGAAAAATCCAAGGGAGTTCTGCATTGGATCCCCTCGACGATGAAGGCGGAGGCAGTGCAAAGGATTGCGGCGGCAGAATCAGGCGACAAAGATGCAGAGGTGTCGCGAATCAAGGTAGCACACGATGAATGGAACTTTTTTTTCAAACCTTCAGCACACCAGGTGCCGCATTTTGTCCACCTAAAAATGGAGAATGAAGGTGAGAAGCTCCAGAGAGTGTGGGTGGCCCTTCCAGGGCGTAGAATACAATGCTCCATTTGCGGTCTTGACACGCACTGGGTCAGCCAGTGCCCAAGGAGGCGGGGGGCCACCACCCAAGTTAAACAAACCAGGGAAGAGGAGGCGGCTGAAAACAAAACACTGGCGGAACAGAACCGCCGGGATGAGAGCCCCGCGCCAGGACACACCGCACGAGAGAGCCCCGAGCCAGAAAACATTGTGCGAGACAGCCCCGCATCAGAGAGCCCTGAACTTGAATCGGGCAGAAGCGAAATTGATTTCCAGGATGTACTTTCCAAAAAAGGTGAGAAAAATAGAAAGAGGCTATTAAAACAGGCAGCTGGGCCTGTTAAGCCAAAAGAAGTGAGGCGAAGCAACAGCAATTCGCCTAAAAAGCATTCCCCAAGTAGGACAGCCCTACCAATATCACCTAGGGCGGCCATGTCACCTTCCCCGAGGAAAGGCTCGTCAACACCTGTGGTTGATGAGCGGTCCATGTCCGCGCCGAACAGCCCCAGAAGGTCAAGTCCCGAAGTCCTAGAGTTGCCTACGAACACACAAGTGAGTTGGGCGGAAGCGACGGCAATGGACGACGAAATGGAAGCCGCGCTGTCGCCAGCTGACCTATTTATTGACGGGAAAATGTTTGAAGACGTGAGTGACGGATGAACATGTCTTTACAAGCTTTTCTTCCCTGCACTGGGGCCCAGTGCGAGATGAGTCAAGATTCAAGTTCCGAGCAGGTGAAACACGTGAGAGGGTTTATGACGAACGGTGCATGTGAAGGCACGCCTGAGCTGCACCCCGAAGCTACCCTCCCCTTTGAGCCTGTGAGAAGCTTGAACGATAGACTGCCAGTGCGTGGGAAGATGTGCCCCCTTAAGTGGACTCAAGCATGCAAGTTCGGAAAAATAAAAGAAATGTATTTTTTTAAAGTAAAATCTAAAAACCCCTATAGTTTAGGACGAGTTAGTTATGATTTAAGAGTGTTGTGTTTTTATTTTAATGTAAATAAGTTTAGCAGTATTTTAATGTATGTTTTGACACAGCACACACACAACTAACATGCGCACAGTTTCATTTAAGCAGTCAACTCCCCCTTCCCTGACGGGGGTGGGAATGTTAGGCGACGCGGTTTTATCTGCGCCCAGCCTAAATTATCAGTGCGGAACGGATAGTCAGCCCCAGATCACTATTCCGTCAGGTAGTCATGTAACTAGGTTAGCAGGTCAGCCTTCATGCACCGCTTCGTCGAGTAATGCAAACATAAATGTGTCGAGAGACCTAGTTACGACGGAGAGCGGTCAGCCCACAGTCACCGCTCTGCTGTGTAAGCCATGTACATCAAGTATCACTTTGCCTAGTACATTTATTACAACACACAATAAACCATCAACTAGCGCTTTGTTGTGTAATTTACCTGTGGCGGGTAGCCAGCCCCAGACCACTGCCCTGCCTTGTAATTCAAAAGAGACAAACGGTCCGCCAGTCCCCGTTTTGTCAAATATTTTAGATATGGCAAGTGGCCACTCTGCCACTTTGCCAAGCAGGCAGTTTATAGCGAGTGGCCAACCTCAGCTTACCACTCCGACATGCAGTCTAGTGATAATATCTCTCAATATCAATGGTTTGAGAAATAAGCTAGACCATGTAATTAAACTAATTAAAAAAGAGAAACCCGACTTTTTGTTTTTGCAGCAAACGGGAATTACTTCTGGTTATCATGCCGACCAGATTGTAACTAGATTAGGACTGAAGCATGGTTGGTTCGCCCGGGGCACCTGCCATGGGGGTACTGCCATCCTCCAAATAAATGAGGATTGGGAAGCAGTACATTATAGAACAGACAATTGTGGCAGAATTGTCATTATACAAATACAAAATAAACACAATAAACATGACACGCACACACTCATCAATATATACGCACCCGCACTATACACTGACCAACCCAAATTTTACGACGGACTGTATGACACTATAGATAAGCACTACAAAGGAACTAGAATAGTGTTAGGGGGAGATTTTAACTGTGTTTTGGCCAATTTAGACAGTAGTTCCTTTGGACCCGTATCCCAGAGAAAGAAAATTCAAATCCCCCTATCAATACGACACTTACAACCCATCCTTGACAAACATGACCTAGTAGACGTTTACAGAAAACTACAACCGAACACACAAGCTTTCACATTTCACGACAAGACAAACCCTTATTTTAGACAGGCCTCAAGACTGGACAGGTTTTACGCATCCAATAGTTACAATATACATAAAACTTACCATTTAAAAAACACGCTTAAATTTACAGACCATCAAGCAGTATACACAGTTTTAAGTACGGGGCACACATATACAAAATTAAAGAGATCCCCACATTGGAAATTCAACAATAATTTGCTAACAAATACTTTCTTCACAGACACAATAACACAACTCATTCAGGGTTACACACAGGATATCCCCAATAACAACATTGCAGAATATTGGGACCTGTTAAAAAACACAATAAGGGATAGAACACAGATTTTAGCAACAACAATACACAGGGCTTTTAAGAGGGAACAAAATATATTAGAAGACGCAATAAGTTTAACAAAGCAGATAGACAAATCTAACCCACACATTCATTCTTTAGAAGAGCAGTTAGACCTGTACAAACAACACACATACCAAGGAGCTCTCCTTAGGTCAAAATTAAATACTATTACACAAGAAACACCCAGTAGACAATATTTAGCGATTGAGCAAAATGTACAACACAGTAGACAGATTCACGAAATATTTGACATGAATGGAAAGCATCAGACAGAAGACACTAATATTAGGCACGCTTTTTTTTAATACTACACACAATTATACCCTAAAGAACCAACTAACGTAAACACACAGGATAAATTTCTACACTACACAAAACGTTTAAGTGATGATGAGAGCAAAAAATTAGACGAAACTTTAACTTTAGAAAACTTAAGGGAAGCGATTAGTACTTTCCAGAAAAATAAATCACCCGGCCCAGATGGGTTAACGGCAGAATTTTACTTTTTCTTTTTCCCAATTTTAGGCCCCCTTTTAATTAAAGTATTTGAGGAAGCCTTCCAGAAAGGAGAGCTTCCGAATAGTTTAAATGAATCCTTTATTACTTTAATACCTAAAGATAATGCTGACAGAAAGTCAATAAAAAATTACAGGCCTATTTCGCTTTTAAATACTGATTATAAAATCTTGGCCAAAGCTCTCACTCTGAAACTTAAATTATTCATGAAGAAGTTGGTACATCCTGACCAACAATGCAGCGTACATGGTAGGAACATTTGTAGACATACACACTTCATAAGGGATTTCATTACATCCACGCATGATAGACAGTGTCAAAGTGCAATACTATCACTAGATCAGGAAAAAGCCTTTGACAGGGTATCACATTCCTTTCTACACAAAACTTTACAAGCAAACAACATAGTTACTTATTTTAGAACATGGATAGAGATCTTATACAAAAAACCCCACAGTAGAATACTAATTAATCACAGTTTAAGTGACCCAGTTAGGCTGACACGATCAGTGAGACAGGGTTGCCCTTTGTCTCCCCTGTTATACGTTTTAACACTAGAACCAGTGCTGGAAAAAAATAAGACAAGATGTAAACATCACGGGGACTTTTGTACCCGGGCAGGGGGAAAGAAAATCATTAGCGTACGCTGATGATACTCTATTCCTTCCAGCAACTGTAGATTCCATAAGAAAGATATTAGAAACCTTTACAGAGTTTGGATACGCTAACGAATCCATACTAAATATTCAAAAATCTAGTTTAATGGGTTTAGGTAAATGGGCAAATAAAACAGATTTCCCTTTTCAGTTAACGCAAGTTAACAGAATCAAAATTTATGGGATAAGCTACTCTTGTAACCCCCATGACCCCAATACAGAGACATGGATAAAGTTAGTAGATAAAATTCAAAACATGTTAGAGAAATATAAATGTAAGACAGCTACTATTTTTGGGAGAAGTGTCATTGTGAACTGTTTCATTATGCCAAAAATTATATATACAGCAAATATCCAAATCATACCGAAAACAATTGTAACTAAAATAAATGTGTTGATTAGGAGTTTTATTTTTAGGAGCACCTTTAAAAGTATTAAACACGCAACCCTAATACAACCTAAGATCAAGGGAGGGATAGCTTTACAAGACATTAACACTAAGATTAAAGCTTTAAGGGTTAAATATATAGGGGAGATTATAAAAAATCCAGGTCTTTACCCATTAGCACACTACTACATTGGACTTAGGTTAATTAAATTACACAAGTTAGAAAATAATCAACCACATTTCTTTGGGACCCCACCACCCTTTTATAGGATATGCCTACAAAACTTAAAAGGAAACGAACAGTTAGTAAAGCAAGACACCAAACTCATATACAAATTATTAGTTGCAGCACAGGAACCCTATTTAGGTACACGGATTAAACGAGGGTACAATCTTTTCATAACAGACTACACGCAAAGCTTCACAAACATTCACGCATTAAACGTTAAGCCACAAGCCAAACAAGTTACGTTTAGGTTACTGTACGGTTTAACACCTATCATGAGCAAGCATTCAGCAATGAAAGCAGGCAAGACGCTACCAAGGTGTAAACTGTGCAGTAACAACATAGTAGCAGAAACAGAGGACCACTTGTTTTACACTTGTAGGACAGTGGTCCCTACAATAAACAAACTAAGAACACTGATAGCTTCCAAAACACCGCAATCACTCAACATGTATCAAGCGGTCATGTTGAATACTTTACCGACTCTACCGAGACAGACGGAGCTTAAACTCTTAACTTTATTAGCAGAATTTAGATACTTAATATGGACGTGTAGGAACAGAGCTGTACATGACGGCATACATTATAACAGTACAATATTCACACAAATATACGAACGTACGACGCAACACATAACAGAACAAATTTGAAATTTTTTGCTGTTTGTAATAAATAATTAAGAACCCTTATTGACCCTTTGGTCGTCATACAAAGCAGGTAGCTTTGGTTGTAAATACTCCATAACATATGTCCTCATCTCATGGTAGGGTGTCATCATCATTTAGTAATGTACCATCAATCAATTTCATCTTCATTCATCATCAAATAACATGTACCTTTGTGAACTTTAACTTGAATAAAGTTATTTTAGGGGGGGGGGGGGAGGGAAGGGGGGGGGGGTTTATCATTAGTATGGTTTATTGTTATATTGTGTTATCTTTAGTATGTTTATCTTTAGTATGTGATATTGTTTAAACAATTTCGTACTTTTATATTGTTATATGGTTTATTATAGTTATTGACTTGTCGTAATGATAGCTTGGGGAGAGGGGGGGGAGAGGGGGGGGGGGGGTTACTTTACTTTACTTTATTATGTGATATTTGTAAAAATGTTGTAAATAATATGGATATATTTTGACCTGAATAAAGGTATTTAAAAAAAAAATGTGTTAGTCTTAGCTGTTAGCTAGGCTAACTTGTGACTTTGTTTTGTTCCAATTTGGTGTATAACCAAGAGGATCTGTCAATAATAATGCCTGCTCCTATTGTGCCGGTGTTTGATGTTAACATGGAGGAAGATTTGGAAGGAGGCGAAATTCACAGAAAAGGTACGTTGGTCATTTCTATCACTGGGCCACAAGCCAATCGTGCATCATACACGTTGATTGCGAGCATATTAGCCGGACCAGCCGGCGTTGGAACAAGTGGTGTTGCCACCCTGTACCGCTTTGCGGGACCATTTAACACATTAACTACCGCGAGCCGGTGGGACCGGCTTTTGAAATCCTATCATTTGGACCGCGAGCCGCTCAGAGCATCGATCTATGTTTAGTAATAAAACAAATGAAAAATGTACTGATACACTTTCCCAAAGCATGGTTGTTGTAGAACACTGGAAAATTGATATTATGTTCATATTTTTCAGCGTTTTGGGTTAGTTACCAAATCGTGTAAAACTGTTTGCCGTGGCAACTAGTGATAGGACCACAAAAAATGCTTGTACATCTCATCTAACGGCTGAATAGGCTAGAAACTTGTTTCAACAATTGACTGATAGATCTAGCGACGAGGACAAGAGTGAAAACGGTGTGCACATTGATTGAAATAGTGATATTGATAGAGATGGGGGGCAAGCAGTTATAATTTTGTGGAAATATTGCAAGTCCTTGGCCATTGCAGGGCCGTTAAATAGCAACAACCTCTATTAGATTTACAAATTGTGTTTATTGTAATAATACATTCATTTATATTTAAAATTACGTGTAATTCATAAAAATCTGTAAATAATTACGAAAACTACAGCTTACTTTGTGCAAACACCGACAGGATGAAAATGGGAAAAAAATTTAATTCGGCCACAGTGTGTTTTTCAATTCGGTAGTTAATGTGTTAAATGGTATGCTACCCTAACAACTGCAGCCCACATGAAGCACTATCAGGGCTTATACGGGAAAAAGTTTGAATGGACTAATCCTCATATGTCCATATACATTGAGCACCAGGACAAAGAAAAGTCCAAGGGGGTTCTTCACTGGCTGCCCCCTACCATGAAGCCTGCAGCTGTGCAAAGAATCGCGGCAACAGTGTCGGGAGACAAGGAGGCAGAAGTTTTTAGGATCAAAACGGCCCACGACAAGTGGAACTTTTTGTATAAGCCTTCTGAGCGTCAGGTACCCCACTTCATTAATTTAAAAATGGACGAGCAAGTTGATAAATTCCAACGGGTGTGGGTGGCCTTGCCAGGGAGGAGAATGCAATGTGCCATTTGTGGAGAAGATACTCACTGGGTGAGTCAATGCCCCAAGAAGCGAGGGGCCCCCCTCAAGAAGACGAGAGAGGAAGAAGCAGTGGAGATTGACAAGACACCGGCGGAAGAGTGCAGGGCAAAAGAGCTCCCTGCCCCAGAGAGCCCCCGGATCTTGGTAGACGCTGACGGCTTCACCAAGTTAACTCTTAAAGGCCGGAACGACGCTGGTAGCGTACATCCGCAAAACCCCTAGAAGCCTAAACGACGTTGGGAACGTCACTTTTGT
Source organism: Oreohelix idahoensis (assembly GCA_024509875.1). NCBI lineage: Eukaryota > Metazoa > Mollusca > Gastropoda > Stylommatophora > Oreohelicidae > Oreohelix > Oreohelix idahoensis. The sequence goes on along the minus strand of JAMPIV010002269.1, from coordinate 25,828 downwards.
TTTCCGTGAAATTTTTTCCGTATTTTCGTTATAACTCATGACTGAATACTATATGTAGAATATCACTAAAAATCCTTCATATTCTAATTCTACATTCATTTATCTTTACTGTGATGTATAATATGTGTGTCTTTGTTGTGTAATAACTCAGAAACTTTAGAATTTATAAAGGTACTGCTTTAAGGTACAAAAATAATTCTGGCAAAACTCGTGAAAAAATTCCGGCTTGCAAGAGTTAATTAACGACAAGAAGAGAAAGATGCTCCTGGCAGCGGGGCCAGGAAAAACCAAAGAAAGCAGACGCCATCAACCTGAGAGGTCTCCAACCAAGCGATCCCCGTGTAAGCAAAGTTTACCGTCATCGCCTAGGGCGACTACACAAGATCCTTCCCCAAGGTATGTGTCAATGCCCATTGTTGATACACAGGAAGCATCTCGGCCAAATAACCCTGTAAGGGGATCACCAAGTAAATCTGAAGTTACAGAGGCGCCGACGCCAGCTAATACCCAAATATGCATGAGTTGGGCGGCGGACACAGAACAAGACGAAGACATGGAGGCGATGATGTCGCAGGTCAGCCTGTATATTGACGGGCAACCCTTCGAAGATGTAAGCGACGAATGAGTCAGCCCTTACAAGCCTACCTTTCCTGCACTGAAGAGTGCAACCAGATGGTGTCCTGTGTCAGGCAAGCAAGAGGTGTGTGTCCCGGAGGTCAGATGACGAATGGTGCGTGTGTGGGCACGCCCAAGATGCACCCCGCTGTCATCCCCCCTGTGAGCTCACTGACGAGAAGAATACCATACTACCAGTGCGTGGAAAGATGTGCCCCCTCAAGTGGACCCAAGCTTACAATTTTAAAGAAATAAAAATAATGTATTTATATAAAGTAAAATGTACCAATACCTATAGTTTAGGAAGACTTACTTATGATTTAAGAGTTTTGTGTTTATTTAATGTAAATAGTCTTTTGATAATTAGGTTTGTTCACAATACACACACTTAAACATGCGCACAGTTTCCTTTAAGCAGACAACTCCACCCCCTACTGGGGTGGGATGTTTAGGCGACGCGGTTTCACCTGCGTCGAGCCTAAATAATCATAGCAGAACGGATAGTCAGCCCCAGATCACTATTCCGTCAGGCAGTCATGTAACTAAGTTAGCAGGTCAGCCTTTATGCACCGCTTCGTCAAGAAATGCAAACATGAATGTGTCGAGTGACCTAGTTACGACAGAAAGCGGTCAGCCGACGGGCACCGCTATGCTGTGTAAACAATGTGTAATAAATGACCAGTTTACTACTTTGCCTCCTAAAATCATTGAAACACATAATAAACCATCAACTAGTGTTTTATTGAGTAACTCACCTGTAGCGAGTAGCCAGCCTCAGACCACTACTCAGCTTTGTAACCCAAAAAAGACAGACGGTTCGCAAGCCCCCGTTTTGTCAAATAGTTTAGATATGGCAAGTGGCCACTCTGCCACTTTGCCATGTAGACAGTTTGCAACAAGTGGCCAACCCTCAGATACCACTTTGTCAAGCAGCCTAGTTGTTATATCCCTCAATATCAACGGTTTGAGGAATAAGCTAGAGCACGTTATCAAACTGATTAAAAAAGAGAAAACCCGACTTTTTGTTCTTGCAGCAAACGGGAATTACTTCTGGTTATCATGCCGACCAGATTGTAACTAGGTTAGGACTGAAGCATGGTTGGTTCGCCCGGGGCACCTGCCATGGGGGTACTGCCATCCTCCAAATAAATGAGGATTGGGAAGCAGTACATTATAGAACAGACAATTGTGGCAGAATTGTCATAATTCAAATACAAAGCAAACACAATAAACATGACATGCACACACTCATTAATATATACGCACCCACATTATACACTGACCAACCCAAATTCTACGACGGACTGTATGACATTATAGATAAGCATTACAAAGGAACTAGAATAGTGTTAGGGGGAGACTTCAACTGTGTTTTGGCTAGTTTAGACAGTAGTTCCTTGGCCCCCGTATATCACAGAAAGAAAATGCAAATACCCCAATCAATACGACACTTACAACCCATTCTTGACAAACATGACCTAGTAGACGCTTACAGAAAACTACAACCGAACACACAAGCTTTCACATTTCATGACAAGATAAACCCATATTTTAGACAGGCCTCAAGACTGGACAGAATATACGCAACAAACAGTTACAACATACACAAAACTTATCACATTAAAAATACGCTTAAATTTACAGACCACCAGGCAGTATACACAGTTCTAAGTACGGGACACACATATACAAAATTAAAGAGATCCCCACATTGGAAATTCAACAATAACTTGCTAACAAATACCTTCTTCACAGATACAATAACACAACTCATTCAGGGTTACACACAGGATATTCCCAATAACAACATTGCAGAATATTGGGACCTGCTAAAAAAACGCAATAAGGGACAGAACACAGACTTTAGCAACAACAATACACAGGGCTTTTAAGAGGGAACAAAATATATTAGAAGATGCAATAAGTTTAACAAAACAGATAGACAAATCTAACCCACACATTCATTCTTTAGAAGAACAACTAGACCTGTACAAACAACACACATACCAAGGAGCTCTCCTTAGGTCAAAATTAAATACTATTACACAAGAAACACCCAGTAGACAATATTTAGCGATTGAACAAAATGTACAACACAGTAGACAGATTCAGGAAATATTTGATATGAATGGGAAACAACAGACAGAAGACATTAATATTAGACACGCCTTTTTTGAATACTACACAAAATTATACACTAAAGAACCAACTAACGAAAACATACAGGATAAATTTCTACACTACACAAAACGTTTAAGTGATGATGAGAGCAAAAAATTAGACGAAACTTTAACTTTAGAAAACTTAAGGGAAGCTATCAGTACTTTCCAAAAAAATAAATCACCCGGCCCAGATGGGTTAACGGCAGAATTTTACTTTTTCTTTTTCCCAATTTTAGGCCCCCTTTTAATTAAAGTATTTGAGGAAGCCTTCCAGAAAGGAGAGCTTCCGAATAGCTTAAATGAATCCTTTATTACTTTAATACCTAAAGATAATGCTGACAGAAAGTCAATAAAAAATTACAGGCCTATTTCGCTTTTAAATACTGATTATAAAATCTTGGCCAAAGCTCTCACTCTGAAACTTAAATTATTCATGAAGAAGTTGGTACATCCTGACCAACAATGCAGCGTACATGGTAGGAACATTTGTAGACATACACACTTCATAAGGGATTTCATTACATACACGCATGATAGACAGTGTCAAAGTGCAATACTATCACTAGATCAGGAAAAAGCCTTTGACAGGGTATCACATTCCTTTCTACACAAAACTTTACAAGCAAACAACATAGGTACTTATTTTAGAACATGGATAGAGATCTTATACAAAAAACCCCACAGTAGAATACTAATTAATCACAGTTTAAGTGACCCAGTTAGGCTGACACGATCAGTGAGACAGCGTTGCCCTTTGTCTCCCCTGTTATACGTTTTAACACTAGAACCAGTGCTGGAAAAAATAAGACAAGATGTAAACATCACGGGGACTTTTGTACCCGGGCAGGGGGAAAGAAAATCATTAGCGTACGCTGATGATACTCTATTCCTTCCAGCAACTGTAGATTCCATAAGAAAGATATTAGAAACCTTTACAGAGTTTGGATACGCTAACGAATCCATACTAAATATTCAAAAATCTAGTTTAATGGGTTTAGGTAAATGGGCAAATAAAACAGATTTCCCTTTTCAGTTAACGCAAGTTAACAGAATCAAAATTTATGGGATAAGCTACTCTTGTAACCCCCATGACCCCAATACAGAGACATGGATAAAGTTAGTAGATAAAATTCAAAACATGTTAGAGAAATATAAATATAAGACAGCTACTATTTTTGGGAGAAGTATCATAGTGAACTGTTTCATTATGCCAAAAATTATATATACAGCAAATATCCAAATCATACCAAAAACAATTGTAACTAAAATAAATGTGTTGATTAGGAGTTTTATTTTTAGGAGCACCTTTAAAAGTATTAAACACGCAACCCTAATACAACCTAAGAACAAGGGAGGGATAGCTTTACAAGACATTAACACTAAGATTAAAGCTTTAAGGGTTAAATATATAGGGGAGATTATAAAAAATCCAGGTCTTTACCCATTAGCACACTACTACATTGGACTTAGGTTAATTAAATTACACAAGTTAGAAAATAATCAACCACATTTCTTTGGGACCCCACCACCCTTTTATAGGATATGCCTACAAAACTTAAAAGGAAACGAACAGTTAGTAAAGCAAGACACCAAACTCATATACAAATTATTAGTTGCAGCACAGGAACCCTATTTAGGTACACGGATTAAACGAGGGTACAATCTTTTCATAACAGACTACACGCAAAGCTTCACAAACATTCACGCATTAAACGTTAAGCCACAAGCCAAACAAGTTACGTTTAGGTTACTGTACGGTTTAACACCTATCATGAGCAAGCATTCAGCAATGAAAGCAGGCAAGGCGCTACCAAGGTGTAAACTGTGCAGTAACAACATAGTAGAAACAGAGGACCACTTGTTTTACACTTGTAGGACAGTGGTCCCTACAATAAACAAACTAAGAACACTGATAACTTCCAAAACACCGCAATCACTCAACATGTATCAAGCGGTCATGTTGAATACTTTACCGACTTTACCGAGACAGACGGAGCTTAAACTCTTAACTTTATTAGCAGAATTTAGATACTTAATATGGACGTGTAGGAACAGAGCTGTACATGACGGCATACATTATAACAGTACAATATTCACACAAATATACGAACGTACGACGCAACACATAACAGAACAAATTTGAAATTTTTTGCTGTTTGTAATAAATAATTAAGAACCCTTATTGACCCTTTGGTCGTCATACAAAGCAGGTAGCTTTGGTTGTAAATACTCCATAACATATGTCCTCATCTCATGGTAGGGTGTCATCATCATTTAGTAATGTACCATCAATCAATTTCATCTTCATTCATCATCAAATAACATGTACCTTTGTGAACTTTAACTTGAATAAAGTTATTTTAGGGGGGGGGGAGAGAAGGGGGAGGGGGTTTATCATTAGTATGGTTTATTGTTATATTGTGTTATCTTTAGTATGTTTATCTTTAGTATGTGATATTGTTTAAACAATTTCGTACTTTTATATTGTTATATTGTTTATTATAGTTATTGACTTGTCGTAATGATAGTTTGGGGAGGGGGGGGGGGGGGAGGGAGGGGGGGGGGGTACTTTACTTTACTTTATTATGTGATATTTGTAAAAATGTTGTAAATAATATGGATATATTTTGACCTGAATAAAGGTATTTAAAAAAAAAAAAGTGTTAGTCTTAGCTGTTAGCTAGGCTAACTTGTGACTTTGTTTTGTTCCAATTTGGTGTATAACCAAGAGGATCTGTCAATAATAATGCCTGCTCCTATTGTGCCGGTGTTTGATGTTAACATGGAGGAAGATTTGGAAGGAGGTGAAATTCACAGAAAAGGTACGTTGGTCATTTCTATCACTGGGCCACAAGCCAATCGTGCATCATACTCGTTGATTGCGAGCATATTAGCCGGACCAGCCGGCGTTGGAACAAGTGGTGTTGCCACCCTGTACCGCTTTGCGGGACCATTTAAATGGTATGCTACCCTAACAACTGCAGCCCACATGAAGCACTATCAGGGCTTGCACGGAAAGAAGTTTGAATGGACTAATCCTCATATGTCCATATACATTGAGCACCAGGACAAAGAAAAGTCCAAGGGGGTTCTTCACTGGCTGCCCCCTACCATGAAGCCTGCAGCTGTGCAAAGAATCGCGGCAACAGTGTCGGGAGACAAGGAGGCAGAAGTTTTTAGGATCAAAACGGCCCACGACAAGTGGAACTTTTTGTATAAGCCTTCTGAGCGTCAGGTACCCCACTTCATTAATTTAAAAATGGACGAGCAAGTTGATAAATTCCAACGGGTGTGGGTGGCCTTGCCAGGGGGGGAGAATGCAATGTGCCATTTGTGGAGAAGATACTCACTGGGTGAGTCAATGCCCCAAGAAGCGAGGGGCCCCCCTCAAGAAGACGAGAGAGGAAGAAGCAGTGGAGATTGACAAGACACCGGCGGAAGAGTGCAGGGCAAAAGAGCTCCCTGCCCCAGAGAGCCCCCGGATCTTGGTAGACGCTGACGGCTTCACCAAGATAATTAACGACAAGAAGAGAAAGATGCTCCTGGCAGCGGGGCCAGGAAAAACCAAAGAAAGCAGACGCCATCAACCTGAGAGGTCTCCAACCAAGCGATCCCCGTGTAAGCAAAGTTTACCGTCATCGCCTAGGGCGACTACACAAGATCCTTCCCCAAGGTATGTGTCAATGCCCATTGTTGATACACAGGAAGCATCTCGGCCAAATAACCCTGTAAGGGGATCACCAAGTAAATCTGAAGTTCCAGAGGCGCCGACGCCAGCTAATACCCAAATATGCATGAGTTGGGCGGCGGACACAGAACAAGACGAAGACATGGAGGCGATGATGTCGCAGGCCAGCCTGTATATTGACGGGCAACCCTTCGAAGATGTAAGCGACGAATGAGTCAGCCCTTACAAGCCTACCTTTCCTGCACTGAAGAGTGCAACCAGATGGTGTCCTGTGTCAGGCAAGCAAGAGGTGTGTGTCCCGGAGGTCAGATGACGAATGGTGCGTGTGTGGGCACGCCCAAGATGCACCCCGCTGTCATCCCCCCTGTGAGCTCACTGACGAGAAGAATACCATACTACCAGTGCGTGGAAAGATGTGCCCCCTCAAGTGGACCCAAGCTTACAAGTTAAAAGAAATAAAAATAATGTATTTATATAAAGTAAAATGTACCAATACCTATAGTTTAGGAAGACTTACTTATGATTTAAGAATTTTGTGTCTATTTAATGTAAATAGTCTTTTGATAATTAGGTTTGTTCACAATACACACACTTAAACATGCGCACAGTTTCCTTTAAGCAGACAACTTCCCCCCCCCCCCTACTGGGGTGGGATGTTTAGGCGACGCGGTTTCACCTGCGTCGAGCCTAAATAATCATAGCAGAACGGATAGTCAGCCCCAGATCACTATTCCGTCAGGCAGTCATGTAACTAAGTTAGCAGGTCAGCCTTTATGCACCGCTTCGTCAAGAAATGCAAACATGAATGTGTCGAGTGACCTAGTTACGACAGAAAGCGGTCAGCCGACGGGCACCGCTATGCTGTGTAAACAATGTGTAATAAATGACCAGTTTACTACTTTGCCTCCTAAAATCATTGAAATACATAATAAACCATCAACTAGTGTTTTATTGAGTAACTCACCTGTAGCGAGTAGCCAGCCTCAGACCACTACTCAGCTTTGTAACCCAAAAAAGACAGACGGTTCGCAAGCCCCCGTTTTGTCAAATAGTTTAGATATGGCAAGTGGCCACTCTGCCACTTTGCCATGTAGACAGTTTGCAACAAGTGGCCAACCCTCAGATACCACTTTGTCAAGCAGCCTAGTTGTTATATCCCTCAATATCAACGGTTTGAGGAATAAGCTAGAGCACGTTATCAAACTGATTAAAAAAGAGAAACCCGACTTTTTGTTCTTGCAGCAAACGGGAATTACTTCTGGTTATCATGCCGACCAGATTGTAACTAGGTTAGGACTGAAGCATGGTTGGTTCGCCCGGGGCACCTGCCATGGGGGTACTGCCATCCTCCAAATAAATGAGGATTGGGAAGCAGTACATTATAGAACAGACAATTGTGGCAGAATTGTCATAATTCAAATACAAAGCAAACACAATAAACATGACATGCACACACTCATTAATATATACGCACCCACATTATACACTGACCAACCCAAATTCTACGACGGACTGTATGACATTATAGATAAGCATTACAAAGGAACTAGAATAGTGTTAGGGGGAGACTTCAACTGTGTTTTGGCTAGTTTAGACAGTAGTTCCTTGGCCCCCGTATATCACAGAAAGAAAATGCAAATACCCCAATCAATACGACACTTACAACCCATTCTTGACAAACATGACCTAGTAGACGCTTACAGAAAACTACAACCGAACACACAAGCTTTCACATTTCATGACAAGAAAAACCCATATTTTAGACAGGCCTCAAGACTGGACAGAATATACGCAACAAACAGTTACAACATACACAAAACTTATCACATTAAAAATACGCTTAAATTTACAGACCACCAGGCAGTATACACAGTTCTAAGTACGGGACACACATATACAAAATTAAAGAGATCCCCGCATTGGAAATTCAACAATAACTTGCTAACAAATACCTTCTTCACAGATACAATAACACAACTCATTCAGGGTTACACACAGGATATTCCCAATAACAACATTGCAGAATATTGGGACCTGCTAAAAAACACAATAAGGGACAGAACACAGACTTTAGCAACAACAATACACAGGGCTTTTAAGAGGGAACAAAATATATTAGAAGATGCAATAAGTTTAACAAAACAGATAGACAAATCTAACCCACACATTCATTCTTTAGAAGAACAACTAGACCTGTACAAACAACACACATACCAAGGAGCTCTCCTTAGGTCAAAATTAAATACTATTACACAAGAAACACCCAGTAGACAATATTTAGCGATTGAACAAAATGTACAACACAGTAGACAGATTCAGGAAATATTTGATATGAATGGGAAACAACAGACAGAAGACATTAATATTAGACACGCCTTTTTTGAATACTACACAAAATTATACACTAAAGAACCAACTAACGAAAACATACAGGATAAATTTCTACACTACACAAAACGTTTAAGTGATGATGAGAGCAAAAAATTAGACGAAACTTTAACTTTAGAAAACTTAAGGGAAGCTATCAGTACTTTCCAAAAAAATAAATCACCCGGCCCAGATGGGTTAACGGCAGAATTTTACTTTTTCTTTTTCCCAATTTTAGGCCCCCTTTTAATTAAAGTATTTGAGGAAGCCTTCCAGAAAGGAGAGCTTCCGAATAGCTTAAATGAATCCTTTATTACTTTAATACCTAAAGATAATGCTGACAGAAAGTCAATAAAAAATTACAGGCCTATTTCGCTTTTAAATACTGATTATAAAATCTTGGCCAAAGCTCTCACTCTGAAACTTAAATTATTCATGAAGAAGTTGGTACATCCTGACCAACAATGCAGCGTACATGGTAGGAACATTTGTAGACATACACACTTCATAAGGGATTTCATTACATACACGCATGATAGACAGTGTCAAAGTGCAATACTATCACTAGATCAGGAAAAAGCCTTTGACAGGGTATCACATTCCTTTCTACACAAAACTTTACAAGCAAACAACATAGGTACTTATTTTAGAACATGGATAGAGATCTTATACAAAAAAACCCCACAGTAGAATACTAATTAATCACAGTTTAAGTGACCCAGTTAGGCTGACACGATCAGTGAGACAGGGTTGCCCTTTGTCTCCCCTGTTATACGTTTTAACACTAGAACCAGTGCTGGAAAAAATAAGACAAGATGTAAACATCACGGGGACTTTTGTACCCGGGCAGGGGGAAAGAAAATCATTAGCGTACGCTGATGATACTCTATTCCTTCCAGCAACTGTAGATTCCATAAGAAAGATATTAGAAACCTTTACAGAGTTTGGATACGCTAACGAATCCATACTAAATATTCAAAAATCTAGTTTAATGGGTTTAGGTAAATGGGCAAATAAAACAGATTTCCCTTTTCAGTTAACGCAAGTTAACAGAATCAAAATTTATGGGATAAGCTACTCTTGTAACCCCCATGACCCCAATACAGAGACATGGATAAAGTTAGTAGATAAAATTCAAAACATGTTAGAGAAATATAAATATAAGACAGCTACTATTTTTGGGAGAAGTATCATAGTGAACTGTTTCATTATGCCAAAAATTATATATACAGCAAATATCCAAATCATACCAAAAACAATTGTAACTAAAATAAATGTGTTGATTAGGAGTTTTATTTTTAGGAGCACCTTTAAAAGTATTAAACACGCAACCCTAATACAACCTAAGAACAAGGGAGGGATAGCTTTACAAGACATTAACACTAAGATTAAAGCTTTAAGGGTTAAATATATAGGGGAGATTATAAAAAAATCCAGGTCTTTACCCATTAGCACACTACTACATTGGACTTAGGTTAATTAAATTACACAAGTTAGAAAATAATCAACCACATTTCTTTGGGACCCCACCACCCTTTTATAGGATATGCCTACAAAACTTAAAAGGAAACGAACAGTTAGTAAAGCAAGACACCAAACTCATATACAAATTATTAGTTGCAGCACAGGAACCCTATTTAGGTACACGGATTAAACGAGGGTACAATCTTTTCATAACAGACTACACGCAAAGCTTCACAAACATTCACGCATTAAACGTTAAGCCACAAGCCAAACAAGTTACGTTTAGGTTACTGTACGGTTTAACACCTATCATGAGCAAGCATTCAGCAATGAAAGCAGGCAAGGCGCTACCAAGGTGTAAACTGTGCAGTAACAACATAGTAGAAACAGAGGACCACTTGTTTTACACTTGTAGGACAGTGGTCCCTACAATAAACAAACTAAGAACACTGATAGCTTCCAAAACACCGCAATCACTCAACATGTATCAAGCGGTCATGTTGAATACTTTACCGACTCTACCGAGACAGACGGAGCTTAAACTCTTAACTTTATTAGCAGAATTTAGATACTTAATATGGACGTGTAGGAACAGAGCTGTACATGACGGCATACATTATAACAGTACAATATTCACACAAATATACGAACGTACGACGCAACACATAACAGAACAAATTTGAAATTTTTTTGCTGTTTGTAATAAATAATTAAGAACCCTTATTGACCCTTTGGTCGTCATACAAAGCAGGTAGCTTTGGTTGTAAATACTCCATAACATATGTCCTCATCTCATGGTAGGGTGTCATCATCATTTAGTAATGTACCATCAATCAATTTCATCTTCATTCATCATCAAATAACATGTACCTTTGTGAACTTTAACTTGAATAAAGTTATTTTAGGGGGGGGGGAGAGAAGGGGGAGGGGGTTTATCATTAGTATGGTTTATTGTTATATTGTGTTATCTTTAGTATGTTTATCTTTAGTATGTGATATTGTTTAAACAATTTCGTACTTTTATATTGTTATATTGTTTATTATAGTTATTGACTTGTCGTAATGATAGTTTGGGGAGAGAAGGGGGGGGAGGGGGGGTGTTACTTTACTTTACTTTATTATGTGATATTTGTAAAAATGTTGTAAATAATATGGATATATTTTGACCTGAATAAAGGTATTTAAAAAAAAAAAAAAAAAAATGTGTTAGTCTTAGCTGTTAGCTACGCTAACTTGTGACTTTGTTTTGTTCCAATTTGGTGTATAACCAAGAGGATCTGTCAATAATAATGCCTGCTCCTATTGTGCCGGTGTTTGATGTTAACATGGAGGAAGATTTGGAAGGAGGTGAAATTCACAGAAAAGGTACGTTGGTCATTTCTATCACTGGGCCACAAGCCAATCGTGCATCATACTCGTTGATTGCGAGCATATTAGCCGGACCAGCCGGCGTTGGAACAAGTGGTGTTGCCACCCTGTACCGCTTTGCGGGACCATTTAAATGGTATGCTACCCTAACAACTGCAGCCCACATGAAGCACTATCAGGGCTTACACGGGAAAAAGTTTGAATGGACTAATCCTCATATGTCCATATACATTGAGCACCAGGACAAAGAAAAGTCCAAGGGGGTTCTTCACTGGCTGCCCCCTACCATGAAGCCTGCAGCTGTGCAAAGAATCGCGGCAACAGTGTCGGGAGACAAGGAGGCAGAAGTTTTTAGGATCAAAACGGCCCACGACAAGTGGAACTTTTTGTATAAGCCTTCTGAGCGTCAGGTACCCCACTTCATTAATTTAAAAAATGGACGAGCAAGTTGATAAATTCCAACGGGTGTGGGTGGCCTTGCCAGGGAGGAGAATGCAATGTGCCATTTGTGGAGAAGATACTCACTGGGTGAGTCAATGCCCCAAGAAGCGAGGGGCCCCCCTCAAGAAGACGAGAGAGGAAGAAGCAGTGGAGATTGACAAGACACCGGCGGAAGAGTGCAGGGCAAAAGAGCTCCCTGCCCCAGAGAGCCCCCGGATCTTGGTAGACGCTGACGGCTTCACCAAGATAATTAACGACAAGAAGAGAAAGATGCTCCTGGCAGCGGGGCCAGGAAAAACCAAAGAAAGCAGACGCCATCAACCTGAGAGGTCTCCAACCAAGCGATCCCCGTGTAAGCAAAGTTTACCGTCATCGCCTAGGGCGACTACACAAGATCCTTCCCCAAGGTATGTGTCAATGCCCATTGTTGATACACAGGAAGCATCTCGGCCAAATAACCCTGTAAGGGGATCACCAAGTAAATCTGAAGTTCCAGAGGCGCCGACGCCAGCTAATACCCAAATATGCATGAGTTGGGCGGCGGACACAGAACAAGACGAAGACATGGAGGCGATGATGTCGCAGGCCAGCCTTATATTGACGGGCAACCCTTCGAAGATGTAAGCGACGAATGAGTCAGCCCTTACAAGCCTACCTTTCCTGCACTGAAGAGTGCAACCAGATGGTGTCCTGTGTCAGGCAAGCAAGAGGTGTGTGTCCCGGAGGTCAGATGACGAATGGTGCGTGTGTGGGCACGCCCAAGATGCACCCCGCTGTCATCCCCCCTGTGAGCTCACTGACGAGAAGAATACCATACTACCAGTGCGTGGAAAGATGTGCCCCCTCAAGTGGACCCAAGCTTACAAGTTAAAAGAAATAAAAATAATGTATTTATATAAAGTAAAATGTACCAATACCTATAGTTTAGGAAGACTTACTTATGATTTAAGAATTTTGTGTCTATTTAATGTAAATAGTCTTTTGATAATTAGGTTTGTTCACAATACACACACTTAAACATGCGCACAGTTTCCTTTAAGCAGACAACTCCCCCCCCCCTACTGGGGTGGGATGTTTAGGCGACGCGGTTTCACCTGCGTCGAGCCTAAATAATCATAGCAGAACGGATAGTCAGCCCCAGATCACTATTCCGTCAGGCAGTCATGTAACTAAGTTAGCAGGTCAGCCTTTATGCACCGCTTCGTCAAGAAATGCAAACATGAATGTGTCGAGTGACCTAGTTACGACAGAAAGCGGTCAGCCGACGGGCACCGCTATGCTGTGTAAACAATGTGTAATAAATGACCAGTTTACTACTTTGCCTCCTAAAATCATTGAAACACATAATAAACCATCAACTAGTGTTTTATTGAGTAACTCACCTGTAGCGAGTAGCCAGCCTCAGACCACTACTCAGCTTTGTAACCCAAAAAAGACAGACGGTTCGCAAGCCCCCGTTTTGTCAAATAGTTTAGATATGGCAAGTGGCCACTCTGCCACTTTGCCATGTAGACAGTTTGCAACAAGTGGCCAACCCTCAGATACCACTTTGTCAAGCAGCCTAGTTGTTATATCCCTCAATATCAACGGTTTGAGGAATAAGCTAGAGCACGTTATCAAACTGATTAAAAAAGAGAAACCCGACTTTTTGTTCTTGCAGCAAACGGGAATTACTTCTGGTTATCATGCCGACCAGATTGTAACTAGGTTAGGACTGAAGCATGGTTGGTTCGCCCGGGGCACCTGCCATGGGGGTACTGCCATCCTCCAAATAAATGAGGATTGGGAAGCAGTACATTATAGAACAGACAATTGTGGCAGAATTGTCATAATTCAAATACAAAGCAAACACAATAAACATGACATGCACACACTCATTAATATATACGCACCCACATTATACACTGACCAACCCAAATTCTACGACGGACTGTATGACATTATAGATAAGCATTACAAAGGAACTAGAATAGTGTTAGGGGGAGACTTCAACTGTGTTTTGGCTAGTTTAGACAGTAGTTCCTTGGCCCCCGTATATCACAGAAAGAATATCCGAATAGCCATCGCAAGACGACACTTACAACCCATTCTTGACAAACATGACCTAGTAGACGCTTACAGAAAACTACAACCGAACACACAAGCTTTCACATTTCATGACAAGATAAACCCATATTTTAGACAGGCCTCAAGACTGGACAGAATATACGCAACAAACAGTTACAACATACACAAAACTTATCACATTAAAAATACGCTTAAATTTACAGACCACCAGGCAGTATACACAGTTCTAAGTACGGGACACACATATACAAAATTAAAGAGATCCCCGCATTGGAAATTCAACAATAACTTGCTAACAAATACCTTCTTCACAGATACAATAACACAACTCATTCAGGGTTACACACAGGATATTCCCAATAACAACATTGCAGAATATTGGGACCTGCTAAAAAAACACAATAAGGGACAGAACACAGACTTTAGCAACAACAATACACAGGGCTTTTAAGAGGGAACAAAATATATTAGAAGATGCAATAAGTTTAACAAAACAGATAGACAAATCTAACCCACACATTCATTCTTTAGAAGAACAACTAGACCTGTACAAACAACACACATACCAAGGAGCTCTCCTTAGGTCAAAATTAAATACTATTACACAAGAAACACCCAGTAGACAATATTTAGCGATTGAACAAAATGTACAACACAGTAGACAGATTCAGGAAATATTTGATATGAATGGGAAACAACAGACAGAAGACATTAATATTAGACACGCCTTTTTTGAATACTACACAAAATTATACACTAAGAACCAACTAACGAAAACATACAGGATAAATTTCTACACTACACAAAACGTTTAAGTGATGATGAGAGCAAAAAATTAGACGAAACTTTAACTTTAGAAAACTTAAGGGAAGCTATCAGTACTTTCCAAAAAAATAAATCACCCGGCCCAGATGGGTTAACGGCAGAATTTTACTTTTTCTTTTTCCCAATTTTAGGCCCCCTTTTAATTAAAGTATTTGAGGAAGCCTTCCAGAAAGGAGAGCTTCCGAATAGCTTAAATGAATCCTTTATTACTTTAATACCTAAAGATAATGCTGACAGAAAGTCAATAAAAAATTACAGGCCTATTTCGCTTTTAAATACTGATTATAAAATCTTGGCCAAAGCTCTCACTCTGAAACTTAAATTATTCATGAAGAAGTTGGTACATCCTGACCAACAATGCAGCGTACATGGTAGGAACATTTGTAGACATACACACTTCATAAGGGATTTCATTACATACACGCATGATAGACAGTGTCAAAGTGCAATACTATCACTAGATCAGGAAAAAGCCTTTGACAGGGTATCACATTCCTTTCTACACAAAACTTTACAAGCAAACAACATAGGTACTTATTTTAGAACATGGATAGAGATCTTATACAAAAAAAACCCCACAGTAGAATACTAATTAATCACAGTTTAAGTGACCCAGTTAGGCTGACACGATCAGTGAGACAGGGTTGCCCTTTGTCTCCCCTGTTATACGTTTTAACACTAGAACCAGTGCTGGAAAAAATAAGACAAGATGTAAACATCACGGGGACTTTTGTACCCGGGCAGGGGGAAAGAAAATCATTAGCGTACGCTGATGATACTCTATTCCTTCCAGCAACTGTAGATTCCATAAGAAAGATATTAGAAACCTTTACAGAGTTTGGATACGCTAACGAATCCATACTAAATATTCAAAAATCTAGTTTAATGGGTTTAGGTAAATGGGCAAATAAAACAGATTTCCCTTTTCAGTTAACGCAAGTTAACAGAATCAAAATTTATGGGATAAGCTACTCTTGTAACCCCCATGACCCCAATACAGAGACATGGATAAAGTTAGTAGATAAAATTCAAAACATGTTAGAGAAATATAAATATAAGACAGCTACTATTTTTGGGAGAAGTATCATAGTGAACTGTTTCATTATGCCAAAAATTATATATACAGCAAATATCCAAATCATACCAAAAACAATTGTAACTAAAATAAATGTGTTGATTAGGAGTTTTATTTTTAGGAGCACCTTTAAAAGTATTAAACACGCAACCCTAATACAACCTAAGAACAAGGGAGGGATAGCTTTACAAGACATTAACACTAAGATTAAAGCTTTAAGGGTTAAATATATAGGGGAGATTATAAAAAATCCAGGTCTTTACCCATTAGCACACTACTACATTGGACTTAGGTTAATTAAATTACACAAGTTAAAAAATAATCAACCACATTTCTTTGGGACCCCACCACCCTTTTATAGGATATGCCTACAAAACTTAAAAGGAAACGAACAGTTAGTAAAGCAAGACACCAAACTCATATACAAATTATTAGTTTGCAGCACAGGAACCCTATTTAGGTACACGGATTAAACGAGGGTACAATCTTTTCATAACAGACTACACGCAAAGCTTCACAAACATTCACGCATTAAACGTTAAGCCACAAGCCAAACAAGTTACGTTTAGGTTACTGTACGGTTTAACACCTATCATGAGCAAGCATTCAGCAATGAAAGCAGGCAAGGCGCTACCAAGGTGTAAACTGTGCAGTAACAACATAGTAGAAACAGAGGACCACTTGTTTTACACTTGTAGGACAGTGGTCCCTACAATAAACAAACTAAGAACACTGATAGCTTCCAAAACACCGCAATCACTCAACATGTATCAAGCGGTCATGTTGAATACTTTACCGACTCTACCGAGACAGACGGAGCTTAAACTCTTAACTTTATTAGCAGAATTTAGATACTTAATATGGACGTGTAGGAACAGAGCTGTACATGACGGCATACATTATAACAGTACAATATTCACACAAATATACGAACGTACGACGCAACACATAACAGAACAAATTTGAAATTTTTTGCTGTTTGTAATAAATAATTAAGAACCCTTATTGACCCTTTGGTCGTCATACAAAGCAGGTAGCTTTGGTTGTAAATACTCCATAACATATGTCCTCATCTCATGGTAGGGTGTCATCATCATTTAGTAATGTACCATCAATCAATTTCATCTTCATTCATCATCAAATAACATGTACCTTTGTGAACTTTAACTTGAATAAAGTTATTTTAGGGGGGGGGAGAGAAGGGGGAGGGGGTTTATCATTAGTATGGTTTATTGTTATATTGTGTTATCTTTAGTATGTTTATCTTTAGTATGTGATATTGTTTAAACAATTTCGTACTTTTATATTGTTATATTGTTTATTATAGTTATTGACTTGTCGTAATGATAGTTTGGGGAGAGGGGGGGAGGAGGGGGGGTTACTTTACTTTACTTTATTATGTGATATTTGTAAAAATGTTGTAAATAATATGGATATATTTTGACCTGAATAAAGGTATTTAAAAAAAAAAAAAAAAAAAAAGTGTTAGTCTTAGCTGTTAGCTAGGCTAACTTGTGACTTTGTTTTGTTCCAATTTGGTGTATAACCAAGAGGATCTGTCAATAATAATGCCTGCTCCTATTGTGCCGGTGTTTGATGTTAACATGGAGGAAGATTTGGAAGGAGGTGAAATTCACAGAAAAGGTACGTTGGTCATTTCTATCACTGGGCCACAAGCCAATCGTGCATCATACTCGTTGATTGCGAGCATATTAGCCGGACCAGCCGGCGTTGGAACAAGTGGTGTTGCCACCCTGTACCGCTTTGCGGGACCATTTAAATGGTATGCTACCCTAACAACTGCAGCCCACATGAAGCACTATCAGGGCTTACACGGGAAAAAGTTTGAATGGACTAATCCTCATATGTCCATATACATTGAGCACCAGGACAAAGAAAAGTCCAAGGGGGTTCTTCACTGGCTGCCCCCTACCATGAAGCCTGCAGCTGTGCAAAGAATCGCGGCAACAGTGTCGGGAGACAAGGAGGCAGAAGTTTTTAGGATCAAAACGGCCCACGACAAGTGGAACTTTTTGTATAAGCCTTCTGAGCGTCAGGTACCCCACTTCATTAATTTAAAAATGGACGAGCAAGTTGATAAATTCCAACGGGTGTGGGTGGCCTTGCCAGGGAGGAGAATGCAATGTGCCATTTGTGGAGAAGATACTCACTGGGTGAGTCAATGCCCCAAGAAGCGAGGGGCCCCCCTCAAGAAGACGAGAGAGGAAGAAGCAGTGGAGATTGACAAGACACCGGCGGAAGAGTGCAGGGCAAAAGAGCTCCCTGCCCCAGAGAGCCCCCGGATCTTGGTAGACGCTGACGGCTTCACCAAGATAATTAACGACAAGAAGAGAAAGATGCTCCTGGCAGCGGGGCCAGGAAAAACCAAAGAAAGCAGACGCCATCAACCTGAGAGGTCTCCAACCAAGCGATCCCCGTGTAAGCAAAGTTTACCGTCATCGCCTAGGGCGACTACACAAGATCCTTCCCCAAGGTATGTGTCAATGCCCATTGTTGATACACAGGAAGCATCTCGGCCAAATAACCCTGTAAGGGGATCACCAAGTAAATCTGAAGTTCCAGAGGCGCCGACGCCAGCTAATACCCAAATATGCATGAGTTGGGCGGCGGACACAGAACAAGACGAAGACATGGAGGCGATGATGTCGCAGGCCAGCCTTATATTGACGGGCAACCCTTCGAAGATGTAAGCGACGAATGAGTCAGCCCTTACAAGCCTACCTTTCCTGCACTGAAGAGTGCAACCAGATGGTGTCCTGTGTCAGGCAAGCAAGAGGTGTGTGTCCCGGAGGTCAGATGACGAATGGTGCGTGTGTGGGCACGCCCAAGATGCACCCCGCTGTCATCCCCCCCCTGTGAGCTCACTGACGAGAAGAATACCATACTACCAGTGCGTGGAAAGATGTGCCCCCTCAAGTGGACCCAAGCTTACAAGTTAAAAGAAATAAAAATAATGTATTTATATAAAGTAAAATGTACCAATACCTATAGTTTAGGAAGACTTACTTATGATTTAAGAATTTTGTGTCTATTTAATGTAAATAGTCTTTTGATAATTAGGTTTGTTCACAATACACACACTTAAACATGCACACAGTTTCCTTTAAGCAGACAACTTCCCCCCCCCCCCCTACTGGGGTGGGATGTTTAGGCGACGCGGTTTCACCTGCGTCGAGCCTAAATAATCATAGCAGAACGGATAGTCAGCCCCAGATCACTATTCCGTCAGGCAGTCATGTAACTAAGTTAGCAGGTCAGCCTTTATGCACCGCTTCGTCAAGAAATGCAAACATGAATGTGTCGAGTGACCTAGTTACGACAGAAAGCGGTCAGCCGACGGGCACCGCTATGCTGTGTAAACAATGTGTAATAAATGACCAGTTTACTACTTTGCCTCCTAAAATCATTGAAATACATAATAAACCATCAACTAGTGTTTTATTGAGTAACTCACCTGTAGCGAGTAGCCAGCCTCAGACCACTACTCAGCTTTGTAACCCAAAAAAGACAGACGGTTCGCAAGCCCCCGTTTTGTCAAATAGTTTAGATATGGCAAGTGGCCACTCTGCCACTTTGCCATGTAGACAGTTTGCAACAAGTGGCCAACCCTCAGATACCACTTTGTCAAGCAGCCTAGTTGTTATATCCCTCAATATCAACGGTTTGAGGAATAAGCTAGAGCACGTTATCAAACTGATTAAAAAAGAGAAACCCGACTTTTTGTTCTTGCAGCAAACGGGAATTACTTCTGGTTATCATGCCGACCAGATTGTAACTAGGTTAGGACTGAAGCATGGTTGGTTCGCCCGGGGCACCTGCCATGGGGGTACTGCCATCCTCCAAATAAATGAGGATTGGGAAGCAGTACATTATAGAACAGACAATTGTGGCAGAATTGTCATAATTCAAATACAAAGCAAACACAATAAACATGACATGCACACACTCATTAATATATACGCACCCACATTATACACTGACCAACCCAAATTCTACGACGGACTGTATGACATTATAGATAAGCATTACAAAGGAACTAGAATAGTGTTAGGGGGAGACTTCAACTGTGTTTTGGCTAGTTTAGACAGTAGTTCCTTGGCCCCCGTATATCACAGAAAGAAAATGCAAATACCCCAATCAATACGACACTTACAACCCATTCTTGACAAACATGACCTAGTAGACGCTTACAGAAAACTACAACCGAACACACAAGCTTTCACATTTCATGACAAGATAAACCCATATTTTAGACAGGCCTCAAGACTGGACAGAATATACGCAACAAACAGGTACAACATACACAAAACTTATCACATTAAAAATACGCTTAAATTTACAGACCACCAGGCAGTATACACAGTTCTAAGTACGGGACACACATATACAAAATTAAAGAGATCCCCGCATTGGAAATTCAACAATAACTTGCTAACAAATACCTTCTTCACAGATACAATAACACAACTCATTCAGGGTTACACACAGGATATTCCCAATAACAACATTGCAGAATATTGGGACCTGCTAAAAAACACAATAAGGGACAGAACACAGACTTTAGCAACAACAATACACAGGGCTTTTAAGAGGGAACAAAATATATTAGAAGATGCAATAAGTTTAACAAAACAGATAGACAAATCTAACCCACACATTCATTCTTTAGAAGAACAACTAGACCTGTACAAACAACACACATACCAAGGAGCTCTCCTTAGGTCAAAATTAAATACTATTACACAAGAAACACCCAGTAGACAATATTTAGCGATTGAACAAAATGTACAACACAGTAGACAGATTCAGGAAATATTTGATATGAATGGGAAACAACAGACAGAAGACATTAATATTAGACACGCCTTTTTTGAATACTACACAAAATTATACACTAAAGAACCAACTAACGAAAACATACAGGATAAATTTCTACACTACACAAAACGTTTAAGTGATGATGAGAGCAAAAAATTAGACGAAACTTTAACTTTAGAAAACTTAAGGGAAGCTATCAGTACTTTCCAAAAAAATAAATCACCCGGCCCAGATGGGTTAACGGCAGAATTTTACTTTTTCTTTTTCCCAATTTTAGGCCCCCTTTTAATTAAAGTATTTGAGGAAGCCTTCCAGAAAGGAGAGCTTCCGAATAGCTTAAATGAATCCTTTATTACTTTAATACCTAAAGATAATGCTGACAGAAAGTCAATAAAAAATTACAGGCCTATTTCGCTTTTAAATACTGATTATAAAATCTTGGCCAAAGCTCTCACTCTGAAACTTAAATTATTCATGAAGAAGTTGGTACATCCTGACCAACAATGCAGCGTACATGGTAGGAACATTTGTAGACATACACACTTCATAAGGGATTTCATTACATACACGCATGATAGACAGTGTCAAAGTGCAATACTATCACTAGATCAGGAAAAAAGCCTTTGACAGGGTATCACATTCCTTTCTACACAAAACTTTACAAGCAAACAACATAGGTACTTATTTTAGAACATGGATAGAGATCTTATACAAAAAAACCCCACAGTAGAATACTAATTAATCACAGTTTAAGTGACCCAGTTAGGCTGACACGATCAGTGAGACAGGTTGCCCTTTGTCTACCCNGTCATACGTTTTAACACTACAACCAGTGCTGGAAAAAATAAGACAAGATGTAAACATCACGGGGACTTTTGTACCCGGGCAGGGGGAAAGAAAATCATTAGCGTACGCTGATGATACTCTATTCCTTCCAGCAACTGTAGATTCCATAAGAAAGATATTAGAAACCTTTACAGAGTTTGGATACGCTAACGAATCCATACTAAATATTCAAAAATCTAGTTTAATGGGTTTAGGTAAATGGGCAAATAAAACAGATTTCCCTTTTCAGTTAACGCAAGTTAACAGAATCAAAATTTATGGGATAAGCTACTCTTGTAACCCCCATGACCCCAATACAGAGACATGGATAAAGTTAGTAGATAAAATTCAAAACATGTTAGAGAAATATAAATATAAGACAGCTACTATTTTTGGGAGAAGTATCATAGTGAACTGTTTCATTATGCCAAAAATTATATATACAGCAAATATCCAAATCATACCAAAAACAATTGTAACTAAAATAAATGTGTTGATTAGGAGTTTTATTTTTAGGAGCACCTTTAAAAGTATTAAACACGCAACCCTAATACAACCTAAGAACAAGGGAGGGATAGCTTTACAAGACATTAACACTAAGATTAAAGCTTTAAGGGTTAAATATATAGGGGAGATTATAAAAAATCCAGGTCTTTACCCATTAGCACACTACTACATTGGACTTAGGTTAATTAAATTACACAAGTTAAAAAATAATCAACCACATTTCTTTGGGACCCCACCACCCTTTTATAGGATATGCCTACAAAACTTAAAAGGAAACGAACAGTTAGTAAAGCAAGACACCAAACTCATATACAAATTATTAGTTGCAGCACAGGAACCCTATTTAGGTACACGGATTAAACGAGGGTACAATCTTTTCATAACAGACTACACGCAAAGCTTCACAAACATTCACGCATTAAACGTTAAGCCACAAGCCAAACAAGTTACGTTTAGGTTACTGTACGGTTTAACACCTATCATGAGCAAGCATTCAGCAATGAAAGCAGGCAAGGCGCTACCAAGGTGTAAACTGTGCAGTAACAACATAGTAGAAACAGAGGACCACTTGTTTTACACTTGTAGGACAGTGGTCCCTACAATAAACAAACTAAGAACACTGATAGCTTCCAAAACACCGCAATCACTCAACATGTATCAAGCGGTCATGTTGAATACTTTACCGACTCTACCGAGACAGACGGAGCTTAAACTCTTAACTTTATTAGCAGAATTTAGATACTTAATATGGACGTGTAGGAACAGAGCTGTACATGACGGCATACATTATAACAGTACAATATTCACACAAATATACGAACGTACGACGCAACACATAACAGAACAAATTTGAAATTTTTTGCTGTTTGTAATAAATAATTAAGAACCCTTATTGACCCTTTGGTCGTCATACAAAGCAGGTAGCTTTGGTTGTAAATACTCCATAACATATGTCCTCATCTCATGGTAGGGTGTCATCATCATTTAGTAATGTACCATCAATCAATTTCATCTTCATTCATCATCAAATAACATGTACCTTTGTGAACTTTAACTTGAATAAAGTTATTTGGGGAGGGGGGGGAGAAGGGGGGAGGGGGTTTATCATTAGTATGGTTTATTGTTATATTGTGTTATCTTTAGTATGTTTATCTTTAGTATGTGATATTGTTTAAACAATTTCGTACTTTTATATTGTTATATTGTTTATTATAGTTATTGACTTGTCGTAATGATAGTTTGGGGAGAGGGGGGGGGGGAGGAGGGGGGGGGGTTACTTTACTTTACTTTATTATGTGATATTTGTAAAAATGTTGTAAATAATATGGATATATTTTGACCTGAATAAAGGTACTTAAAAAAAAAATAAAAAAAAAAAAATGTGTTAGTCTTAGCTGTTAGCTAGGCTAACATGTGACTTTGTTTTGTTCCAATTTGGTGTATAACCAGGAGGATCTGTCAATAATAATGCCTGCTCCTATTGTGCCGGTGTTTGATGTTAACATGGAGGAAGATTTGGAAGGAGGTGAAATTCACAGAAAAGGTACGCTGGTCATTTCTATCACTGGGCCACAAGCCAATCGTGCATCATACTCGTTGATTGCGAGCATATTAGCCGGACCAGCCGGCGTTGGAACAAGTGGTGTTGCCACCCTGTACCGCTTTGCGGGACCATTTAAATGGTATGCTACCCTAACAACTGCAGCCCACATGAAGCACTATCAGGGCTTACACGGGAAAAAGTTTGAATGGACTAATCCTCATATGTCCATATACATTGAGCACCAGGACAAAGAAAAGTCCAAGGGGGTTCTTCACTGGCTGCCCCCTACCACGAAGCCTGCAGCTGTGCAAAGAATCGCGGCAACAGTGTCGGGAGACAAGGAGGCAGAAGTTTTTAGGATCAAAACGGCCCACGACAAGTGGAACTTTTTGTATAAGCCTTCTGAGCGTCAGGTACCCCACTTCATTAATTTAAAAATGGACGAGCAAGTTGATAAATTCCAACGGGTGTGGGTGGCCTTGCCAGGGGGGAGAATGCAATGTGCCATTTGTGGAGAAGATACTCACTGGGTGAGTCAATGCCCCAAGAAGCGAGGGGCCCCCCTCAAGAAGACGAGAGAGGAAGAAGCAGTGGAGATTGACAAGACACCGGCGGAAGAGTGCAGGGCAAAAGAGCTCCCTGCCCCAGAGAGCCCCGGATCTTGGTAGACGCTGACGGCTTCACCAAGATAATTAACGACAAGAAGAGAAAGATGCTCCTGGCAGCGGGGCCAGGAAAAACCAAAGAAGGCAGACGCCATCAACCTGAGAGGTCTCCAACCAAGCGATCCCCGTGTAAGCAAAGTTTACCGTCATCGCCTAGGGCGACTACACAAGATCCTTCCCCAAGGTATGTGTCAATGCCCATTGTTGATACACAGGAAGCATCTCGGCCAAATAACCCTGTAAGGGGATCACCAAGTAAATCTGAAGTTCCAGAGGCGCCGACGCCAGCTAATACCCAAATATGCATGAGTTGGGCGGCGGACACAGAACAAGACGAAGACATGGAGGCGATGATGTCGCAGGCCAGCCTGTATATTGACGATCAACCCTTCGAAGATGTAAGCGACGAATGAGTCATCCCTTACAAGCCTACCTTTCCTGCACTGAAGAGTGCAACCAGATGGTGTCCTGTGTCAGGCAAGCAAGAGGTGTGTGTCCCGGAGGTCAGATGACGAATGGTGCGTGTGTGGGCACGCCCAAGATGCACCCCGCTGTCATCCCCCCCCCTGTGAGCTCACTGACGAGAAGAATACCATACTACCAGTGCGTGGAAAGATGTGCCCCCTCAAGTGGACCCAAGCTTACAAGTTAAAAGAAATAAAAATAATGTATTTATATAAAGTAAAATGTACCAATACCTATAGTTTAGGAAGACTTACTTATGATTTAAGAATTTTGTGTCTATTTAATGTAAATAGTCTTTTGATAATTAGGTTTGTTCACAATACACACACTTAAACATGCACACAGTTTCCTTTAAGCAGACAACTTCCCCCCCCCCCTACTGGGGTGGGATGTTTAGGCGACGCGGTTTCACCTGCGTCGAGCCTAAATAATCATAGCAGAACGGATAGTCAGCCCCAGATCACTATTCCGTCAGGCAGTCATGTAACTAAGTTAGCAGGTCAGCCTTTATGCACCGCTTCGTCAAGAAATGCAAACATGAATGTGTCGAGTGACCTAGTTACGACAGAAAGCGGTCAGCCGACGGGCACCGCTATGCTGTGTAAACAATGTGTAATAAATGACCAGTTTACTACTTTGCCTCCTAAAATCATTGAAAAAACACATAATAAACCATCAACTAGTGTTTTATTGAGTAACTCACCTGTAGCGAGTAGCCAGCCTCAGACCACTACTCAGCTTTTGTAACCCAAAAAAAAAAGGACAGACGGTTCGCAAGCCCCCGTTCTGTCAAATAGTTTAGATATGGCAAGTGGCCATTCTGCCACTTTGCCATGTAGACAGTTGTGCAACAAGTGGCCCAACCCTCAGATACCACTTTGTCAAGCAGCCTAGTTGTTATATCCCTCAATA
>JAMPIV010002268.1:60000-74509 GCA_024509875.1 Oreohelix idahoensis | reverse complement strand
AACATCGTTTTATTTCAATATCTGTTTTATAACGCAAGGGCAACAACTGCTTGAAATCTATAGTCACTTTTCTCGGTAAGCATTTGTCTTCTCGCGTTAGTATCGAATGCAGTTAACTTTTGAGCTGTGGTCATTTTTGCGCTGGACTGCGCATGACTTGTCTTGTTGTTTGGTCGATCGGTTTCCGCCCACCACTAGTGGGGAGTGAGCGATTTGGAATGGCGAAAGAGATGCCTCGTTGAAGAGGGGATCTCCGCTTTTTTTGTTCTGTCAGGGATGTGTAGTCCTCTTATGGATATTTCGTTTAGTCGAGATAATACCTCTAGTGTTTTCCCACATGTCGGGAGGCGTGATATTTCTGTGTATTTCATGAAGCAAGGTAAATTGACTTTTTCATTAACTCTATCGATTTTGGGTCGTGAGCGATTTCGATTCATAGCCTGTCTCCGAAAGTCGTCGTCACGAGATGTTCTTTCCCAGCTCACATGTCGCTGCATTGTACTGCATCGGTTGATGCGGTTCCAAGGACCATTACTTGCTACTTTGTTAAATGAACTAGGTTTGGAAAACCTTTATTATCTAGAGGATATTTTTGAGGACATTATTTATACTTCGGCAGACGTGTCTGTCTTGCTGAAGTCAGACTAAGGAGAGTGAACTGATCTCATACATCTGGTTATCTCCTGGCTGTTATAGAAAAGGATGGAGTTTTCACCTGACTACATTTACAGCACTTTGAAATATAACATGCATCTGACTCATCATTGTAATGCTGTCTACCGTTTATTGCTGTATTGAATGTTGCTGTGATAATGACTGTTTGATGTGCCTACACATTTGCGTAACCATTTTGTCACTGTGGCGTCCACAATAAATAATGAAGAAAAACGTCAACGGCTGTTTCAAGACTCATTGACTTTATACGTCGTGAGTTTACTGACGTCCTATGTGGATTGCCCTGTTATTGTTGCATGAACATTGTTTTGACTGAACACATCTACACACTACACAAAACCAGACATGCGGATGCCATCCATCATCATATGGCATCACGCATCATTTGGTGGCCATAAGCTGGTTTGATTCTGGTACTAGCAAACACGGGGTCCCTTACCCACTTCATTTTCAACAAGAATTCATCAGCATCCTTCAAGAAATTAACATTCTTCAATACAGTCAACATCTTCAAAATTTTCAAAGTACTCGGCGTTGCCCGGTAAAAGTCAAAATTTCAACTTTTTGACGGAAACAAGAATTTGACAGTACCCGGCGTTGTTACATGTTGCCGGATAACTCGGACTGCTGTTATCTTTTACGCAAGTCAAGCAAGTTGCTGCTGTCAAGGTTCCAGTGCTGTCGTTTTTTGAGAAGGTCAAGTGCCGGTTGAAACGGGTTGTTTTCTGAAGAAGGCCAAGTACCGATTTCCATCAACTTACTTTTGGATTAGAAGGTCAAGTGCCGAAACAACTCAACACACAGTATTTCAGAAGCTCTTGTACCATCGTGTTAGCAGTGGAAGCAGTTCAGATGTGCCATCATCGTTGGAGCTTCGCTCTTTCGGACGTTGATTGACATCCGTTTTTCTGCTGTTCTACGATTGGAAGCCTATAAGTTAAGTGGCCTGTTTGTATGTAAACTGTGCCCTTATACTTCTGCTGAGTCTTCTGTGTATCATCTCATTCTATATGTTATATGTCTATATGTTATTTGTATATTTATATGTTTATATTTCAGCGGGTTCTCGGTTGGGTGGTGTCTCCGTTAGATTATGCCACGTCATAGAGGTCGTCTATTGTGAGCGTTTTCTGTAGGGTTTGCAAGTTTCCGATACTGGAATTTGCTAAGCGACTTCTGTTGCTATTTATGTTAGCTGTGATGACATGTTTTAATATTGTTTTCGTTATTATTTCGCATTCTTTAGTTTTGTTTTGATTTGTTTGTATTTGTTAGCCTACTCTTGTCTATAATTTAGTTTCATACAACATTTTTGTTTATACACTGTGGTGTCATGTATTTTGTTTAATTCTATCGCAGATATCGTCACATTTTTTCTGATATTTCATTAATTTCTGCTTTATTTTTAGTTGATTTCTGCGAAAGTTTTTGTATTGTTGCTGATCTTTGTTATTGTTTACATTGTTATTGTTTACATTGTTTGTATTGTTTACATTTTCAATGTTTACATTCTGCATGTGTTTACATAGTCATTGTTACAGTTATAGTAATTAGTTAATGGGCTATGCTAATGCACTGTTACTACTACACTGATGATAAATGAATGATGAATAGTGTCGTGCACTATTGAATGAGAAGTGCACTTATGATCAAGATTTGAGTGCTGATATTTCATATACAAGTTCTTTGATTGGAGACTTGTTTCCCACAGAGACTGGGATAATATAATGTGATGTGAATATACAAGTGCTTAATTAAGACTTGTTACACTTAGGTTTGAAATAAATTAGTTAATTATTTCAGGTTTTGGACTCATATGTTAGACAACATGTCTACATTTGAGCACTTTATTGAGCAGGGTAAATTGCTTGGGAAGACTGGTGATAAGTTAGAAGAATTTGCAACTGCTCGATATGATAAGCAATGGAAGCTGAACAAAAGAAACTGCATATGGAAGCTGAACAAAAGAAACTGCAGATGCAGGTGGATGAAAAGAGATTCCAAATGGAAATGGAAAAACAAAAAAGGGAATCAGAAGCTGAGGAAAGAAAGCTACAGCTAGAGGCTGAGAATAAAAGACTTGAAAAAGAAGCTGAGAATAAAGACTTGAAAAAGAAGCTGAAAATAAAAGACTTGAAAAAGAAGCTGAAAATAAAAGACTTGAAAAAGAAGCTGAAAATGAAAGACTTCAAATGCAGGCTCAAGCTGAAGAAAGGAAGTTACAAAGAGAGTCTGATGAGAGGAAAGCAAAAATGGAACATGAAGAAAAACTCTTAGCTTTAGAGTTGGAGAAATTGAAATTGACGAGCATGAGTAATGGTAATGATTCAAACAAGGGTTCATCTTCTGGGAAGGCTAATAATGATACTTTTAAGATTAAGTTACCAACATTTAGTCCTTCCAGTGATGACATAATGTTCTATCTGGACAGATTTGAACAAGCATGTACAGCTCATAACATAGACAAAGCAAAATATGTTTATCAGTTATCAGGGATACTGACAGGTAAAGCTCTAAGTATATTATATATGGTGGATGAACCTGACAAGAACAATTATGAGGTTGTCAGGGCCGCTTTGTTAAAGAAATATCAGCTTAACGAAGACGGCTATCGTCTACAATTTAAAAACATGTTACCTGAAAATGGAGTTGAATTCTCCGAGTTTATTGCAAGAATACGCATTACTTTCTCACGATGGGTTGAACTATCTAAGACGGAAAAAACTTATGAAGGACATATGGACTTAATACTTAGAGACAAAGTCATGTCGTCTGTCAATGAGTCTTTCCTTGCTTTCCTTCATGAACGTAAACCTAAAACAATAAAAGAAATGGAAGATTTCTGTTGCCAATACGTAACTGCGCACCCACACATAACCATGGGTAACTCTAAGGTGAAAGAAGGTTTACCAGTTGCTTCGGCAGCTCCGTATGGTCAAAACTTTGCTCGTAGATCCCAACAAAATTTTGATAGAAAGGGCAGCGGTAATTTCTGTCAAAATCATGGAAACCAATTTCATGGTGATTCTTCTTCGAAGAATTGGAGACAACCTGATAGTGGTCGTTATTATCACCCTAATAATTATAAGCATTTCAAAAGAGGATATGGTAATAGAGGTTATTCCTGCCGAAGACCTCAGAACCAAACAAATAGATGTTCGCATCAATGTGAACATGATAGTAATCGTGGAAACTGGAATTCGAACCAGTATAACAATTACAATAGAGACACTAATAACTGCAGAGATAATAATAACTCTGATAACTTCAGAGGTAATAATAGTCGGGGTAGATCTCAACACAAAAAAAAGAGATATCAGCAGGCTAATGCTGTACAACAGGAAACTGAGGGAGCCTGTAATCATGTTGTTGATAGTAAGAACGTTGACGCTGTCACTGGTTCTGCTTTTGACTTTGAGAGAGCAAACAAATGCCCCCAATGCAGTACTTTATTCGAACCGGGTACCATAACTACTTTGAGTTGTGGTCACCCACTTCCCGCTCTTCCTGCTGCTGTTGCGCATGACGGGAGGGGTTCTTTAATTCTACATAAGGGTCTTGTTAATGATACTCCGGTCTCACTACTTTTCGATTCGGGATGCACCACTATTGGTGTTAGACAATCGCTTGTAGATCCATCTTGTGCTACAGGAAGGGTTATTAAATGTGTCACATTTGGCGGCACTCTAGAAAAATATCCTACTGCTGTAATTCGCATTGCCACTCCTTCCTTTACTGGAGATGTGCATGCTTGTCTCTTACCTAATCCTATTGCGGACCTTATTATTGGTCGTATTCACGGAGTTAGGGAGTGTACCCCACAGCAGATTGCTGCTTGGGAAGATAATAACATGCAAGCTACAAATGCAGTAGTTACAAGAGCACAAGCTCTACAAACACCCGAAACTTCACTGAATAGTGATAATGAAGTTGATAGCCAAGATAGTCACTTAGTAATCACTCGTGACTCTTACATAAAATTGCAAGAAGAAGATCCTTCTTTAAAAAAATTCTTCGTTCTTGCGAAGAAAGGTGATCCGAATCAGGATACAAATAGAAAATCTTGGATTGCAATGAGAAACGGCGTACTTGTACGTATGGTACAAGATTCGACTACGTCGGCACATTCGCAAATTCTTGTCCCAAGAGCATGAGAGTGCAAATATTACAACATGCTCATGACTCGCAATGTGCTGGACATATGGGTTTTTCCCGTACGAAGTCGAGAGTCCTTGCGGCTTTCTTTTGGCCTTTTGTCAATAAGGACATTCGTATTTACTGCCGATCATGCAAGGTATGTCAGGAGGTCAAATCTAGAGGACCACGACATGCTGCGCCTATCCAGGCTGCTGACATTCCTATTCGGCCGTTTCAGAAAATGGCCATAGATATTATTGGCCCTTTTAAGGTCAAGTCGGCCAGAGGACATCAGTTTATCCTTACATGTGTCGATATATGCACACGTTGGCCAGAGGCTATTCCTCTTAAGAGCATATCTACTACAGATATCGCAGATGCTCTTTGGTTGATATTTTCTCGCTTGGGGTTCCCCAGAGAAATATTGTCAGACCATGGCACTCAACTCATATCTGACACTATGTCACAGGTAATGTCTACCTTACATATTGAACGATCTCTCAGTAGTATCTACCATCCTATGTCTAATGGGTTAGTTGAGCGTCTGAATAGAACGCTCAAGACTTTGCTTGGTAAGATAACTGAAGATCATCCTCAAGATTGGGACAGGGTTTTACCCGCGGCTCTCTTTGCCTATAGAGAAGTCCCTAATGAACACACAGGATTTTCTCCCTTCGAACTTGTCTTTGGCGCGCGTCCGCGCGGCCCTATGTCTTTATTACACGATCTCATCACTGCCGATGATATTAGCGATGAAACTCAATCCTCATATGAGTATGTCATTGCTCTTAGACAAAAGATCATTGAGGCATGTAAGCTAGCAACTGCTTCATCAGAAATTGCTATAGAGAAGGCAAGGCAGTTTGCTAACAAGAATAGATGTCTACTACAACTTTGTCCAGGTGACAAAGCATTCGTCCTACTCCCCAGTAGGGAAAATAGACTTCTTATTGCATGGAAAGGTCCGTATGCAATAGTCTCTCGGATTTCCGATGTTGACTATGTGGTCGATATTGATGGAAAGCATAAAACTTTCCACATAAACATGCTTCTGAATTTCACGAAAACGTCCGGACTATTTGCTGCCTATTTTCCAGGCAACGGATGATGCTCCTGCACCTCACGGTCATTATTCATCCCTGTCTGTCACTCCCCCCCAATCAGAGATGAGGAAGCTACCTTCTCTGATGTCAACCTTCCCCTTCCAGTGGTTCCATTACATTCCACGGAATCTTGGAAAAACGTTGCTGTTTCTCCTAATCTTTCTGGTGACGAACATCGACAAGTCTCGTCGATGTTACAAACATTTCAGGATGTTCTCACTGACATTCCTGGACACACAGATGTCATAGAACATGACATAATTCTTACCGACAATAATCCAATTAGGGTTAGGCCGTATCCTATTCCTATACACTTTCAGTCGCAAGTGGAAAAGGAATTGGATGAAATGAATTCAATTTTAAATATAATGACCATCGACATCACCAAATTCTTCTTCCATGGTTATTGTCCGAAGAAGAAGGATAATAACATACACGAATTTGCGTTGATTATCGCAAATTTAATCAGTTCGCAGAGTTCGACGCTGGACCTATGCCTTTGTTAGAAGATCTACTGATTAGACTTTCTAATTCTAGATGCTGCACTAAACTTGACTTGTCTAAAGGTTATTGGCAAGTGCCTTTAGCAGAGCATGCCGAACCTCGTACTGCTTTTTCTACACCTAGGGGTCTATTTCAATGGAATGTTATGCCTTTTGGTCTCATGAACGCCCCTGCCACTTTCGTTCGCATGATGCGTCGAATTCTGTCACATCGTTCGGATGTCATCGCATACTTAGATGACATCTGGCTCTTCAGTGATACCTGGGAAGATCACTATTTAGGGTTATATGACTTACTGTCCACTCTACGTGAGAATAATTTGATAGCGAAACCTTCTAAAGCTTTTGTTGGTTTTGGTGAAATCTCTTTCCTGGGTCATCGTGTTGGTCATGGTCTCTTGAAGACAGAAGACCACAATACTTCCAAAATACTGAACATCTCTGTTCCTAAAACGAAGAAACAAGTTAGGAGTCTCTTAGGTTTAATTCAATTTTATGGGAGATTTATTCCAAATTTATCTTCGATCATGGCACCTCTCTCAACATTGTTGAAGAAAGGTTCGCCTAATCTGGTCCGTAGGTCTGAAGAATGCCAATCTTCACTAGACCAAATCAAGAATATATTTTCTTCTCCTCCCATCTTAAGATTACCTACTCTTGATAGGACTTTTGTTCTTCGGAGTGATGCTTCATCCACTGGGATTGGAGCAGCACTGATGCAAGAATATGCAAATACTCTGCATCCTGTTATGTACATTTCTAGAAAACTAAATGCGGCAGAGAGGAACTACTCGGTTTTAGACCGTGAGTTGTTAGCGATGGTTTGGTCAATTCTAAAGCTACAAAGATTCCTCCTGGGCGCACATTTCATTCTAGAGACTGATCAGAAAGCTCTTACAGCTATTCAGACTAAAATTTGAAGAGTTTCGAGATCCACTCGATAAGCTATAGCCTCTTCAACCTTTTCACTTCACGGTAACGACTATCCCCGTGGTGCGGATAATGTGGATGGCCGACATTTTGTCTAGATGCACCAATGACTCCAACAAATACTTCTGTACTATATTTCCATATATTACAGAGTCATAACACACCTATATTTCTACAATAGATTAGCACATCTGTACTTACTTTATATGTACACACTATCGTGCTTTGTTGTCATCTTCTTCTGTTCGTTTTTTAAAATGATAGAGGAGGACTGAGTAGTTAATATAAGGGCCGTTAGTTTACTAAACAGCCACAATTATTAATAATGTATTGTACCTTATGAAGCATATTAGTTATTAATTAGCATTATATTGCTTGTACTTTCTCAGAATGTCATTGTTGAGCTGAGGACTTACCTAACGAGTTCTAGATTGTGTACTTACCCTCGGAATACCAGAGCATATGTCCTGGATCGTCATGTAGTTTAACTTTACTATGTACTTATGTCATTACATGTCAAAGAATGTACTATTTAAATTTTCCTATCAGATTTGTACATCCATTTTTAAAGACAATATTAGAGTATGCTGTTTAATGATGATTATAGTAACTTGCATACGTATATTGTGTTTACATGCTAACGTGATGTGTGTTGGTGACACCTCCCCGATGTGAATATTTTTTGAGACATATTTATTTTTCTGTTGAGGTATATCCTCACCAGACACTCTATAATTAGCCTATTGTTTGGCAATTTAGTTAATTATCAGCGCATTATTCGTGCGTTTTGAGCCGCTTATCGCTTGCTCTTTGATATTGAAAAAAAAATATGTTCCACATTTTTTTATATCGGGAGGAGGTGGTGATATGTTGCGTGATAAATTCTCGCAACATCGTTTTATTTCAATATCTGTTTTATAACGCAAGGGCAACAACTGCTTGAAATTTATAGTCACTTTTCTCGGTAAGCATTTGTCTTCTCGCGTTGGTATCGAATGCAGTTAACTTTTGAGCTGTGGTCATTTTTGCGCTGGACTGCGCATGACTTGTCTTGTTGTTTGGTCGATCGGTTTCCGCCCACCACTAGTGGAGTGAGCGATGTGGAATGGCGAAAGAGATGCCTCGTTGAAGAGGGGATCTCCGCTATTTTTTGTTCTGTCAGGGATGTGTAGTCCTCTTATGGATATTTCGTTTAGTCGAGATAATACCTCTAGTGTTTTCCCACATGTCGGGAGGCGTGATATTTCTGTGTATTTCATGAAAGCAAGGTAAATTGACTTTTTTCATTAACTCTATCGATTTTGGGTCGTGAGCGATTTCGATTCATAGCCTGTCTGCGAAAGTCGTCGTCACGAGATGTTCTTTCCCAGCTCACATGTCGCTGCATTGTACTGCATCGGTTGATGCATGTACCAAGGACCATTACTTGCTACTTTGTTAAATGAACTAGGTTTAGAAAACCTTTATTATCTAGAGGATATTTTTGAGGACATTATTTATACTTCGGCAGACGTGTCTGTCTTGCTGAAGTCAAACTAAGGAGAGTGAACTGATCTCCTACATCTGGTTATCTCCTGGCTGTTATAGAAAAGGATGGAGTTTTTCACCTGACTACATTTACAGCACTTTGAAATATAACATGCATCTGACTCATCATTGTAATGCTGTCTACCGTTTATTGCTGTATTGAATGTTGCTGTGATAATGACTGTTTGATGTGCCTACACATTTGCGTAACCATTTTGTCACTGTGGCGTCCACAATAAATAATGAAGAAAAACGTCAACGGCTGTTTCA
The DNA here is from genome assembly GCA_024509875.1 of Oreohelix idahoensis. NCBI lineage: Eukaryota > Metazoa > Mollusca > Gastropoda > Stylommatophora > Oreohelicidae > Oreohelix > Oreohelix idahoensis. Next base: position 65,364 of record JAMPIV010002268.1, on the reverse strand, counting down.
AGACTCATTGACTTTATACGTCGTGAGTTTACTGACGTCCTATGTGGATTGCCCTGTTATTGTTGTATGAACTTTGTTTTGACTGAACACATCTACACACTACACAAAACCAGACATGCGGATGTCATCCATCATCATATTTTTATTGTTTTATTATGTTTTTGTGTTTTTTTGTGTCGATTCGTTCGACCATTTTGGTTATTTTTTTTTTTTTTTTTGTCAATAACTATTTTAGTTTATTTTGGGTTTATTGAGGGTTGTTGTTTTTTGTTTATTTTGGTATGTAGGGGTGTGAGTTTATTGTAAGATTTTTTTTATGTTTTTGTGTGATGGTTGTTTTTTTATGTTGTATGTTGGGTTTTTTGATTTGTTTTTGTATTGTTTGTTTTTTAAATTGGGTTTTGTATTTTTTTGTTGGTTTTTGTATGTTTGTATGTTTTGTTTTTTATATGTTTTGTTTGGTGTTTGTTTTTTTTTTTTTGTGTTTGGTTTTATGTTTATGTTTTGTTTTGGGGTGGTGTGGGGGGGTGGGATGGGGTGTGTATTTTGGGATTTTGTGATGTAAGTTTTTTTTGGAATGTTTTGTATTGTATGGTGGTTTGGTTTATGTTTGTTTTTTTTTTTTTTTGGTTTAAGTGTGTTTTTTTTTTGTATGTTTTTTTTGGTATTTTTTGGTGTTTTTTTTGTTGATTTTTTTTTTTTGGGTTGGGGTTTGTGGATGTTGGTGTGGGGTTTTATGATTGTTTTTTTTTTTGGGTTTTTTTATTGTTTTGTTTGGGTTTGTTGGGTGTGTTTTTTTGTTGTGTTGTTTTTTTGTAGGGGTTTGGAGTTTTTTTTGAAAGGGGGTTGGGTGGTATTTTTTGGGTGTTTTTTTTTTTGGGTTTTTGTTTTTTTTTGTTTTTTTGTTGTTTGGTTTTGTTTTTTTTTTTTGTTTGGTTGTTTTGGGGGTTTGGTTTGGGGGAGTTTTTTTTTTTTTTTTATTTGGTTTTTTTTTTTTTTTTTTTAATGGTTTTTTTTTGGGTTTGGGGGGGTTTGGGTTTGGGGTTTGGGGGTGGTGGGGGTTATGGGGTGTGGGGGGTTTTTTGGGGGTTGTGGTTTGTTTTTTGTTTTTTTATTTTTTGTGTGGTATTTGGTAATTTTGTGTTTTTGTTTTTGTTTTTTTTTTTTTTTTTTGTGTTTTATTTTTTTTGGGGTTTTTTTTGGGGGGTATGTTTGTTTTTTTTGTTTTTTTTTAATTTTTTTTTTTGGTTTTTTGTGTGGGGGGGTGTTTTGGTTTTTGTTTTTTTTTTTGTTGGGGGTTGGGGGTGTTTGGTTGGGTTTTGGGGGTTGTTTTGGGGGTTTTTGGGGGTGTTGTTGGGGTTTTTTTTGGGTTTTTTTTTTTTTTTTTTTTTGTTTTGGTGGGGGGGTTTTTTTTTTTGGGGTTGTTTTGGGGGGGGGGTTTTTTTTTGTTTTTGGGTGGGGGGGGGTGGGGGGGGGGGGGGGGTTGTGGGTGGTTTTTTTTTTTGATTTTTTTTTTTTTGGGGTTTTGTTTTTTTTTTTGTTTTTGGGTTGGGGGGGTTTTTTTTGTGTTTTTTTTTGTTTTTGTTGATTTGTTTTTTGTTTGTTTTTTTTTTTGGGTTGGTTTGGGGGGGGGGTTTTTTTATGTTGGAAATTTTTTTGGTTTGTTTTTGGTTTTTGTTTGGTTTTGTTTTTTTTTTTTTTTTTTTTTTTTTTTTTGGTTTTTTTTTTTTTTTTTTTTTTTTTTTTGGGGTTTTTTTTTGGGGTTTTTTTTTTTTTTTTTAATGTTGTTTTTTTTTTTTTTTTTTTTGTTTTTTGGGTGTGTTTTGGGGGATTTTTTTTTTTTTGTTTTTTTTGTGGGGTTGTTGTGTTTTTTTTTTTTTGTTTTTTGGTTTTTGTTTTTTTTTTTTTTTTTTTTTGTTTATTGTTGTTGTTTTTGTTTTTTTGTTTGTTTTTTTTGTTTTTTTGTATTTTTTTATTGTTTTTTTGTTGTATTTATGTTTTGTTTGTTTTTTTGTTTTTTTGTTTATTTTGTTTTTGTTTTTTTTGTTTTTTTTTTTTGTTTGTTGTTGTTGTATTTTTTTGTTTGGTTTTTTTTTGTATGTGTTTTTTTTTGTTGTTTGTTTTTATTTTTTTTGTTGTTTTGTTTTGTTGTATGTTTTTTGTTGTTTTTTTTGTTGTATTTTTATGTATTTTTTTATGTTTTTTATGTATTTTATTATGTTTTTTGTATTTTTTTGATTTATTTTGTTGTTGTATGTTTGTGATTTTTTTTTGTTTTTTTTGTTTTTAGTTGTATTTTTTTGTTGTTTTTTTTTTTTTATGTGTTTTTTGTGATGTATTTTTTTGTATGTTGTTTAATTTTTTTTTGATGTATGTTTTATGTTTGTTTTATGTTTGTTGTTTGTTTGTGTTTGTATGTTTTTTTTTGTATGTATGTATTTGTATGTATGTTTTATGTTTTTATTTTGTATTATTATGTTTTGTTTTTTGTTTTTTTTTTTTGTTTGTGTGGGGGTTGTATTTTTTTGTTTTTATGTATGTATTTTGTTTTTTTATGTATGTATGTTTTTATTATGTATGTTGTTTTTTGTATGTTGTATGTTTGGTTTTTTGTATGTTTTGTATTTATTTAGTTATTTGTTTTGTTTTTTTGTATGTATGTATGTTTGGTTGTTTGTTTGTATGTATTTTATTTTTGTTGTTGGGTTTGTATGTATGTATATTTATGTTTGTTGTTTTTTTTTTTTTGTATGTATGTATGTTTTGTTGTGTGTTTTTTGTATGTGTTGTTTGTTTTATTGTATATTTTATGTTGTTTTTTGTTTTTTTTTTTTGTTTGTATTTTTTTATGTATGTATGTATGTATGTTTTTTTTTTGTATTGTTTGTTTTTGTATGTTTTGTATGTATGTATGTTTGTTGTATGTATGTATGTTGTATTTTTTATGTATTTATTGTTTTTTGGGTTTTTTTTGTTTTTTATGTTTTTGTGTTTTTGTTTTTTATGTATGTTTTTTTTTTTTGGGTATGTTTTTGTTTTTTTTTTGTGGATGTTGTATGTATTATGTTGTTTGTTTGTTTTGGGTGGATGTATGTTTTTTTTTTTGTTTGTATGTTGTATGTATTTTTTTTTTTTATGTTGTTTGGGTTTTTTGGTTTTGTTTTTGTTGTTTTTTGTTTGTGTTGTATGTATGTTTATGTTGTTTATGTATGGGGTATGTATATGTAAATGTTGGTGTTTTTATGTTGTATTTTGGGGGGATTTTTTGTTGTTTTGTATTGTTTGTTTTGTATGTTTTTTTTTATGTGTTTGTTTTTTTTTTTGTTTTGGGTTTTGTATGATTTTGTTATTTATTTGTTGTTGTTAAGTTTTTTTGGGTGTTGGGGTTGTATGTTTGTTGTTGTATTTGTATTGTATTTTTTTTTTGTTTGTTTTGTTTAATGTTTGTATGTTATGTGGGTGTTTGTAGTATGTTGTTTGTTGTATTGTATGTATGTATGTTTTATGTTTTATGGTTGTTTGTATTTTTTTTTATTTATTTTATTTTTTGGTTGTTGTTTGTAGTATGTTGTTTTGTTTGTTTATGTGGGTTTTTTTGTATGTTTTATTTTTTTTTTTTGTTTTATTTTTTGTATTTTTTTTTTTTTTTTTTTTTTTGGGGGGTTGTATTTGTTTTTGGGTGTTTTGTATGTTTGTTTTGTTTTATGTATGTATGTTGTATTTTTTTTGGGGGTGTATGGTTTTTGTATTTATGTATGTTTGGGTTGTATTTTGTTTGTTTGTATGTTTTGGTTTGTATGTTGTTGGTGTTGTATGGTTTTTATTTAGTTGTATTTTTTTGTTGTTGTTTGTTGTATTTTTTAAAGGTGTTGTTTGGATTTGTGTGGGTTTTTTATTATGGGTTGTATTGTTGTTTTTTTATTGTATGTTTTTTTGTTATTTTGTATTATGTATGGTGGGGTATTGTTGTATGTAGGGGGTTGTTTTTTGGATGTTTTATTTGGTGTTTTTTTAATGTATTAGTGGGGTTTTATGTTTTTTTTTTTGTTTTTGGATGTATGTTTTTGGGTTTTGTATTTTATGTATTTTTGTGTGTTGTGTTGTTGTTTTTGTTGTTTGTATGTATGTTTGGTTTTGTTTGGTATGTATTTTTTTTGTTGTTTTTGTTTGTTGTTTGTATTTTTTGTTTGTTTTTTTGGGTTTTGGGTATGTTTTTTTTATGTTTATTGTATTGTATGTATGTATGTTTGTTTTGTTTGGGGTTTTGGTTGTATGTAATGTTTGTTTTTAGGGGGGTATGTTGTTGGGGTATGTATGTATGTTTTTATGTTTTTGTGGGTGGGTTTTTTTTTATGTTTTTAAATTTTTGTTTTTTGGATGTATGTTTGTTGTTTTATGTTGTTTGGGGGTTGTATGTATTATGTATGTTGTATTATGTTGTATGTATTTTTTATGTTTGTTTTGTATTGTTATGTATTTTTTGTTGTTGATGTTTGTATGTATTTTTTTTGTTTTGTTTGGGGTGGGGTGGGTTTGTATTTATGTTATGTATGGGTATGTATGTAATGTATGTTTGTATTTTTTTGTTTTGTATGTATGTATGTTTTTTTTGGTTTGTATGTTATGGTATTTTGGTATTATGTTTATGTTTGTTTAATGTATGTATGGTTATTTGTTTGGGATGTATGTTTATGTTTGGGGGTTTTTGTTGTATGGGGTATTGTATGTATGTATTGTATTTGGGGGGTTGTTGTATGTTTGTATTTTATGTATGGATTATTTTTTTTATTTTTGTATGTTTATGTTGGGGTATGTTGTATGTATTATGTTTGTATGTTTTTGTTTGTATGGGGGGATGTGTGGGATGTATGTATGTTTGTATGGGTTTGGGGTTTTTTGTATGTATGTATGTTTGTTTTTATGTTTGTATGTATGTTTGTTTTTATGTTTTTTTATGTATTTTTGGGGTGTTGTATGTTTAGGGGTATGTTTGTATGTATGTATGGGGGTAGTATTTTGTATGTATGTTTGTATGTATGGGGGGGGATGTATGTTTGGATGTTGTGGTGTTTGTATGTTTTGTTGTATGTTTGTTTATGTTTGTTTGTATGTATGGGATTGGGGGTATGTATGTTTGGGTTGTATGTGATGTTTTTGTTTTTATGGATGTTGTTTGTTGTTTGTATGTATTTATGTTGTTGGGGTTTTTATGTTTTTTGTATGGATTTGATTTTTTGTTTATGTTTTATTTTTTTTTTATTTATGGTTGTTGGTATGGTTGTTGGTTTTTTTGTATGTTTGTATGGGTTTTGTAGGTATGTATGTATTTTTTGGTATGTTTGTATGTTGTTTGAGGATTTTTGT
>JAMPIV010002268.1:0-55000 GCA_024509875.1 Oreohelix idahoensis | reverse complement strand
GAAATGATGATGTCATTCATGTCTGTCCAAAATGTGTCGCACCGACTAGTAATCTCTTTATCCGTTGCTTGTGCACACAAAATCCGCCTCTTTACCATCTTGGCAGGTGCGACACGTTCGTCTTATCAATGAGTAACCAAAGTCGCTGGGGCGATTTAAGCGTTAATCTGTAGTCTGATGTCGGCCACTCCCGAGATTAGCCAACATGGTTGTCGGTTAATATTATCTCATCCTGTCCTTTCCCAGCAATGAGGAATGGGTTACCAAACAGATATGACGACTTATCACTGAGAGGAGTGTAAGAATGTTTGAAAATACAAAATATCTGCTACATAGCAGAGAAAGAAAAAGGGTTCCGACTACTGAAAAGCACGTAATTAAGTCAGTACAAAAACTGTCCAGGATACGGCAGTGGTGGACAAGAGAGCGACACACAAATAATGTGTGTTACGCTGGGATAATATATAGAGGATCATGCAGGATACGCGAATGATTGCAGGCTTTCATACAGGACATTATGGTCAGCATATACAACACAAGCCGGCAGGTGAACAGGTCCACGGGAAAACATGGTTGACATTTATTGTACGTTCATCACAAGGAGACATCCATCAAGATATATACATGGCATAGTATATGGCAGGAAAAAACCTGTAAATGCGATAAGCAGTTACGTCAGTCAATAACGAGCCTCAATCAATAGGTTTTCTTCATCTCCATTGTTAATAGTAAAAAGTAAATATATTGAGAGATATCCTTAAATCTTCATCAATCCTGGCCGTGTACTAATAGGTAGGGCAATATTCCCGGTACCCAAGTAATGTTGTGGAACAAACTGATGATGGCGACCTAAACTCAGTTACCTCAATCTCTTTGAGATACTACTTACAAAAATATCAGAAGGGTTGTGCAAGACTTCTCAATAAGTTTCCTTCCCCATCTAGAACATTCTTAACATAGGTGGCGGCCTTTGAAAAAATACATTTAATGTCCCAGTTAGAAAAAAACCACACTCTTCATAAAATCCTGGAGCTTAGAAGAAATCACGTCCACTTCAAACCAGTGAACGAATACGAACGGCCCAAATAATTAACACACTGAACCCACGACATGTGATAAACTACGTCACTAGTGACTGTCGCTCACCACGGGTGAACGCTTCGTGCAAAAAGTAGTTTGACTACAGGCGAACACAATTCCTCACATAAAATGGGTATGTGCTAGCGTGTAGTAACATGCTACATTATTTTATCCCCAGATCTATCCTTAACAATGTGACACTGTCTCTGTTACGTATTTACAGATAGGTGAAATCCTTCATTTGGAGGAGGTTGGAGGCTCTTTCCTTATCGATCTGAGGGTAGAAGTTAATTTTGTAGGGAAATACGAAACTCCCCATACGTTAATAGAAAACACTATCTAGTGGAGAATATTCGCCTTCCAATAGGTCTCTTTCTTTCTTAACGAGCCAATTTCTGGAGACCTTCTTGATAACATTCCACGTGCCATCACCATCATACTATAGGGAGGTGGCCATTGGGGCCCCGCCCACTAAATTATATACGAGAGGGAGCACCTCTTGATCTCTCGAGGTTTATCAGTTGTGAATATTTGTCTTATAAAAATACTTCAGAAGTGATTGCGTCATTGTTAGGCTGAACTGCCCATTGTAAACTTCCGGTGTTGTGACTTGCGGTTCGCACTGATGACCAAGCATCGAAGCATCATTTTTTGGTGATGCCTAGATGGCTGGGAGGATAGTGTGATTCGCTTGCATAGCTAGGCGGTGTTGTCGCACGGAAGGTCTGGGGTTCAAATCCTGGGTAAGCCACTCACGTCTGCTGTTTTTCTGTTGTCTAGTGTTCTACTTCTTTATTTCTTACGAGTGCCTGAAAACATAACTTTATGTTTGTCTAATATTTATTTACTATTTACAGGCCTCGGGTTTCCCTTCCTTATGTGTTATATATGTTTATACAATACCAAAAACCTACCCTCTGTTCTATACTTACTGTTCTGAGTCTACTATCATTTAGTAGACACAGTATTAAGGTCTGTGTCTTGTGTGGACTGGCCTATACTGTATAATAGGGGAACAACAGAAGTGATTATTTCTTACGAGTGCCTGAAAACACACCTTTATGTTTGTCTAATATTTATTTACATCATTTGTGAATCTGTCATAATTGTATTTACCTTAGTATAGACCTTGAAAACGGATGTCAAATGTTCCTGTCCTGTGCCATCAGCTCAAGACGTTTTCATATTTTCCTCAACATTTTCGTTTCTGTTTTTTGTCTCTCATTCACGTGTTTTCCGGTCTACATCAGTTCCTTTTACCCTGAGGATTGCAGATCACTTGTCTGATTCTTGTCATCAGTTCCACGTTAGTGATCCTGTCATACCACATCAAGCCTTCTATTCTACGCAAACTCCCATTTATGAAAGTCTGTAACTTTTGGGTATGGTTGTGCATGCGTTCAGTGTGGTGTGCCTTTGGCCAATTAAAAGGTTGAACAATCTCACATCTCCAGTTTCCTGTACGTATCAAGTGGAGGTGGAGATAATTCGTCTGACCAAAAAGACATGGGCAGCCAGAATAATTTATACTGATTACTTCCCATTGTGCTAGAGGAGCTATCTCATCTCAGCAATGTCGCCTCATGTTGTTCGGCGTAATCACACGATGCATGGAAAATACTGTAGAACAGGCGTTGCTAAGCTTTCTTTGTCCAGTCTTCCATCCAGCCTCAAAGTGTGTCAGCCGCCTCGACTCCACTGTTTCAGGAAACTGTGTCGCTTACATGTAAGATAAGAAATATGTACGGTTGCATAATATTATGGCCATGAATTTGTTTTGATGATTATTAGTAATTAAGGCATATCATTCTCAATTTCCGACTTTCTAAATCATATTAAAAACCACGACACTATTTTAGTGAATAAGAGCCACGTCTAACCAAATTGACATTCTTCTCAATCAAGTACCACAGAAAAAAAAGTTCAAATAAATTCATAACTGTAACCTTCTCCACGGGACAGGAAATCACGTGTTTTCGTAAAATAGTGCTCGTTAATTGTAGAAACAGCGAGTGGAAAAAAGGACGAGTCTTGCCAGACTCGTGCCTGAACTTTGTCAAAAATATGGTCTCGGAATCGAATCCCTAATATGCAAGCAGTGTCTTACTATTTTTATATACGTACCTGGTAGTGTGCAGGAGCATGACTTTTATATAGCAAAAATTCTGCAGGAGCGCTGCAGGGGCAAGATGGCGGACTTGAGATAACAAGGGGAGGTTATATGGGGGAAGATGGCGGACTTGAGATAACAAGAAGAGGGGTATATTTAGAGTTTTTTTATATAAGGAAAATGTGGCAAAATGGCGGACTTGAGATAACAAGAAGAGGGGTATAGGAAGATGGCGGCTTTTTATATAAGGAAAATGTTGCAAGATGGTGGTTTTTTATATAGTAATATATTATTGTTGTTGTTATTAGTATAGCCAACTTAGGTAGTATTCTGGCTGTGTTAGACAAACAAGAAGAGGATAATAGTTAGAGGTATATTTATAGATAATAGGATATTTTTAGACTTTTAGACAATAGGAAGACGATAGTTAGACGATATATAATAGTTAGAGATATATTTAGACAATAGGAAGACAATATGTATACGAACAGTTATATTTAGACATATATATTTTACAACAGTTATTTTACAACAGTTATACAACAGTTATTTTACAACAGGTATACAAACAGTTATTTTACAACAGTTAGACGAACAGTTAGACATACGACAGATGATATAGGTAACAAAAAGGCGTTTTAGTTAATATAGTTTTTATTTTTTTCAAATACTAAAGGGCAACTCTCAATCGCTTGGTAGGTTTCTTCTTCTTCTGTGGTAGATTAGGGACATCGGTCAGGTCTGAGGTGGGAAACCAACTTGGGTCTGGGGATACTGGACAGCTAGACTTCATGTATTCGTCAAACAGGTTAGTGAAGGTGGTAGGTTTCTTCGGGGGTAGATTGGTGACATCGGTCAGGTCTGTGGTAGGAAACCCACTCGTTTGATTCGTCGAACATCAATCGTGTGTTAGGCAGGACGTGATTCGTCGATGTATTGCGTGGGAACAATGACACATGGCCGTATTGGGGAGAAACCCGATACCAAAAAATACACACACCTGTCTATTGATTTCGTCCCTTGTTTATGAAAGTGGGGTTGAGTTTCGCTAGCCAGGGTCTGACTAAGCGCGTAATTAATCGATCGTTGGCGTGTTGTCTAGCCGAAAAGGGTAGTAGGACGCGTTGCATAGTACCACCTCGTGTTTTGATCAAGATGAAATAAATGGCGTAGAGCCCAGCAACGTTGGTAACTACATCTTGTAAATGTCTGGCGTTGTAGTTAACAGGTCGAGTGGAGTTTCTGGCTATAAAATTAATCAAGTCCGAGTGTGTAGGTGGTAGTCCAAAAGTACCAAGTCCGTTATAATATAGAGCGACCCAGTGGTCACCGGGGCGATAGCTAGGATCAGTGTTGATGACGAAAGCAGCCGTCTTGATCGGATCGATGCGTAGAGGTAATTGGTCACGAGCTAACACTTTAACGAGTCCAGTTCGTTTAACAAATATGTCTGACAGGAGGATGGTGCGTACCTCGTCTGTATTCATTGTGTAAGTGGTGTAGTCTGTCAAAACTTGGCGCGATTTCGAGATCTCCAAGATCGAGTCTTGTTCGGCGTAGACGAGGACCTGTAATGGTTCGGGTGTCACCTCGGCGAATTTAAGTTCTACTGAGACTGGGCCCGACTTGGCCATCTCAAACTGGTCACCGTCTAGTAGACTGGGGGTGAGGTCAAAGGCGTATAAGGCGTAACCGTGCTTAAAATGTCTATACTCGAGGTCGTTGCCGGCGTCTTTACCAACCAGTCCCATAGCTAGATTCGTCGCGAAGAAGGCTCTCACGTACTGGTTGTGTTCATAATCCATGGACAAAGGCTTGCCGCTGACGGTTCTGCCGTCCGCGCTGACATTCAAATATATCAGACCAAAAGTAGCGAAATTGAACGGATTAGCCGTGTACGACCCGTTAAAAGCGGACGAAGTGACTAGTCCAATCACGATCCGTGTAGGTGTTTGACTGAGAAACAGATTATCCTGCATGTGCGATATAACTCGCTATGGGATAGAGAATGACGTTTTTTAGCAGTGAGCATGGCAATACGGCACCAGGGATTTATTTAGCTTTCCGGACAACCAAGGCCGCAGTAAGTTATAATAGATTTAATATCCAGCGGTGGGGACGTGTCCCACCACGTTGAAGGAATCTTTAGACGGGGGGAGTTTTACTTTAATTGTGACACCATTTAACAGGTAACACACTAAAGCAAAGAAATCAGAATGTAAACGACCAATCATATCAATCTCCTGAGAAAAACCAGCCGCTATATGTCGACGCAGTCTTAACCGTTGTTATTGTCACCAATTGTGTCCGTAATAAAAATTTTGGCGTGTCCTTTGTAAAACAGAGCCGATGTCAGATGACCTCGTTTGGGTTCCTCCCCGTAATTCAACGTGGCTTCGATGTAAGCTCTATAAGGGTAGGTGTTCTCGCTGGGTGTAATCAGCGTGTCGTTCAGTGAAACGTCGACTTGGGAGAATAAACTGTGCAGGTAATAGTTGATCGGGGCCACCTCTGCGTCAGCGGGTAATGCGCCGCCATTAGCTAACGTAACTTTGGCGCGCACGTGCAGAAAAGTATTGCACAAATCTCGATATTCTTCACCGTTTCCCAAAATTACAAATTCCACCGGGGCTCCGGGTTCTAAGGCGGCCAACGGATGTATATCCACAAAATTGTCCCTCTTCTACGGCTGTCTGCGTTGGTGGTACGCTAAACAAATCTAGACCACCGTGAAGACACTCGCACGAGCTGGGTGTGAATAAGCGCCATCATTCAAATATATCAGAGTACCATCGCTTCTTCTGGTGAGAATGAGAAGGCCGAGCTCGGTTACTGCGTTTTATGCGTTTTCGGCTCGCCAGGTGGGGCAGCTCTCGTTTTTCTTTTTTCTTCTAAGCCCGCTACCCGATTGGTTTAGTGGTGGAGGTGTTCAACCGCTCCCTGTAATAAACGTTGACCCGACTCCTTGGCTCGTTCGCGAAATGCCTCGCCAACATTTTCTGCCGGCTAACGCATCGCTCGCGACCTGTAGACCGGTCCCAAGACCTTCTCTGAGTAAAAGCTTTGCCTCAGTTTTTAACCACGGGTTTAGAACCATTACGACCGAGCCCGCCGAAAAAAAACTACCCAAACCATGTCCTCTTTGACTTCTGCCTCCGATAAAACACTGGCATCCCATGGCCAGCTTGGTTGCAGTAAAACTCCTCATACATCTTGGGGTTTCGTCGGATGGGTACGTGTCTGACCATTTTTCTTGTGAAAATCAAACCGTCTGTGAGTTCGGAAGTGTAGTGTCAACACCGAAGCTCCGCTAGTGAATGGGATAGTCTTACCCTGATCGATAGTTAAAAGGATTTCCACCGCGTCAAACGAAAAACGGCTCAGGGGTACGTAGTGTGGTTTGTCGTAAATCCTGAAAACAGAAGCATTAGTCCTATCCAAAATAGGAACAATCCGTAACAAAGGGACAGAGGCATCTCCAACCGATCTCGCCGCTACGAGATCGCAGTACACGTATACATTTTTCATGTCGCTATCCATTTGTACTTCAGTCTCACCTCGTAGTATTGCTCTCTCTCTCTCTTTCTCTCTCTCCCTCTCTCTTTCTCTCTTTCTTTCTTTCTTTCTTTCTTTCTCTCTCTCTCTTTTTCTCTTTCTCTCTCTTTCTTTCTCTCTAACTCTCTCTCTGTCTATCAGCTGTTTGAGGGGACAAAACATTTTTTGTGATCAACCATTTTAACAAATGTTTTCGAAACACTAGAATATGTGATAATGTCCCTCTGTATATAAAAGTATAGATTGTTTCAAAATACTGGTGTTGAATATATATAAAAATATATCCAGAACTTAATCAGATACAAATGCTATCTTTAAAAAGCAAGCTTTAAAGTATATGATAACTAAAAAAGAAATGTACCAAACAGACACTTATATTTGTTGTAAATGTTTTTTAAACACAGTGATTCTCAAATTCTTGAACAGTGATTCTCACATTTTTTTTTTTATTCTCACAATGTTTTACACCAAAGGTTCTCGTAATTGGGTGGTTGGGTTCTCACGTTTTCTAGCACGATTCTCAATACATGTTGGCATCAGGGGTTCTCATGTTTTTTTAGCGTGTTTGTTGTTTGAAACATGCAATATAATAACTGTGTATGAGTGACGTGAACAGAAATTTACGCGTGATGTTTTTTGTGCGGGTCATTGATCTGGTTTCAAACCAGGGTGGGGTCGATTTTCCTGTTCATACGTTATGATAACGTTTTTATCGACCAAACCATGCCGAAGCGCTTGCGCGCGAACTATTTTCTGAAACTGTGTCTCTACACAACAACCAATCTGGCTCCATCACGAAATTCATACGCTCGGACTACTTTTATTGGAAAGTCATTGTCTTAATCATGAATTGTTTTAGACATGTCTCATTCTTTAACCAGACCTGGACCGGTGAACGTCTCTGAAAAAACGTTGTGAAAGCCTTCTCATATCAAACTTCTGAAAAAGCAACAGCTCACCACCAAACGTATGTTATTATGTTTTTATTCGTATTTTGTGTTAAATATCTCTGGCCTTTAAGGGATATATGTCTGTGTCTTTTTAAGGGTATTAAGACTCTGTGGAAAAATATGTGGGTATGTGTTTGTGTTTTCATTTTTTTTTTCCTAGGCGTATTTTCTTAACACTCAGAGACTGGAAGAAAACCCTATGCAAAGTTCTAAATGTAAACTCGGTATATGTATATGTGTGTATTCGTCTGTTTTTCCCTATAATAATATAAAAATAATAATAGGAAGTTAAAATATATAAACATTCTTTATGTATAAAAATAAATATTTTTATATAGCTGTTTGTTTTCGCTAGGGTATATACAATAAATATCTTTATGTTTAAAAATATCTGTTTTGGTTGTATTCGTTTGTTTTCGTTTATGTTTTCGGTCTTCGTGTTTTTGTGTTAAGGTGTTAAATATAAATAAATATCTGTTATTTTTATCTGTGTGTTTTGTTAAGCTGTTAACTCCGAGACTAACTTATTATTCCTTATCCGTGTGTTATATTAAATATCTGTTTTCTATTTAAAAGACATGTCTGTGTATTCGCTTTTTCGCTAGCCAGTGTTGGTAAAGGCTGTTTCAAAGTTAATATGTCTAGACTAATAGGTATTTTAATAATAGTTGTTTGTTAAATTCTTACATGTGTGTATGGTTTAGCTAAGTTAAGAATTATCCGACTTATTTTTTATGTGCTGGGTATAGTTGTGAGAAAAATTCCTTAGTTTAAACCTTATCTACGTTTCTCGTCTATTGTTAAACTCGTGCGAAAGCAAATTATATTTGGGTTTTGAAAAATTATCCGTGATACTTACAACTTGTAATACTTTCTGATAACAACACTCTAAATTTGTATAGACTAATAGTCTATTTCAAATACTTGTATGGATGTAGCGCAAAGACGTTTGGGTAGATCGATAAATTGATTTGATTCCACAACACATGCGCTCGAGTCGTATTTCTGTACTCACAAGCTGCTTCTATAAAGAACTTCTCATAGTAACTACAAACATATTACTTTAAAAATAACTAAGGACCCGAGTCACTACAAACTACCTAACCAGCCCGTGAAAATTAGACAACATGATAGTTTAGAAAATAGCGTATTTTGGCTTTTAAAACAATACTGAACTACACACGGAAAAAGATAGAGATAATACAATCAACATATTACATTAAGTCACCTTGCTATAACCATGATTGAAACTAACATACACTTTAATAAATACTTATATTTTCGTTATTTTAAAAAAGGACAGGTCAATTCGGTACTGTCTCGCGAACGGGCTGAGTTTTAAATCCATATCTTTATCTTTGCTTCCACAGCGCGTGCGCGTGGACCATTCTGATATGTTAAACAAAATTATTTCCTTTGATAACAGACTAAACAATAAGACTGGTTATAAGGAAGAGTAGGCGTGTGTATACCTATCTATAAGTCTGTGTTTTATTTACCTGTTTATTCTCTTTCTCTCTTTCTCTCTTCCTCTCTCTCTTTCTCTTTCTCTCTCTCTCTCTTTCTCGCTTTCTCTCTCTCTCTCTCTCTCTCTCTCTCTCATTACATGTATTTAATTTTATTTATGTGTGCCTAACGTCTTTTTGTTCGTCTTTTCACAGATGGAGTCAACTCAACGACGGGGCTATACCTGTTTACGCTGCCAGTCTGTTTTCAAGCGAGGACATGCTCTTAATCGGCATATGGCCACAGCACACGACCGCCACAATCATGAGTGCGCTTTCTGTGGTTTATTATTTACCAGACCCGATACGCTGAAACGTCACATAGAGAATAAACATGGGTCCGGCTCAGCACAAACAGACACATCAGTGGCACAAACCAATCTGATATGTAGCAGATGTGGGGAGACCTCTATACAATTCAATGACTGGCGTTCAGTTTATTGAAGGACTGCCCGATTGAAAAAAATCGCCCGCGCGCGCTGTCAGAAAGATATACCCAGCCTGGCTATATATATATATATATATATATAATATATATATATATATATATATATATATATATATATATAATATATATATATATATATATATATATATATATATATATATATATATATATATATATATATATATATATATATATATATAGCCAGGCTGGGTTTTTTAATCGATATCTTTCTGACAGCGCGCGCGGGCGATTTTTTTCAATCGGGCAGTCCTTCAATAAACTGAACGCCAGTCATTGAATTGTATAGAGGTTGCCACTCGCCATAACAATATAAAATCTCATCTGGGATAGCTGTTACCATATCCTTGATATGTGTTAGGAAACGCTGGACAAAAACAGTCTTTCCACTAGAACTAGAGCCTGAAATTAAACAGGTAAAAGGATGTGCAAATCTCGGGTCCATATTTAATAATGATAACTTTCACTTACAACCAGTTATTTTATATCTAAAACCCTACACATTGTGAGAACCTTTGGTGTAACAAAATGTGACAATCACTGATACCAACATGTATTGAGAATCACTGTTCTACAATGTGGGAATCATACTAAAAAATGTGAGAACCCCTGATACCAACATGTATTGAGAATCACTGATCAAGAATTTGAGAATCACTGATCAAAAATTTGAGAATCACTGTGTAAAACATTGTGAGAATAAAAAAAATGTAAGAATCGTGCAAACATTGTGAGAACCCCTGATACCAACATGTATTGAGAATAAAAAAATGTGAGAATCACTGTTCAAGAACACGACAATCCCTGGAATATGTTTAAAAGTGTATGTTTTCCGAATATCTCTCGGGGATTTGTTTTCTTATATATCATCTTTTAAAAGGATGGTTGAGTTTAATGTATATGTTTTAGTCTAAAAATATGTGTGTCTCTCTCTACGAAAAAGAATATAACCAACAGCTCTCTCTCTCTCTCTCTCTCTCTCTCTCTGTCTCTCTATCTGTCTTTCTTTCTCTCTGTCTCTCTCTCTCAACTTGTACTTGTGTCTCACTTTATTGTTTATTTCAAAATACTTGTTAGATACTCTATTTATTTTTTGTAAACCGTTTTAAAATGTGTCTAATACCGTTCTCTCTTTCTCTTTTAATATATATGTTTTAGATATTTAATCTAAAAAATGTTTCTCACTTTATTTCAAAATACTTAGATATTTTTTTATAAACCGATTTTAAAATATGTCTGTTCCCCTTCCGTCAACCAGACATCTGCCCGTATCACAAACAAATGCTCGGAATTTTATGTTGGGACGTGTCACAAATAAAGTTTGGTAATGTGGAAATTCCACGGGGTAATTCAAGTTATAAACACCTGTCCCCTGAGTAAACAATTGCTAGCGGTTGTCGGTGGGGATCGATAATCGTACGTGCCAAATAAGACATTAAGAGCAACACCATTGTTTGTGTAAGTATTATATTACCAGGTGAAACAAGCTGTTTCAGAACACCTGCACTGAGTAAACATTACTATGACACTTCTTAACCATGGCCCGTTATCGGTACGTGATAATTTACAACTGTTAGCGAATCGCTCTGTAAACATTAAGGTCGTTGAACTCTGAAACAAGCGCACTTTTTCGCAATATAATGGGACGTATTGTCTTCAGACATATCATTCAATTATCAGAAACCGAAGCGGACACATCTCTGAAAGAACACTGAAAGAAAGAAATCACCCTTCTCATATCAATACCTGATAGTATGTATTCGTTTGTTAAATATTTTTCTATCGTTTTATGTATTTAAAAGACATATGTCTGTGAATTCGTATTTTGTGTTAGGATGTTAAATATTTTACACGTTATATAGAATTTTTATAAAAAGTTTTAGTTGTTTGTGTATTCGTTAAGTATGTTCTGTGTTAAGATGTTAAAATAATTATTTCTATTTAATAACATTATAAAAAGTTTTAGTTGTTTGTGTATTCGTTAAGTATGTTCTGTGTTAGGGTGTTAGGGTGTTAAAATAATTATTTCTATTTAAACTTATCCGTGTTTCTCCCCCCTGTTGTTAGACAAGTTGGTCATTTATGTGAGATTACTCAGCCTGGATTTCAACTGATGGTGCAATACTTTCTACAAACTAAACTCGAGCGTGAGGAATATTTTTTTTTCACATAATAAAGAAAATTAAAAAGAATATTTAGCACATAGCATATTTTTTAACAGTACTGAACTACACAAGATCTTGTTATAACACAAATTTTAAACGATAGGGCGGCACTTGTATCGTGAGCGAGTGGTTTTTAAATCAATATCTTTTTTTTGCCACAGCACGCGCGCGGGGCATTTTTTATTTTTCTCTCTCTCTTTCTCTATCTCTCTCCCTCTCTCTCGCTTCTCTCTCTCTCTTTCTCTCTCTCTCTTCTCTCTTTCTCTCTCTCTGTCTTTCTTTCTCTGTTTGTCTCTCTCTCTTTTCGCTCTTTTCTCTCTCTCTTTCTTTCTCTCTCTCTCACTCTCTCTCTCTCTCATCCATGTTTAATAAAACTCAAAACACACGTAGTTTTTTTCTTTTCTTTTAACGCCCTTGGTCATACACACACACGTTCATACTTTACTAGCTCTGCATTTAAGTTATCGTGGCCAGGTGTTTTTCCATTCTTTAACCCCTTGATTGCCGTGATGATTTCTTCCTTCCGTGGAATGTTTGTATTAACATCTTGAGCGTTTTCAGCTTGAGGAACATTGAACTGTGTCTCTGGTGGTTCCTTGTTCAGAGTTTTTCTGATATGCCCTGCCCATCTTGTTTCCTGTCCCTTTACTGTCGTGATGAGATTTCTTTGCTTATCTCTTACTAATGTAATATTGTTTGCCCGGTGGTCACATTTCTATCATATCGAGGGGATATTTCTGTAGTCTAGAGGGCATATTTCTGTCGTCTAGAGGGCATATTTCTGTCGTCTAGAGGGCATATTTCTGTCGTCTAGAGGGCATATTTCTATCGTCTAGAGGGCATATTTCTATAACCCGGCAGGGATATTTCTATCACCTCGAACTGTGTTTATTCTCTCTCTCTCTCTCTGTCTATCTTTCTCTCTCTCTCTCTCTCTCTCTATTTAACTGATTGTTACATATAAGACTGTGTTTATTCTCTCTCTGTCTTTCTTTCTTTCTTTCTCTCTCTCTCTCTCTCTCTCTCTCTCTATTTAACTGATTGTTACATATATATGTGTGAGTAATGTGTTTTCGTTTCTACTTCACAGATGTCAGCAATTCAAAACAAGAACTGTCGCTACGCTTGCTCGATCTGCAGTCATTCATTCACTCGTCAACGCGATCTCACGAGACATATGCGGACAGTCCACGCTGACAAGAATCACTCCTGCCGTGTCTGTCCTCAAAACTTTGTAGGACCTAAGGTACTCCAACAACATATTGAGAGTGTTCATGGACCCGGTGCACCAAGACCCCCCACAGCGGAAGCCACTGCACCGGGGGCCGCTATAAACGTCCCAGTGGGGACCACCACTGCACGAAGACTCGGTATAGACACCCCAGCGGGGGCCACCACTGCACCGGTGAAGAACCGGTGTGTACCCGCTGTGGAAAGATATTTAACCGACATGATAATTTAACACAGCACATCAAAACAGTGCACTCTATGCCTCGTTTTAGCTGTGACATTTGTAACAAACAATTCACCCGAGGCACCAGCTTGCGGACCCATATAACACAACAACACCCCACCCCTAACCAGCTTTCGACACAGAACCCACCAGGCGCCGAATCATCAACCCACCAAGCATCAACATCGAGAATAACAGCAGACACCACACCATCAAGATCGACGCACCAAGCATCAGGCACAAAGACATCATCTTCTGCAGCAGGGACCACAACATCGACGCACCAAGAGACAGTATCAGGCACAAAGACATCATCTGTTGCAGCAGGGACCACAACATCGACGCACCAACACACAGACCCCTCTTCATCAAGCCCCATCCCATCTTACCCACCAAAAACAGGCCAGACCAAGAAACGCCCCATGAACAGTACCCACCAGTCCCATATAAAAAAAACCCGCTTGTCGTCAGAAGAAGACTCGTTAGATGACCTACCAGCTGACATAAGACAAATCTACATCGACAACTGGCAAGCCATAAAAACACACTCCAACAAACATAAATATCTCTCAAGCTTTACTTTCTATCACAAGAACGAAAATATCGACTGGGCAAGTCTCTTGACACCAATATTCACACAACAAACAAAAAGATTCAAAATAAACTATAGTTTCCACATCGTTTTGAGGCATAGAGAAACAGGCGATCTAAGATTTTTTCACTCTTCCCATAACACCGCAGTCGTCTTAGATCAGCCACACCTAGTCAACAACATTACAGATTTCAAAGCTTTTCTCTCACAGTTACACGATAGAGATATTGTCACACAAGCACAGTTAAACAGACCAAACACAAAATATTTTGTCGAAACAATCGCAGCAACGACTTTCTATCTGTACCATATCCAAGACTTTCCCATCGGCTGCTGCTTGCAAGACATTCCCTCATTCATCACGGACAATCACCACATCAATACATTACAACATGATTCAAACTCCAAACCATACAGTGATAACTTTTGCTTTTTTAGATGTCTAGCCGTTTTTAGGGGTGGTGCCGTTACAGATGTTAGAAAAAGCACGCGCCGACTAGTTGAACAGTGGCAAACACAGCAGCGACTAAAGTCCCTCATCGATTTCCCCGGGGTTAGTTTAATCGATATGCCCCAATTAGAAAAATGTTTTAACGTAAATATTGACATTTTCGAGTTTGACGACGCGCAGACCCTGACCCCCACACTTAGAGGTAGTGATAGTTTTCCAGATACGTTGCGTCTGTTAATGTTTAAGAACCATTTTATGTACATTACAGATATCGATAGGGCCAGTAACTCTTTTTTCGGGGTATAGATGTAGACACAACATTCGTCTTCCCTTATAGAGCCACGTTTGGCTATGAGTGTTTTTTTGAGAACAGTCTAGAGTCAAGCGGAAATGCCACTACCTACACGGCCAAACACGTGCCCCTGTCGTGTTCGGTGGCTTCTAACGTCCCCGGTTTTGAAGCCCCCGTGTGTTTTATCACAAAGGGTGATCCACAAAAATTGGTCAATAGAATGGCTCGTTATCTGATCAAAATTGCCGGCCTCTTATGAGATTCTGCGAGCGGATTTTGATGGTGTTTTCATCCAACTCGGGTCTGAGGAGCTCTTTGGTAGATTAGAGGATTATTTGAGGCAGCTACCCGTATTAGGTTTCAATTCGGGCAAGTACGACGTGAACTTAATCAAACTGTAGCTCATCAAATATTTCATGGGGGAAGACTTCAAATTTTTAGTCAAGCGAAACAATAATTTTATGTGTGTTGCCACTAGCGACTTAAAGTTTTTAGATATAGTGAACTACTTAGCCCCCGGTTTTAGTTATAGCAAATATCTGGCCGCGTACGACGTTAAAGAAACCAAAGGCTTTTTCTGTTATGAATACATAACAGATTTAGCAAAGTTAGACGAAACGGCGCTACCACCCCACTCGGCATTTTTTCCAAACTTAAAAATACTAACATTTCCATCGACGAGTACGCCGAATGTCAGAAGGTGTGGGCCGAGAACCACGTGGCCACGTTACGCGATTTTCTGACGTCGTACAACAATAAAGACGTGGTCCCCTTCCTGGCAGCGTTAGACCGACAAGTTAGTTTTTACGCGCACCTAGGTGTAGACATGTTTAAAGATGCGATCTCCGTGCCCGGTGTCACGTTAAAGTACCTTTTCAAAACCATCCCGCCCAACGTCATGTTTTCTTTATGTTCGAAGTGGGAGGCAGATTTGCATAACACGTTACGCCAAAACATCGTCGGGGGACCGTCAATTATTTTTCACAGGTTCCACGAACAAGGTAAAACCCGCATTAGAGGTGGCAAAACGGTTCAAGCCATTAAAGGTTTTGATGCCAACGCCCTTTATTTGTGGGCGATAATGCAGAAAATGCCCACTGACTTTCCTATTAGACGGTACAGTGATGACGGTTTCAAGCACCACAAACTTCACAAATATACCGTGCAGTGCCGCGATTATTTGGCTTGGGTCTCCCACCAAAATAACGTGACCTTAAAAACCCAGTTTAACAGCCGTGAGATGTCGTTGGGTGATAGGCACATTAGGGTAGATGGTTGGGATAAAGACTCTCGTACCGTCTACCAGTTCCAAGGTTGTCTATTCCACGGCCACCCTAACTGCCCGCTAACCGCCGGTCGTGACGTTAACCCAGTCAACAACACACCATTGGCTGAGTTGTACAGAGCGACACTGGTCATTGGTTCTTATTTGAGGAAGGAATGCAACGTTACCGTTGTCGAAATGTGGGAATGCGAGTGGCAGGCATTGAAGAAAACCGATCCATCAATCCGTCGTTTTCTGAACGCCACCTTCCCGACCCAGAAACCGTCTTACACCAAATGTCGGTACCCCCTGACAAAAGAAAATATTCTCGCCTCGGTGTTAGACGAGACCTTGTTTGGCCTAGTCGAGTGTGACATTCATGTCCCCGACTCTTTAAAAGAACATTTCTCTGAGATGACGCCCATTTTTAAGAATGTTGACGTCACGAGGGAAGATATTGGACCTTTCATGCGGGAATACGCCGAGAAACATAAACTCCTGACTACTCCCAGGCGGACATTGATCGGGAGTTATGTCGGCAAGAAAATTCTCCTGACAACACCTCTGCTTCGCTGGTACTTAATCAAAGGCTTAGAAGTCACCTGTATCTACCAGGTGCTTGAGTATACACCCGTGACGTGTTTAAAGCAGTTTGGGGACACTGTTTCGAACGCGCGTCGACAGGGTGATACTGATCCTGCCTACGTTGAACAAACACCACAACAAAGTAGACAAACACACTTTCTTAGAAGTACTCAACACACAACAAGCACAGGGTGGGAAAAATATCGTGTTCCGGGCACACAAATCCTCCATCTACACATACAAACAACACCGCAACGCCCTATCTTACTTTTACATAAAACGACAGGTACATCCCGACAACGTCACCACATCACCCCTCAACATCTAAACTGTCTTCCACAATGTACGCACAGATACCTACAGGTATATACAACACATACTTCTATTTCTTACGACGTGACAACAATGTGACGACTCCCCTCAAGGTCTGGCCTGCAGCTGTGATATTTTTATTGTAAATATTGTATATTTTGAACATACATCCTTCCTATATATATGTTATTTTTCAATTGTACATTCATTTGATAAAAAATTACTGCACAATGTATTATGTTAAAAAATACTATATATATTACCATATACGTTTTGATACCACAAAAACACTATTGAATATAAAATAAAAACTATATTAACTAAAACACCTTTTTGTTACCTATATCGTCCGTTGTATGTCTAACTGTTGTATAACTATTCGTCTAACTGTTCGTCTAACTGTTTGTCTATGTCTAAATATAACGTATAACTGTTCGTATAAATATCATCTTCTTGTTATGTAAATATATATCTTCCTATTGTCTAAATATATCTATTGTCCTCGTCTTGTTATGTAAAACATATTACTATATATAAAAGTCTTCTTGTTATCTAAAAATACCCTCTTCTTGTTATCTCAAGTCCGCCATCTTGCCCCTCCTCTTCTTGTTATCTCAAGTCCGCCATCTTGCCCCTCCGGTGTCTTCTTGTTATCTAAATATCTAACTATTATCTCTATATAAACATCGTCTTCTTGTTATCTCAAGTCCGCCATCTTGCCCCTCCTCTTCTTGTTATCTCAAGTCCGCCATCTTGCCCCTCTTGTGTCTTCTTGTTATCTAAATATCTAACTATTATCTCTATATAATCATCGTCTTCTTGTTATCTCAAGTCCGCCATCTTGCCCCATATAACCTCCCCTTGTTATCTCAAGTCCGCCATCTTACCCCTGCAGCGCGCCTGCAAATTGCGCTTATATAAAAGTCACGCACCTGCAGAATTTTTGCTATATAAAAGTCATATTTTTGTTGGACTTGGTTTCTATTGATTTCTTTATATTCCTTAATGAAATGAAAACTTCTCTTGTCTACTGCACTTCCATTATGGTTTCAATGTTTATTCCTCCAACTTTGTCTATGTTGCTGCCAAAATATCTCTAAGAATCTTGCGGGTGTCTTTCAGCAGTGCAACAGTATTGTAATTAGCTGCCTTTATTCTTATTGCATGTGTCTTTTCTCTGTTTCATGCTCCTTGTTACTTGCGTCTGATAACGGTTATTGGACAGAAGAGCCAGGGCATCAGCAACATCTATATCGTGTAGCTATTGGTTTTCGTAATTCAAACTACCAAGAAAAGAGATGGTGAATAGTGGAATCCCTGTCGCGTTATAGTTTTTTAAAAAGGTGATGAGGAAGATGAGAGGGCACTTAACAGCCGACCATTATTGCCTCTGCTCTTTCACCATTTTGGTCTACCCTGTTAAACCTAGGATTTGGTTATAATTAGGGTATTTAATGTAATTTTATTTTGTTATTTTTTTTTTGTATTTAGATAACTATTGTCTTTTGCAGTTGATGGTTTTAATTTATATTAGTTTTTCTTCTTTTTAAGTCTTGTTTTTTTGTTTGTTTGTTACTTCTTTGTCTTGCCTTGCATCTCTTCTAAAGAGTTTTGAAAATCGTTCTTTCTGACTAATTTTGCTCTTCAAGTCTTGATATGTGTTCCTTACAAGGTGACTAAACTAATGGGGAACTAAATGATAACAAATCAGTTTCTACAGTGACTTACTTGTTGTTGCTGTTGTTTTGAAGAGGTGATGGGTGGAGAGCGGGCACTTAACAGCTGCCCGTTTATTGCCTCTTCTCGTTCCATCTTGGTCTACCCTGCTCAACCTGAAAATTGGTTATAATTGGGGTATTTAGTGTCATTTTATTTACTAATTTTGCATTAAATTTAAATAACTATTGTCTTTTGCAGTTGCTGGTTTTAATTTATATTAGTATTTCTCATTTTATTTTCTCTTTTGTATTGTTTATAGATAACTATTGTCCTTTACACTTGGTTTTAATTTGTATTAGTATTTGTTCTTTTTTTTTTTTTAAACCTTGTTGTCGTTCTTGTCCTATGAGTAGTTAGTAAGTTTGCTCATTTTTCTGTTGTATTTTTTTATTTTTATAATGATTTGTTAGTTCTTGTTGCTTAATTTCTAATTGGTTGAATGTCTTTTCTGAAGTACTAACCTTATATATTTTCCTTTGTTTTATGTATATATCTTTTAAGTATTGATTGGGCTTCTCCTGGGGCATCTATACTTAAAACCTTATCACCTGTCATGTCTATATTGTGATTTCTATAGTAAGTTTTTAATTCAAGCCTTTGTTGTTCGTACTTTTTACAGTGGATTAGGTAGTGGTCTATGTCATTCTCTTCCTGACATTCTTGGCAGTGTGGTTCTTCTATCATAAAGTATGCTGCACCGAGACGGAGACGGCACAGCTTTTTGTTCGATGGTCTCTTTAATTCTTCTCTGACATGGGACGTCCTTGTTGGTTCTTTTAGCAGTTCGAACACGTGTCTGCCTTTTCTACTTTTTTTCCATGTTGTCGTCCATTCCTCGTTTATAGTTAGCTTCACTTGGCTCTTGATCTCCGACCTTCCCGGTCCTGCTCTTCCATTCTTGGCGTTCTGGTCTGCCAACTCGTTACCAGCTATACCTATGTGTGCTGGAACCAAGGTTGCCACTCAAGTTCTCGAGATAAACCCAGATTTTCTTCTTTTAAAACCCAGAAATACCCAGATTATTTTATGCCTCAAATACACGGGATAAACGATGCTTACACAATCTTTTAGTGCAACTTTAGCACAAATAAGCTGTGTGCTACCTATTTGTATTTATTGCTTCATTTTTATTTTATTTTTTATTACCAAAAATTCGCAATTATATAAAAATGATTTTATTAACACCGCAATATATGAACTCTAGAAAATGAGATATGTTAGATATTTTAACAGTTACACGAAAGCCGATAACAGTATCTCCGCTTTAGTAATTTTGTCTTGGAGACATAGCTCTTTTGGTTTGATGAAAAACCTGTTAATGTTCAGAGTTTTGCTTTTGGCTTCGAAGTTTTTCATGTGCTTCTGTGTGCTTTTGTGTGTCAATAAAGCTGTTTTGTTGGCATTAGTTAATGTACAGGAACAGACCGTACAAATCGCAGCATAGCGATTGCCAGAGTCCGGCTTTATCCAATCCTTTAGTTCGCTGTCTGTTAGCCATTCCTCACAAAAAGCCAGCTGATACCATGGCTTCACATTTTTTACGCAGTGGCGTGTGTGTCGTCATGCTGCTACAACTACCTAGCGTACCTTCATCATCGCTTAAGTCGAAAATTTAAAAAGAATACTTTAAAACACATCGCAAAAATGACTGAGTATTGTAGATGACAACCATTAACACAATAACAGGAATTAGATAGCTGATGTAAACGAGTAAAAAATGAACGTCATTGATGTGGTTAAAAACAAGAATAACTGTTGCGTCCTGTTTGGGTCCTTAACAGTGGTAAAGTAGACATGAGTCTGACTTCTGTTAAGAGGGTACGCATCAACTAATGTGGGAAGAATATATTCGTATTTAAATTCATCGCGCACGGAAGCGCACATATTTGTGCGTGGGTATTGTGCGTTTTGTTGCTAAACACTAGATGACGGAGTGACCTCAGAGGGAGATGGCTGGAATGGAAGTCAGACATTGGTCTGTTCGTTCGAACCCCAGATTGGGGGTAAACTACTGTTAATGTCTTTGTTATACGGCCTTCCAGATGGAAGCTATCTCCGTGAGAATTTCACAGTAAGTTTTGTTTATTGGAGCTTAAGAAAAATAAATATTTATATTGCGGTTTCGCAAAGATGAATCTTGTAAGCACATTCTATGGGGAATTATTGACCCTCCATTAAGGTGTACTGAAAATGGATCAAAGTTGAAGTAACGTTTGTGGATCCAGCCGATTATTTGCAAGTACGTGCCGTTTGGAAGAAGTATATCATAAACGTATAAAGTATAAATATATTAATATTTTCGCCATGTATATTATTATGCAAATTGTCCATATCAGAGGATGTATACTCTGCCCGTCTTATCGTACGTCAAACGTGATTGTACAATAAACTGTGTCTAAAATTCACTCAAGAGTTCCAGTATGCTTCATTTGGCACTGGCATTTGTTGACGTGCCCTGTTGAGATTCCTGTTGCTTGATCGCCTCATAACCAAATATCATTCGCGTTATAAGCACCAGTAGTCAACTAATCATCACTACAAAAATGACTACTACAATAACATTTAAGTGGAATAAAAAATATACCGCATATAATTTTGTTACATTTAATTATAATATAAATATAATGCTCAGTGCATAGAGTATACATACATTGTAAATGTCAAATATACCCAGATTAATGCAGATTTGGAAAAAAATACCCAGATACCTAGACGGAACCCAAAAGACCCAGATCTAGTACGAGTAAAAAATACCCAGCTGTGGCAATACTGGCTGGAACTCACACTAGCCTCACACTAGATCCTCTGTTCCCTAGTGATGTATTAATACTTTTTTTTTTTAAAGTTTTGCCTCGTTTTTTTCCCCCTCGCATGAGGTTGCATTGGCACACGCCCAAAACCCCCGGCCCTGGTCAAGACACATGTCCCAACACAAAAAGACCCAATGACACATGTGTCACTGTAGTGATCTTCTGTGTTCTCACACAAAGGACCTAATGTCACATAAATGTCACTGTACTGATCCCTTGTGTCTAGACACATGATCCTAGCTTTTATTTTTCCTCGCATGAGGTCGCATATTTTTCCTCGCATGAGGTCGCATTTAACTCGCATGAGTCGCATTGGAACACGCCCAACATAAAGGCATGTCCCAACACAAAAAGACCCAATGACAAACAAGTGTCACTGTAATGATCCTCTGTGTTTTCACACAAAAGTTTTTTTTTGTGTTTTTTTCCCTCGCATGAGGTCGCATATTTTTTCCTCGCATGAGTCGCATTGGAACACGCCCAACATAAACGCATGTCCTAACACAAAAAGACCCAATGACAAACAAGTGTCACTGTAATGAACCTCTGTGTTTTCACACAAAAGATCTAATGACACATAAGTGTCACTATACTGATCTTTTGTGCCGGGCGCATGGTTATATTAGGGCGCATGTCCAAATATAAACGGCCCTAAGGTCTTTGTTTGTTATAGGAAGGTCGAGTGTCGAAAATCTGGTGCAGGAAATTTGCATACAGAAAGTGACAGACTATTGGGTTTAACTGAAAGGGAGATAAGACTATGACTTGTTGAATTGTAAGTAAAGGGTGACAACTCCTTAATCGCGCCGCTTGAGAAAAAGTCGTGTCTTTAGTTAATATGGAGTCGTGTGTTAGAAATTCCGGTTTCATAAAATTGCATAAGTTGATTTAGCGGGCTTGGAGTTTGCGTTAGAGGACGATAAACTATGACTTGTTTGAATTGGAAGCAAAGGGCGATAATTTATAATTACATCCCTTGAGAGATAAAGTGAGTTTGGTTTTTCGGATAATGCGAAAGAAGCAGGTTTTGCACGGGATTTTGTAGAAGCGAGTGAACGGTTCGTGACAAAGTCTGATCTAGAAACGTCGTAAATAATTGTAATGGTATATCGGGGTTCTAGGTTTAATCAGTTCAGATCCAAAGGCGTTAAGCGTAAATTGAGAAATATGGGTTCTTTCCCAACTGTGTAAGCCAGTATTTATTTTATAGGTGACGGGCACAGTCTTGAGTAACCAACGCGTGAGATGGCCATTAGTCTGGCTTGCTTCTGTGTTCACAGAAAAGACATAACTACTCACATAGATGCTCGACGGCCCATATGTCACATTCATACATGTCAGTTTGTTTCATGAGTATTTCTCAGGACCAGAGACAGTGTTCCTATGTTGATGAAAATGTACACCTTCTCAAGACGACCAGACGACCAGGTATGTTGAATCTCGACAATTAGATAAACAGTTAGAATAATAAGAAGAACGATAGGCAGCAGCTAGTCATTGAGAAGTGTAAAACAATAGACATTTGGTAGAAATTATTACCACTGGCGGTTAAGCCAGTCTTCTCTAAAGATGCACCAAGTAATCACACTAAGACTCGAATGTTAAGAAGATAGAAGTACTACAGAGCTGTTCATAGCAGAAGTAAGAACAACGAGTACTGAGATAATTGCTATAACAGAAGTTTTAAAATGACAACAGTGGTTCTCAAGCCAATACCCATCTTGACTACCAGAGTCAGTAGACAAATACAAAAGCAGTGACAGTGCCTAAAAGAATATAAGGAGAATGAGTAAGGACGATGTTTTAGAATGTGCATCATGAAATAAATTTTGCTGTACAAAAGTTACCAGCCTCAAGTGGAAGTGTGGGCAGAACATTTCATTTCCACTGTTGCTGAATTTCGTATGTAAATAAACTCCGTATTACGTTCACCGCTGTCGGCGTGAAGTATGTTTACCATATATTTAAACTATCAACCATCTGTCTGTCATACGCTGTTGTAATCGTCAAAGTGGTCATCAGAAATAACGTAACATCAACATCCAACTGCCTACTGTTTAGAGCAGTGATATGAACCCTCTATACACACCATCATCACACGCCATCAGCACTCACGGCCACATGTTCATATTCTACCCTGAGGTGTAGAGATTTGTCACAGTGAGCGCCATACTATCCTATTGGCTGTCTTGTCTTGCTTCTGGCTAAAGTTATGGAGTGGAAGAGCCTTGTTCTCCACAACATCTAGATCGTAAAGTTGTTTTGTCACAACTTATCAAATATCATTTCTGTTGGCTGATACCGGTGCTTTCATAACCTGCTCTACTGCTAGTAAGAAGAGAAATAATAACACGGACCATCCCTGCCACACTTAAGTTCTAATCTCAAAAGGTTTTCTAAAGTTCTCCTTCATTAATAATTCTGCATAACATATCTTTATATGTTTTCTTTTAAGTTAATGACATTCAGGGGAAATCTTTAATGCCGCGTCAGTTTCCAAAGTGCTTGTCTGTCTACACTGTCACTAACCTTTTCCTGGCCCACAAATCCAGTGTACATAATTAGTTCATTTCCAGACTTTATTCAGCTAATATGCGCAATGTGGCTGTCTGATCTGTACAGTTTCTTTTTTGTAGAAAAGATGCTTTTAAAATATGTACTGTCTATCTATGGCCTCTTTTAATCTGTCAAGGAGGATCCTGTTTAATTCTTTTCCTGGCGCTAATAGTAACATAAGTCCTCTGTAATGTGTGTACTCTTGCCAACCTCCGTTCTTTGGCAACTTGACAGATATCCTTCCTTGTATTCTGCTGGTATGTCATCTCTCTCCAAGATTTGACCAAGTAATTTGCAAAAGATCTCTGTAGAGATGTCAGTACGTCCTTTAATGGCTTCTGCTAATGCCATCTGGGTCAGAAGCTTTTCCATCTTAAAAAAAAGCTTATATATTTCGTTCCTTATTCTTATTTGGTTTTTAACAGTTAAGTTATAATTCCATGTCTGTTGGCTGGATGTGCTTATTTGGTTTTTAACAGTTAAGTTATAATTCCATGTCTGTTGGCTGGATGTGCTTATTTGGTTTTTAACAGTTAAGTTATAATTCCATGTCTGTTGGCTGGATGTGCTTATTTGGTTTTTAACAGTTAAGTTATAATTCCATGTCTGTTGACTGGATGTGCTTATTTGGTTTTTAACAGAGGAGAATTTTATGAACTTCGTCCAAATTAGAAGTTCTCGACATTCTCTGTCACTGTCTTTATGTGCTCTTCTATATTCTAACTAATTTTAGAATCTCGTCCTTGAGGGGGGCAATTTTCTTGCTTATATAACCCTGTTAGCTTCTTTGTGCTGATGTGCAAGGTCCCCCGTATTGCCTCTGCCTCTCTTGCTAATTCGTCAATATATTTCGTCTTGTCTCTTTTGATTCTTCTTCTGACTATTTTAGTTTTCTGTTTTTAAATGTTAAGGAACCTTGGCTCTGTAACTTCTGGTTTTGCTTATGTTTATAAATGAACAACTTTTATTTGTTCTTTCCTTAATCTTAATGATGTTCTTTATTTGTTCTTTCCTTAATCTTCATGATGTTCTTTATTTGTTCTTTCCTTAATCTTAATGATGTTCTTTATTTGTTCTTTCCTTAATCTTAATGATGTTCTTTATTTGTTCTTTCCTTAATCTTAATGATGTTCTTTATTTGTTCTTTCCTTAATCTTAATGATGTTCTTTATTTGTTCTTTCCTTAATCTTAATGATGTTCTTTATTTGTTCTTTCCTTAATCTTAATGATGTTCTTTATTTGTTCTTTCCTTAATCTTAATGATGTTCTTTATTTGTTCTTTCCTTAATCTTAATGATGTTCTTTATTTGTTCTTTCTTTAATCTTAATGATATTCTTTATTTGTTATTTCCTTAATCTTAATGATGTTCTTTATTTGTTCTTTCCTTAATCTTAATGATGTTCTTTATTTGTTCTTTCCTTAATCTTAATGATGTTCTTTATTTGTTCTTTCCTTAATCTTAATGATGTTCTTTATTTGTTCTTTCCTTAATCTTAATGATATTCTTTATTTGTTATTTCCTCAATCTTAATGATGTTCTTTATTTGTTCTTTCCTTAATCTTAATGATGTTCTTTATTTGTTCTTTCCTTAATCTTAATGATGTTCTTTATTTGTTCTTTCCTTAATCTTAATGATATTCTTTATTTGTTATTTCCTTAATCTTAATGATGTTCTTTATTTGTTCTTTCCTTAATCTTAATGATGTTCTTTATTTGTTCTTTCCTTAATCTTAATGATATTCTTTATTTGTTATTTCCTTAATCTTAATGATGTTTTCTGCATTTATTCATGCTTTGTGTTGGCGTTTTCATGACCACAGTACATCTGTACATGCCTTATCCCACGTACTGTTTGTATGTTGCCAGTAGTTTTCAGCACTTGCTCCATATTTAGCTGTTGAAGTATCTAGTATTTGTTAGATAATGTAACCGTAAATTTATTGGGTTTTAAAAAAAGAAATATTTGATTTCTATGACATTCATCAGTCATATGTTGTCTGTAGTTATGTGGGGATGTTGTTTATCTACTGGTCTCGTCTTAATTTTGACTAACAGAAAATGATGATCTAATGTCTCAACGTCTCCTCTACATTTACGTCAAGTAATGATGATCCGAACTCGGTGTGTATGAATGTTTGTTTAATCATAAGTTACGGGCACGAAACAATGATAACCATTAATTATGACGTGCTCTTTCTTGTCAGTGTCCTGACGGCACACATTCTACTGTGGTCATTTCATTGCTTTCAATTCCATGACAACTTCATTGGATGTTTGTAGTCAAACTTATCATGACTTACGGTCAATGTCAAACTTATCATGACTTACGGTCAATGTCAAACTTATCATGACTTACGGTCAATGTCAAACTTATCATGACTTACGGTCAATGTCAAACTTATCATGACTTACGGTCAATGGTCAATGTAACTTGAAAGAGGTGAAAGGCATGCGCTTTCTTTTAATGGGTGTTCAATTTAGTTTTCATGGTGCAAAGCGTACATTTTTCGTATTTTGCCGAAAAGATACTGGGATTGTTTCAGTGTTGGTTACAAACGTTTCCTTAAGAAAACTATTTATGGAGATGTCCTATGATCTGGTGACATCCACGTCGCTTCATGTTTTCTCTGACGTGAACACATCCTTCATCCTACGGCCAGCTGATTTGAAGCACAAAAGTTTATGAATATTTCATTGTCCCAAGTACGTAGTTTTCACATGATTTCTTAACAGCCTCTATTCTCTGCTCCTATCTTCTAAAGTTAGGCGACCCATCCAGATTGTAATGTCTTTTAAACTCATCCATGTTTTTTTTTTAAGTAAAAAAATCTCCTTTTACCGATTCGTCTTTGTCATGTTACTCTCCTCAGCGGACATGAAACACATCGGCCAGAGCTCACATAAACGCAGCCATTCCGGCTGAAGACACTGCCAAAAGTCAACTGTCGTTACTCTGCACGCGCGTCTACGTAATTATTTTATTTGACGTCATTGTAATCTAGCAACGTCCTCGTAGAGCACCGCCACGGTTCAATATCATGAACACATCGCGGTGCGCAAAAAGAGGCGCAATACATAGTTCCGTATAATTTCGTGCTGTATCGCCATTACCCTTCAGCTGTGTACGGAGCTTAGTCCTTCAACAAACTTACGACACATACTTCAGCACAGAGTTTGGCCATGTTTTCCTCATCACTTTGATGTCTGACTCCAGTTCTCTTCTCCATGTGTTATTTTATGTCTCCATCTACTTCTCAAATCCTGGGAATTCAAGAGTTAAAGACTGTCGTGTACTGCTATAACACGATTCCTCAGTGTGTGTCCAATCCATTGCCAGCGTCTTATTCTCGTTCTGAGTTGAATTCTTTTCTTAAACTGACTTGTCCATATTGTTTTTTGTGGCTTAACGTTTCTACGGCGCGGAGTGGGGTGGCCGGCCCAATGACAAACTCTCCTTAGTCGTCTTTTACGCTCGGTTGGTCACATTGCTATTGTTCTCATTTCGTGTAACACCAAGAATGACCATTATCTACAAGGTATGTTTTTGGACTGCTAAGTTGATCGTACGTCGTTTCAAGATTCACTCTTGCAGTGAGGCGATGGTGCTAATTCAATGATTCCTGTTTTGATTCGCCGGTGAACCCAACGCGTGTTACTTGTTTATATAATACCAAAACCTACCTTCTGTCCTTTACTTATTCTCATTCTTCTATCATTTACTTGACACAGTATTAAGGCCTTTCTCTTGTGTAATCTGGCCTATACTGTTTCATACTGAAACTGCAGAAGTGATTGCGTAGTGTCGTGCTAGACCTCTGTCGGCGAAGCATTACTTTTGTAGTGCTCAGCTGGCAGAGAGAATAGTAGCGATTCGCTCCCGTGGCTACGCGGTGGGTGCCATTCGGAAAGTCCTGGTTCGATTCCCGGTAAGGCTATCACTTCTGTTGTTTTTCTGTTGTCTAGTCTTCTACTTCTTTATTTCTCACTGAGTGCCTGATAACATATCTTTGTGTGTTGTGTGTTGTGTGTTGTGTTTTGTGTGTTGTGTGTTGTTTGTTTATTTATTTACTTGTTTTGCTGTCTAGTCTCCTTATTTCTTGTGTATATCTTTCTGTTTTCTTTCTTTCTTAATTCCCTTTAAAGGACCGAGGACTAGATTGGAAGCAGGCCAGGAAGAAGACAGCCAATAGGATAGTGTGGCGCTCTCTCTTGAAAATTTCTACACCCCAGGGGAGAAGAAAGATTGTCGGTATTTTATTTTTAATTCCCACGATACGAGAGGTAGAGGTATACCGAAATACACAAACGGTAGACAGACTTAACAAACGGTAGACACACTTAACAAACGGTAGACAGACTTAACAAAGGGTAGACAGACTTAACAAACGGTAGACAGACTTAACAAAGGGTAGACAGACTTAACAAACGGTAGACAGACTTAACAAACGGTAGACAGACTTTGCATACGGTAGACAGACTTAACAAACGGTAGACAGACTTAACAAAGGGTAGACAGACTTAACAAACGGTGGACAGACTTTGCATACGGTAGACAGACTTAACAAACGGTAGACAGACTTTGCATACGGTAGACAGACTTAACAAACGGTAGACAGACTTATCAAACGGTAGACAGACTTAACAAACGGTAGACAGACTCAACAAACGGTAGACAGACTTAACAAACGGTAGACAGACTTAACAAACGGTAGACAGACTTAACAAACGGTAGACAGACTTAACAAACGGTAGACAGACTTAACAAACGGTAGACATACTCAACAAACGGTAGACAGACTTAACAAACAGTAGACAGACTTAACAAACAGTAGACAGACTTAACAAACAGTAGACAGACTTAACAAAGGGTAACAAAAATAAAAGATATGGAAAGACTTTGATGAAGTGCACGTGACAGCAATCACGTGATGACGCATCAGAAGGTCAATGCTCCCGGAGCAGGTCAAGCGCAAATATGACGTTCACGATTATCTCACAAATCCTTGTTTGTCTCCCCGTTCTAGGTCCGCTCAGCCATACTTGATAAACAAACTGGGAAAAACAAAATAAACAAACAACTCACCTGCCCCCGAACGCTATACATAGAACTAGACACATTTAAAACTTGTCGTAACAAATTGTAGAAGATCGGGAACAATTCTATGGTCATCTCATGAGAATGTAGCCCGATCAACTACTGCTACACGCCTGGAACAGGATCTGGTTTTAGTGCATATGGAAGACAAAGAGGTAGATCAATCAATCAATCAATCAATCAATCACCTGTAGCTTGCGAAGGAGCATCTGCCTTCAACAGACACATGTCAAGTCCTATTGGCGGGTGCCATCATCTCATGTGCAAAGAGGCACATGGATAGACAATCTTGCAGACGTCATACACAACACGGGTTCACAACAGCCAAAGTGCTAGTGATATATTTGACTCAAGAGTGGAGGCTTCAGCTCCCCACAAACTTGACGGATAGTGAGGCCCAAATAAGTAACAAATTAAAAAGTAGTAAGTAAGGAAGCAACCACGTATCCTATTTGTCAATCTTCATTTTTTTTTTTTTTTAACCTATAGATTTAACGCATCCTCCCATACTATCGTATTCTGCAGAAGAAACAATAATTCATGTTAGTTTCTAACTTACATTTCTCCCTACCACGAAAAAAAAGGGGGGGGGGGGTAACCCTGCACACAAGAGATCTCATCAATTATTGAAAACAAGAACCATTTTCTGGCGGCAAGCTGGAGAAAAATAACAAGTGGCCACACCAGACGCTACTGCAAGTTATGGACACATACTGGAGTGAATATTTATTCTCATCTCCAGCACGCGAGGAGAACGTGCTACCCTTGTTCACAGATCTGTTGTTCTTTTACTTGTCAGAAAATCGTCTGCTAATATCAGAGGAAATAGCCAAACGCGAGTGTCTATCGTCTGCAACCGCCAAGCAATACTGCCATTAGGTCGAGAATATTCACGGTAAAAAGTGAGTATTTGGCATAGAAAAAAAAGCTACTTCTTACAAGACATTCGGGATCAGTTTTTTTTTTTTTTGTCTTTTTTTTTTTTTTTTTTTTTTTTTTTTTTGCACTTCTAACCTCCAAAACTAAAAGAAGAATGGTGAAAATAATGGTTGCACCGCTAAACGTCATTCACTAACCGCTGTTTTGAGATCAGACAAGCAGAAATTAAGCCGACCCTTATAAATACTTACGTCTCCTACTGAGTTGCAAATGAAAGGTGAGGGTTGTAGTATTTCTACGTGGAGATGAGATTGGAAGCAAATTGTGAGATGTTGTAATTGTTGGGCACCGTAAACGTGGCAGTACTACCCTCTTATTGCTTCAATAAATCAATCAATCATCACCCTTCAACTCCCAAAGAAGCACAGGTCCTCAACAAACACACGCCAAGTCCTCATGTCACGTGCCATCAGCTCAAGTCCTCATGTCACGTGCCATCACCTCAATCTCTGTCAACGGTTTCCTCATGATTTTCCCATCTGTTTCCAGTTCTCTTCTCCATGTGTTCCACAGGACAGCTCTGCTATCTTGGTTGGCTGAGTTTTATTTTCCTTGCCTTATCGCTTGTATACAGAAACATAATACCAAATGTATTAAGTGTTTTAAAATAACAAACAATCCCGTTTTTATGTTATATTCAGCGTTTATAACAATAAAAACAAATTGAGATAATTTGATCAGTTGTAAATTGTTAATATATCTTACACAGCAATAATTGTTTCTGGAGTTAACGGGTTTCCATACCAAACATTGGACCTTAAACTGAGTTCATGAATTCTAGACGCTGATTATCGACCAATCAAACAAGACCTCCGCTGTTCACTCTCACCTTCACATCTTCTGTTTCTCCAGACCCCGGCGTATTTTAATCAACTCTTAACCCAGGCCCAGTGTCGGCTGCTTCTGGCAGTAACTGGCCTATTTATTGTTGGATGCCAGACATTAGAATTTTGGAAGCAGTAGGCAGATTTGAATTGCCTGAAGTCGCCAAGGTCACCATTGTCTAGAAGAGCCAGGACTGTGTCTGCCAGGAAACGGTACCAACGACAAGTCAACAGAGCACGTGGACAAAGTGTCCCGGTCTGAGTGGGACTACACTGACGATTATTCTACGTAACGAGATTAGGATAATCCGTTGATCGGTGAGTACGTGATTGTGATGTGAACAAATGTTTTGAATTGGAATGAGTTCATTAATCTTGCGTGCTGTTTTCAGTTATAAGATTATCATGACATTTGAGATGTTTGCCTTTTTAAATATTTCCTTTCAAACAGTTATAGACATTTGCGCTTTATTCGTCATCATCATCATCATTATCATCAATATCTTCCAGCTCCACGTGGAGCACAGGTATTTAACAAAGTGTTGCCAAGCCTTCATGTCATGTACCATCCATCCATGTTATTTACTTTCCACAAACTTCAGACTCTAAGAAACAAAACTGCAGTAGACCTAAAATATAGCGTAGGAGATATTTCTTACTATTACATAACTATGCTCCAGATGTTGTTCAGTTCTAATAGCTTTGGTACCTTCACGTGTTGGCATAGAATAAAATCAAAATGCAGATAAAGAAGCCAAAAATAAAACCCGATAAATGTAAGGATGAGTAGATCAGACAGTACGTGCTTATATAACAGAATAATAACAATTTGATGGGATACATCTAAAAGGAAGACATGCATTAAGCTATTCAAGGCTCCAATAATAACAAGGAAGGGCCTACATAATTTACTTTCCTAGTAACAGGAATCTTCTCAGACTACAGTTTGGAATGGGCTATTTTAGAATAGAAGAACTTTACTGTACAGAACGTCTACAAGACAATAATATTGGACATTTCTTGTTAAAATGTAAGCGGTGTGAAGAAAGGAGAATACCAATATTAGATTATTTGCAGGCTAAAAATAGATTCACTCATAACTGTAGGGCTGGTGTTAAGAATAGGCAGACCTAGGGAACTGCACTATATATTGAAACAGTAGTTAACAAGAACAAAAATTAATACGTAGTGGTTAGTAGGGATGTGGGGGGAGGGGACGGCATAGTGGGGTTCTTATTAAACATATTGCTTAGTAGCCCCCTCCAGCCATAAATGTCTATGGGGATGTTGAACGCTTGAGGTGAAAGCCCTCAACTGCCTGTTTTCCCTGGTGTTCTGCTCAACACGCTCTTCCCTCTTATGTTTGTTATATGAGCATGTTTTCCCTGGTGTTCTGTTCGACACGCTCTTTCCTCTTATGTTTGTTATATGAGCATGTTTTCCCTGGTGTTCTATTCGACACGCTCTTTCCTCTTTTGTTTGTTATATGAGCATGTTTTCCCTGGTGTTCTGTTCGACACGCTCTTTCCTCTTTTGTTTGTTATATGAGCATGTTTTCCCTGGTATTCTGTTCGACACGCTCTTTCCTCTTATGTTTGTTATATGAGCATGTTTTCCCTGGTGTTCTGTTCGACACGCTCTTTCCTCTTATGTTTGTTATATGAGCCAGGTTAGGGCGATGATGCGGCGAGCAACTCCACTTGGTGCGATCGGCAGCTTTGTACTCCAAGGATGTTGGATTTATGTCTCTAGCACACATCATTGAACCTAGCACACATCATTGAACCTAGCACACATCATTGAACCTAGCACACATCATTGAACCTAGCACACATCATTGAACCTCAGCTGCGGTCGCCTGGCTGTGTTTTGCCTCTTTGCAGAAAATATCTTTGAGGATGCGACCACTGTCCATGTGGCGAACGTGACCAAGAAAGCTTAACCCGTTTAAGCAGTTTGTACATGTTCAGAAGTTCAGCGCGTGATAGCATCTGGACATTTGTCACTTTCTCCTTCCATGAAGTACCAGGGATATGGCGTTAACACATTGTAGGTGGAAGGTTCTGTGTATTTTTTTTTGTTGTTGCTTAGTATAAGTTGTTTATGTCTAGCTGCCATAGAAAAGCGTGCTGGTGACGAAGTCATCAAATATCACAGCTTTAGTCTTTATTGTGAGTTTGCGGTTTTTCCAAACACGTGCTATACGCCGGGCAAATATGGTTCCAGATTTGCCAATGTGGCTATCAATGTGTGTGCCCAAAGAGTGTGTCAGGTATGTGAAGTGGTGCACCACTGAGAGTTCATTACTATCGATACTTATAACTGATGCGACATCCACATGCTGGCCCAGCACATTTGTTTTCTTTAGACTTATCGTGAGACCAAAGTCCTTGTATGCTTGAGAGAAGCGATTCATCAAGCTCTGGCTGTTGACTTTGAGTGACGATTGCAGTGTCATTGGCCAACAACAAAGCAATTTACGATGACCTTTCTGACATTCGTTTTTGCCTTCAGCCTCACGAGATTAAACAACCGCCATCTGACCCAGTACAAAGGCATATTCCTTCGGTTGCATCCCCAAATGCACCATTCAGAAGGAAGATTCCGAAGACGGTTGGAGCCAGAACGCAGCTTTGTTTGACGCCAGTGACGTATGTTAAAGTGCGTTGATGTGTTGCCAGCGTATTGGACTGTTTCGTTCATGTATTCGTGTAATTACTGTATGACTTCTAGCAGTTAAGTAGGGCAGCCTATTTTTAGGTGCATTGTGTAGTTCATCCGTGCTAACCATGTTAAATGTCCTTGTGAGGTCAATGAATCCAATGTATAAATGTTTTTTTTCTGCTTTCGTGAGTTTTCGTGAAGTTGACGGATGAAAAAGATTATGTCTGTTGTTGCTCTACCAGCTCGGAATCTACACTGTGACTCTGGATATATTCACTTAGTTAACCCTACCAACAATACTTAGAAGAAAGATGCGTATATAGTTGTTGCAATCGTTTCTGTCTCCTTTATTTTGATATAATGTTACAATCGTGGCATCTCACATGTTTTTGATGGATAGTTTCATTGCAGCACTGACGCAGCACCATATGCAGGGGACGCAATAATGCGCTTGTACAGAATTTGATAAAGTCAGAAGGAATCCCGTCGCTGCGTGATGCTAAGCGAAGGGCAAGCTATCACTGGCCTCGCTGCGTTCTTCCAATGTTGTTGGTGCGGCATCTAACGCCTCCATAGTTGGAAGGCATTTAACAGAGTCTAGGGCTTCAGGAGTGACGAAATGTTCTCCAGAATAGAGCTAATAGTAGTGCTGAACCCATCTCTTCCTCTGATTACACTTGCTCATTTGTCCCCAGTGATAGTTTTAAAGCGGGGTCGTCTTAACTTTTTAGGGGTGATGGGATGTCTTTACCCGTCACACCTTTGTCTGGTGATGCCTGTTTGTGCTCTGTTCTCAATGTTTTCGGAGAGTTGAAGCCAATACTCATTTGCGCAAGGCCGAGCAGTTTGTTGGACTTCGCTTCTCGTAGCCTTGAGGATTAGTAGAGATCTAGCACTCGGTGAACGGTTATCTTCAAACACAGCATTGCGTTTAGCTTCAATAACAGGTGTGA
Organism: Oreohelix idahoensis; assembly: GCA_024509875.1. NCBI lineage: Eukaryota > Metazoa > Mollusca > Gastropoda > Stylommatophora > Oreohelicidae > Oreohelix > Oreohelix idahoensis. Next base: position 20,657 of record JAMPIV010002268.1, on the reverse strand, counting down.
TCAAATTTGAGGAAGCCTCAGACCAATCGTTTACATTCACTGTCTTCTTACCAAAGGTAGGAAGTTTTGTACTACGAATGATGTTCCTTAGGTACTCACAGTCCTCTTTAACATTATTACCGTGCAATGGGATTTGAGTGCTTCCTGGAAAGTCTTGGTAAATTGCATGATCCTCACAGGGTCTGATATCTAGCTGATATAGGTGTGTGGTTTACCTTCATGACATAATGCAACTTTCTTGGTTGTGTTCTGATTTCGCAGAAAACCAAGGAGTGATCTGTGTCTCAGTGTGCACTATGTTGTGAGCGTATGATGAGCACCGAAGTGACCTTCTGGCTAGAACCCGATCCACTTGGTGCCAGTGCTGGGGTTTTGTCTGAAAATAGTTGATCACATAGAGGTCATAGTCGACACAGAACTCCAAGAGGCACAATCCATTTTCATTTATCTTGCCCATACCAAACCTGCCCAGACATGACAGCCGTGAATCATTATCGTGATACATTCTAGGGTTGAAGTAACCGAGGAGAACAAGTTGTTCTTGAGAAGATGATTGATACTACATTCTCGTGAGTTCTACGTCTTCAGCTTCAGACGCAGAGTACAAAGTAGGAGCACATACCTGACGAGCGTGATGGGATCTGCGCTAGTTTGTAGGCGAAGCCTCAGGAGGCAGTCCGATCCGTTCTCACCTGGTTCAGCCATTTTCGTTAGCGATTCTTTTTACCGCAAAGCCTACTCTATGTTCTCTGCTTGTAGTAAGTTCTTTCCCTTGCCAGTAGAATGTGTAGTTGTTTTCTTTCACTGTTGCAGAGCCTGTCAGGCGTTTTTCCTGAAGTGCAGATATGCCCACTTGGAGTCTTTAAATCTCATCGTTAATTACGGGCGTCTTCCTGGCATCATTTATATCTTGCCAGTTTTCAGGTAACCCAGTCAACATAGTGCGGACCTTTCAACATCCCTGCCTGATAATCGGTTTCTTTTTATTATATCTTAATGTCTTGTTTTTGCCTAGTGCAATAAGTTCTATCCGCAGTTCAGGTTTGACTATGGTGCCATGTCCTGTGCCTGTTCAGCAAGATGCTTATAACCAGTAACTGCTATTTCCAGTGTTGTGCCGACACTTATAGGAAGAAGCTGGTGTTTTCTCCAGGGTGCGAGCTTGGGCACAGTTATATGGAGATCAAGCTGTTGCCCAAAACAGCTTGTTCCACTTCTCCACGTAGCCAGCAGCTCCAAAGCCGATACAGTTTGCAGGAGTTGTCAGAAAAGTGTTGCATCAACATTACACTGCTTTAGGGACTCCGACTCCGGATTTAACCTTAGGATTTACTCCCAAAGACTTTACCATAAACAGATATTCATGTAAGGCAACGGAGGTTTGAAGTCATAGTTTACTTCTCCTAAATAAGCTATCGACCAAGAATCACGAATTCTATCTGCCCGAGGCGGCTGGTTTTAATGTTCGCCTTCGGCCCGTGGCCTATCAGTTTAAGGCCAGTATCTGGACTGGGCTGTCGGATTCTATTTGAGGCGCAGGTAGTAATAGCATTGATCTGTAGTTGGAGCTTATCTCTACTATACCCCTAAGCTATGATAACCTTTGGAATCAAAACACATTTGTAAAATATATTACAAGTAGAAAATAAATGTCAATTACATATCAACCATTACATCTCGTACGTTTTTACACCTCTCTCCATCCTCTTTTCTTATTTGTTGTCCATGTCAAGTATGACAATACTACCATTTTACGATTACCGAAACACACACACACACACCCACACACACACACACACATATACACACACACTAAATGTGGAAGTTTTAATGTGCTGTGTTGACAATAAATGGACGGGGGATATGACGTCACGTTCTCCTATCATCTATTGAACATGTTACACGGACATCATCATCTGGTTTGGTTGGCTCCCTATGGAGCTGAGAGTTCCCAGGGCCCTGAACCCCTTGCAGGAAGCTTGCAGAAGGCAGTCACGTGCTCCTGTAGCGGTAGTTTCTGTAGCAATTAGTTTTACATGATGAGGCTGCCAGCGTCTTGTGGAACCTCATATTAATTGCCTGCTACGACGTGCCTGAACAAGCTGTGGTACTAATCTTTCTTACGGACATTGTCACAGAACGACCGTGCTATTCATTTTATCAAGTTCTACCTGTCTTTTTATCCATACTGTGCCTACCATTTATTTTTTTCTTTCCCCGTATTTTCTCTCGCGATTTGAACGCAAGACTCAGGTTTCTTGTATTTAGCTTCGCATGATCTATTCTAAGTAGAGATAACGTTAACAAACCCAGCTGGGAGTGACAGATAAATCTGCCTCACCTATGTTTAAACAAACACAGGCGCTGATTTCTCTTGTTTGCTAAGCTGGGCGTTCATATGTCTCGTAATGAAAATCAGGAAATAAACTGCAAACGTACCTTGGGTGTGGCAGGATATTAGGTCACATTACCCTTGGTGGACTCATGCTTGTTAGCATTTATAATAACACATTAAACTGAAGGGTTTGTTATGAATTACAGACATGGGTCATCTAAAAAGTGGCAGTGTCAATACCTTATATAGGAGAAGTTTGAAATTGTTGGTTGACATGAGAAGGAATAGGGAAGAAGATATATACTAAAGTAAAACATTAAAATCTGCTTGGTCTAGCCAAAATATATTAAACTAAACTACATTTGATTGGCGACTTTCACCTAGTAAAAAGCTGGGAGAGCGTGGGCGAAAGGTCCCATAAATTGCAGCACAAGTTTAAACTACGGCACTGTGACGACACATTCAGACCAGCCAGGACAGAAGAAAAGTAAGATTTCAATAAATAAGATAATGACCAAGTATTGAGGATCTTCTGAAATTAAACAGCAAGAAAAATCTACTTTATAATACTGGAAACCACAAAGTCCTCTGAACCTATAAACAGGATAAAAATGGGATTATAATACTCGACGGCCTAAAAAAACCTGTGCCTGACATTAAAGGCATCTACCTTCGCTCAAGATTACTCCTGGCAGAGTTGTAAATAGAAGAATGGTGCTTCTGTTTTAGGGAGTCTTCATAGGATTTTTCCCCAAATCAAGCACAACGTTGAATTTATCAAAGTCGTGAACTGTGCATCTGCCCGCCCCTTCAATGAAGAGAAAGATACATTAGCTCGTTCCTGAGTCCCCAACTGAATTATTTAGTTAAATATTACTGTTGTATATAAATTTAAGATAGCTGATTCGTACGTGTGCACTTCTCTCTGTAATAATTAAATTAACTGTTAATTTGTAAATACATATAAAACATTTAATAATCAATTATTGTTTAACACGAGTAAATAAATAAATGAATTTAGAAATTGAAATAGGGATTTTCTCCGCACAGAAAATTAAAGTGCATTTGGTTTTTTGAATATTTGAAGAAAGTATCTTTTGCTATGGCCGGGTTTAAATCCCTTAACTGGTCAGATGTTAGACTGGTTTGCTGACTGCTCCGTCAATTGTCGACTTCTGTGGTGAAGGCATGTCACAGGCGTAGTTGCAGGGGTAACCGTTTCGAACGTCAAGGCAAGGATTTTCACAATCCGTCAAAAGCAGGCATCTAGCGATGACAACAAGCTCTTGATCCAAGCTCTTGTATGAAGTTGGTATCACACACTGGTATCTGCAACTGTTGTGAAACATTCTAAATCCACATATCTAAATTAAAAAGTAAATGTAAAGCCTAACGAATTAATTCAATAAAAGGAAAGAAGAATGGTAAAAGACCAGTGCTGTCACAATGGCTTACAAAAAATCCCCCTTTTTCTACTTCGTCTGCATAATTGTAACGCTTTCACGTTTGATAGTAAAGCCTACAGCAGCATACACGCGTTTCAAAAAAATAAAACCGGTACTGTGTTTCTTAGAAAACCTTGAGATACGCACACTGCTTAATGACCTAGATAAAATACTAGCATTAATTTCATTTTATACACTGCGTAACCTAAAAGACAGACGGACTTAGAGAGAGAGAGAGAGAGAGAGAGAGAGAGAGAGAGGGCTGAACGGAGGAAGGCATGCAATACTACCACAGTCTCGCGATTAATAGTAACGCCAATCCCACGCGTAAGGCATGAAGCACTAACTTTTTTTCAAATAAACAGTGACAAAAAACACTACCAATACACGGTTAGGTTTTAAAAAACATGTTTAATGCTTATTAGGAAACATGACATTCTACTGTTTTACGTCTGAAATCCTGACAGTACAGAAGACACCCCATAGTTTGGAAGTGAGGAGGTGGTAACAGCACGACTATCCTAGAAGAAAATACATATTTGAAACGCAGCCACTTAGCTCCATTAAAACTTATATATTTGGGTGCCTTAGGACTTGCTGACATAGAATATGTTAGGTGTTAAGCAAATAGTCTAGGAATTAACAAATTATAGCCAAAATAAAATAGTGAGGTTGTCTGACAGCACCAGACCATATTTGCTCAGTGGCATGTTTTAAAACCACTATTTTACGGGAAATAGGCCAACAAGTTAAATCCGATTTGATTGGCTAGAAGAATATGTAAGCCTAAACATGATTAGTCGATTGCAAATACTATTTTTGGTTGTTACGGGAAACGGTAGGAAGGGTACTTTTTTTTTTCAAATACTTTTGTAAACATGGTCTTATTGGCTAGACCATTTAATATAGTCAATTAGGAGCGTCTGTTCAGTGCCACATTTTGAAAATAAACTTACTGAGAAGCAAGTGCGTTGAGATCCAGCTCATATTTTTCTAATGAAAGCCTGGGACAGAGGCAGATCGGAATTGTGCCATAATTCATCGCCAGTCAACGTATTTGTTTAATATTTCATGAATTGTGGTAAGCTTGACATATTTGATATCTTTTAGATGAAAAATTGAATGTGAATTGATAAATTATGTCTGTCTGTGTGTAGTTCAGTAGCAACCATGAGGAAAAGCCTAGATATTGCTCCACCAGGAACAAAACTTGTCGGAGAGGAGTATAACTGCATAGGCCTATATGGGATTGCCAAATAGTACTATGACACCTATCTTATTGAATATAAGGAAATAATGCTGAAATTGCAGAGGCGTTGTAACCATTAGGGAGAGGAATACATACTGGTGAATGTGTTACATGAGAAGCTAACAGTTGGCCTACCGCGCTGAACTCGGTGTTTGTTATGTATTGTGCTTCAGTGTGGAAATAGATTATAAATTAGTTCTGAAGTAGGAGGTACAACCTTCTTGTTTCAGGGACCATGGTCCTAACGTATTGAAGCAGCACCTGGTCTGAGTTTTGCTGAATCCAGAGGCTGGTAGCATACTCCTTGGTCCAGATATCAACCAGGGTTGTTTCTCAAGGAAACGGTGAAGCAAGCGAGCAGTGGAGACTGTTTCCTGCCGCCCACACAGAAGTTAAGATTCCGTGGCCAGAGCAGCTCAATCTTGTGTATAACCCCCCTCTAAAAGGGACTTTACCTTAATTCAAGAGGGACATTTATTTGTTTCAAATCAAAAGACACTGTGAACCTTACCAATATTATTTCCACCAGAAACAAACACTTGAAGACATGATGATAAACAACAACTTAGCTTGACAAGCCAGTATTACCTCATAGTACTACAGCACAACTTACACACATAGTGCAATAATAATATATGTCAATACAAAGATCCTATCTATAAATTGTGTACATACAACTTATGATTACATTTGATTGTGATTCCTGAGTCACTTTGTAGTTGAATCAGGATATCTATTATTGACAGGAATTAATACATATTTTTAAAAGTTACACGTGAGTTATTAAGATAGTCTTATAGAGTGTTCTATGTATGTGAGTGTCACAGTGTTGTAAAGTATTGTGAATTAAATTAAATTGTTTATCTGTTGGTTGGTTGTTGTGAACATACACTTCATCATTATCATAACCCTAGACATTCAACGTAGTCATCACAATATTCCAGAATAAGCCTGACTGAGGTATAAATGTGGTAGCAAGTAAGGTTATCTGTAATACACCACACTTATTAGATACAGATACCTTCACAGCTGATCTCAGTCAGTACACTAAGTCCCCTATAAATATTTATAACATCCCACTTTACCACATATATTGGGGTCCGCTCCCGGGATTTTGAATCTTTCCCTATTATATATATTGGGGGGTAATTCACTTCAGGGAATAATAAAAAATTAAAAGGTATCCTTGGGTGGAAAATAAATAAGATTGAGCTCTCAGTGCCTGTGGTTGTCCTTAGATAATTATTGATAGATTGACTTGTTTAAGTTAAATATTGTATACATTTGCCTGTTAGAAAATGGCGGACCTAGCAAAATTTCGATCTGCTGCTGTGCAGGCTGCTAAAGAGTTAGGAATGGACGGGCAAGTTATGATTGCTTATGTCACTACTGAATGTGACAAATTTATTGAACGTGAAGAAAAAAGATTAGAAAAAGAGGCAGAAAGAAAGTTAGAGGCGGAAAAGGAAATTAAGAGGTTGCAGATTGAGGCTGAGGCTAAGGCATTGGAGGCAGAAAGAGAGGAAAAAAGATTGACTGCCGAAAGGGAAGACAAAAGATTAGCTGCAGAAAGAGAAGCAGAAGAAAGAAGACAGGCTGCAGAGAGGGAAGCAGAAAAGGAGGAGAAGAGATTACAAAGGGAACATGAGTTACGACTAAGGGAGTTTGAGTTTCAAGGCCATGCTCCTGAAAATGGTGCCAGTCCCTTTACCTCTGATGCCCCTGCTAGTCAGGGAGCCTCAACCTCAGCTATGAACTTTCATTTAGATCATTTTGTTGAGAAAGAAGATGATATCGAGAGCTATCTAAATAGATATGAACTATTAGCTACCACGTATGGGTTAGAGAGAGAAAGGTGGAGCTTAAAGTTATCACAAGGGCTTCGTGGTACGGCTTATGAAGTTTTTGCCAAAATGAGCAGAGATGATCAAGAAAATTATGACATGCTAAAGCAGGCTCTTTTGTTAAGATATGAAAAGAATGGTGAATTTTATAGAAAAAAATTTAGGAATGCTAAACTACTGTCAGGTGAAACCTATCACCAGTTCTCTGCACGGTTAGAGACATACTTGGAGAAATGGACTTCTCTGGGGAAAACCCAAGATCTTAAGGAAATGATCCTTATAGAACAACTAAGAGAGTCCATGGCTCCAGACCTGAGAAAGTTTCTCATGGAACAAGGTGCAGAGAGGCTGGGTGAGTTACTGAATGTCGCTGAAAGGTATCAAGCAGCTCAGGCAGAGGTATCAGGTAATAAAAAGAAACAGGTAGATAATTTTAAGGCACCACAGAACTTTAATAAATTTGATCCTAGAGATCAGAACAAAGGTAAGCACCAGTTTGATAGGCCACGGTATGACAATAAAAATAAAACCCCACAATTCGATGAAAGGAAATTTGATGAAAGAAAATCTTTCAACCAAAAAAGGAGGTGGTGTAAGAATTGTCGGATGGACAATCATGATACTGACCGTTGCAGAAGGAACCCTATAGTAATGGCCACCCTTCAGGTCAGGTCAACCTCAAGAAAGGAGGAGGATATTATGTTAAATACCACTCCAGAAGAGATGAGGAAGGCGCAGGCTGGGGATAAGACCCTCAAGCCTTGTTTTAGAAAAGTGTCCAATTGTCACACACCTCCAGGAAAAGGAGACTTCTATATGAAGAACAAACTAATATACCGGAAGACTGGAACTAGATCCAAAGGTCAGGGACAGCTGGTACTTCCTAAAAGGTATAGGACAGACTTAATAAGGAGCTTACATGTGAAACAAGATGGGGACCATGAGAAAATAGGTACCATCATTCAAAAGGTGGCTCAGAATTATTATTGGCCCAAGGCAAGGTGGGACATTGAGAATTTTGTAGAAAGGTGTAGCATAGCACATGAGGGAACACCCACAAGTGGGAACATTGATCAGGACCTGGATACGCCACGGGGCAAACGTAGGCCTGGCAATAAAAAGAATAATAAAGTGGACCAAGTGGAATGGGAAGCCCCTTTTCACGGACAATCTTCAATTGACTGTTTTACAATGGCCACAATGCAGATAGTGCAAAAAGATGTCTTACCCCAGGATAAGCCGAAAATCCCTCAATCGGACTTATGTAAACTGGAGGAAGAAGATGTAGAGAGGAAATCTCTCATCAAGAATTCTAAGTGGGGAGAAAGCCCCAAGAAAAAAAATTGGTAGCGGTCGATTTGTGCATGATGATTCTGGGAAGAAAAGTCATCACAACAGAGCTTCGAGTGCAAAGGACCTGACATGTGCCAGGAGAAATAAGTTTGTGAATTTAAAAGTCCATATGTAGCTCTGTTAAGAACGTGGACTGATGAAAAGGCAGAGGAAAATATTACATCCTCATACCAATATGTGAATGAGCTGACCACTCGTTTAAAAACTGGCTGGAAACTTGCCAATGAAAATTTGAAACAAGCCAGGAAAAAACATGCTGCCTATTACAACAGGAAAGCTAAAGACAGAGATTTGGCTGTGGGAGAGAAGGTACTGCTTCTTCTACCCGGTAGTCAGAATAAGTTACAAATTGGATGGCAAGGTCCATATACAGTTCTAGAGAAGGTGTCTAGAACCAATTATAAGATAGATAAGAAGGGGAAAGAAAAAATCTATCATGTGAATCTCCTGAAGAAATATTTGGAAAGAGAAAATCAGGAAGAGACACACTTGTTGACCTTGTCCATTGCAATGGAGATGAAAAAGGAACCACTTTCATCATTTGAATATCCATTACACCCCTGTGAGACAGCGGCACAGGTGAAAATCAGTACACATTTAACGAAAAATCAGAAGGAGAGAGTGCAACAGGTTCTAGATGATCATACAGAGGTGCTAACGGACCGACCGGGGCATACAAACTTATTGGAATATGATATGAAACTGATAGACCCCACACCTGTCTGTATGAAAGCCTATTCGATTCCTTTTGCTAAGGAGAAAGCCTTGAAGGAAGAGATAGACTATCTGTTGAAGGAAGGAATAATTTCACACAGTGAATCTTCATATAGTTCCAGTGTGGTACTCTTAAGGAAACCCTCTGGAGAACATATACTCTGTATAGATTACAGGAGACTGAATGCTATCACAGAAGGTCAGGTGGATCCATTGCCGGATACAAATCAGTTGTTTGCCAGGCTAAATAAAGCTAAATATTTCTCAAAAGTGGATCTGAGTAAGGGATACTATCAGATTCCAGTAAAGCCTGAGGTTAGACCGTACCTAGCTTTTAGTACCTCAGAGGGACACTATGAGTTTAACAGATTGCCATTTGGATTGAAGAATGCGCCTAGTGTCTTCTCTAGAATGATGAGAAAATTGTTGGATCCTCTGAATAATCCATGCATCACAAATTCATGGATGATATCCTTATAGCAACAGAAACATTTGAGGAACACATTGACTCTCTGAACATGCTGTTTAATCGACTTAGAGAAGCGAATTTAACAGCCCGACCAACCAAATGTTGCGTTGGATGTAAAGAATTAGAATTCTTGGGACACACAGTCCATCAGGGAAACATGAACCCTGACCCCAAGAATTTAGAGAAACTAAAGAAAGCCCCGAGACCACAAACCAAGAAAGACGTGAGATCCTTTGTCTCATTATGTGGTTTCTACCAAAAGTATATCAAAAACTTTAATTCCATATGTGCACCGTTAACTGATTTGACACGCAAAGGAAATCCAGATCGAATTACATGGACAGCACAATGTGAATTGGCCTACCAGGAATTGAAGGAAAAGCTCACAAGCAAACCTATTTTGAAATTACCTGACTTAAGTCAAGAATTCATTGTGAGAACGGATGCAAGTAATATCGGGTTGGGCGCGACCCTGTTACAGAAATCAGATGCACTGAATGGGGAATTAACCCCAGTGGCATATGCTAGCAGAAAGTTGAATAAAGCTGAAACAAATTACTCAACTAGCGAAAAAGAATGTCTTGCAGTAATATGGGCGATCAAGAAATTCAATATTTATCTGTATGGGAAGGCATTTAAGTTGCAAACGGATCACAAACCCTTGTCGTTTCTAGCGCAGGCTAGGCATGAAAATTCGAGGTTACTCAGATGGTCCTTACTTTTGCAGCCATTCGAGTTCAGCATAGAGTATATTTCTGGAAAAACCAACCTGGGAGCGGATTTTCTAAGCCGCCATCCGTGTGATGAAAATCACCGTAAGCCCCAGGAATAATATTAAATTTCTCTATGTGTATATAGAATTATAGACTGACATATAACGTCTGTTTTAAGTGGGGAGAATTTGTCGTGAAACATTCTAAATCCACATATCTAAATTAAAAAGTAAATGTAAAGCCTAACGAATTAATTCAATAAAAGGAAAGAAGAATGGTAAAAGACCAGTGCTGTCACAATGACTGTACTCGAGATCCCCCTTTTCTACTTCGTCTGCAAATTGTAACGCTTTCACGTTTGATAGTAAAGCCTACAGCAGCATACACGCGTTTCAAAAAAAAAAATAAATAAATAAAACGTGTACTGTATTTCTTAGAAAACCTTGAGGTACGAACAATGCTTAATGACCTCGATAAATATTAGCATTAATTTCATTTTATACACTGCGTAACTAAAAGACAGACGGCCTTAGAGAGAGAGAGAGAGAGACGGAGAGAGAGACGCGGAGGAACACATGCAATACTACCACAGTCTCGCGATTAATAGTAACGCCAATCCCAAGCGAAAGGCATGAAGCACTAACTTTTTTTCAAATAAACAGTGACAAAAAACACTACCAATACACGGTTAGGTTTTGAAAACATGTTTAATGCTTATTAGGAAACATGACATTCTACTGTTTTACGTCTGAAATCCTGACAGTACAGAAGACACCCCATAGTTTGGAAGTGAGGAGGTGGTAACAGCACGACTATCCTAGAAGAAAATACATATTTTGAACGCAGCCACTTAGCTCCATTAAAACTTATATATTTGGGTGCCTTAGGACTTGCTGACAAAGAATATGTTAGGTGTTAAGCAAATAGTCTAGGAATTAACAAATTATAGCCAAAATAAAATAGTGAGGTTGTCTGACAGCACCAGATCATAATTGCTCAGTGGCATGTTTTAAAACCACTATTTTACGGGAAATAGGTCAACAAGTTAAATCCGATCTGATTGGCTAGAAGAATATGTAAGCCTAAACATGATTAGTCGATTGCAAATACTATTTTTGGTCGTTACGGGAAACGGTAGGAAGGGTACTTTTTTTTCAAATACTTTTGTAAACATGGTCTTATTGGCTAGACCATTTAATATAGTCAATTAGGAGCGTCTGTTCAGTGCCACATTTTGAAAATAAACTTACTGAGAAGCAAGTGCGTTGAGATCCAGCTCATATTTTTCTAATGAAAGCCTGGGACAGAGGCAGATCGGAATTGTGCCATAATTCATCGCCAGTCAACGTATTTGTTTAATATTTCATGAATTGTGGTAAGCTTGACATATTTGATATCTTTTAGATGAAAAATTGAATGTGAATTGATAAATTATGTCTGTCTGTGTGTAGTTCAGTAGCAACCATGAGGAAAAGCCTAGATATTGCTCCACCAGGAACAAAACTTGTCGGAGAGGAGTATAACTGCATAGGCCTATATGGGATTGCCAAATAGTACTATGACACCTATCTTATTGAATATAAGGAAATAATGCTGAAATTGCAGAGGCGTTGTAACCATTAGGGAGAGGAATACTGGTGAATGTGTTACATGAGAAGCTAACAGTTGGCCTACCGCGCTGAACTCGGTGTTTGTTATGTATTGTGCTTCAGTGTGGAAATAGATTATAAATTAGTTCTGAAGTAGGAGGTACAACCTTCTTGTTTCAGGGACCGTGGTCCTAACGTATTGAAGCAGCACCTGGTCTGAGTTTTGCTGAATCCAGAGGCTGGTAGCATACTCCTTGGTCCAGATATCAACCAGGGTTGTTTCTCAAGGAAACGGTGAAGCAAGCGAGCAGTGGAGACTGTTTCCTGCCGCCCACACAGACGTTAAGATTCCGTGGCCAGAGCAGCTCAATCTTGTGTATAACCCCCCCTCTAAATGGGACTTTACCTTAATTCAAGAGGGACATTTATTTGTTTCAAATCAAAAGACACTGTGAACCTTACCAATATTATTTCCACCAGAAACAAACACTTGAAGTCATGATGACAAACAAAAACTTAGCTTGACAAGCCAGTATTACCTCATAGTACTACAGCACAACTTACACACATAGTGCAATAATAATATATGTCAATACAAAGATCCTATCTATAAATTGTGTACATACAACTTATGATTACATTTGATTGTGATTCCTGAGTCACTTTGTAGTTGAATCAGGATATCTATTATTGAAAGGAATTAATACATATTTTTAAAAGTTACACGTGAGTTATTAAGATAGTCTTATAGAGTGTTCTATGTATGTGAGTGTCACAGTGTTGTAAAGTATTGTGAATTAAATTAAATTGTTTATCTGTTGGTTGGTTGTTGTGAACATACACTTCATCATTATCATAACCCTAGACATTCAACGTAGTCATCACAATATTCCAGAATAAGCCTGACTGAGGTATAAATGTGGTAGCAAGTAAGGTTATCTGTAATACACCACACTTATTAGATACAGATACCTTCACAGCTGATCTCAGTCAGTACACTAAGTCCCCTATAAATATTTATAACATCCCACTTTACCACAGCAACCTTCACCACAAACTGGTATCACCAACTTGTACCACAAACTTTAGAAGAAACAATTGTCTCTGCTAAGTATTTGTTTGCTGACATTAGTCAGGCACGTTCCCGATGTTACTTCCATCGCCCCGTGTTTTCTCAGCAATTTTGCCCTCCCTAAGCACTTCTAAGTACCATCAACACAATACCCAAGCATGACATAATAGCAGTCATGGGTGATTTTAACGCCAAAGTAGGTGACAACAACGATGGAGTACAAAGATATCTCGGTACTCATGGCATAGGCTGTTTGAATCAAAATGGCGAAAGACTTCTAGAACTTTGTGAAATATCAAACCTCGTTGTGGCAGACACCATCTTTCCACATAAGAATATCCACAAGATAACATGGAATTCACCTGATGGCAGAACTAAGAACCAGATAGATCACTTCTGCATAAGCGCTAAATTTCGCTCATCAGTTCAAGACGTCAGAGCATACAGAGGTGCAGAGATCGGAAGCGATCATAACCTCTGCATAGCTAAAATGAGAATTAAACTGAAGAAGTTATACCAACCGAATAAAAATAGAAGAATAGATGTACACAGACTGCAATCAAATGATATAAAGAAGGAATATAATGTCAAAATGAACAACTATTTCGATGCTTTAGGCAAAATTGACAACGATATCACCACCAAGACAATCGATACTAAATGGGAACAACTGAGAACAGCAATGACAGAAGCAGCTGTAGCGACCACCTGATACCTAGTACATAAAAAGAAAAAATGGATGAGAGAAGATACTTGGGATAAAATACAAGAAAGGAAAACAGCAAAACTTAAACTACTAGCGGCAAGTACACATAATGCAGTTGAATCTTGCAAACTAACTTATAACTTGTTAAATAAAGAAGTGAAGACAAAAACTCGAAGAGATAAAAGACATTTCATCAATGAACTGGCCGTAGAAGCTGAAAATGCTGCAAGAACTGGTAATAGTAGGTGCCTTTATCAAATTACAAAACAACTATGTCACCAGCCTACTGCTATGGAAACACCTGTTAAAGGTAAATTAGGGAATTCAATACCAACAGAAAAAGAACAAATGAAGAGATGGGCTGAGCACTTCATGGAGGTGCTAAACAGACCACCACCAACAGTAACACCTGATTTTAATAATGAAACATCCACAACCACCTTGCCAATAACTTGCGATGAATTCACGCTGGACGAGATCAAACAAGCCGTTAAAAGATTAAAAAATTTTAAAGCTGCTGGAGTTGACGAAATTTCAGGGGAAATGATTAAAGCAGTTAATGACAACAACCTCTTGAGAATTTTAGATATTATAAATGAAGTATGGAGAGAAGAACAACCACCACAACAATGGAAAGACAGTATTATTGTAAAGTTACCGAAGAAAGGTGATCTATCAGACTGTAATAACTGGCGTGGTATATCTCTATTATCAGTACCTGGAAAATTATTATGTTGCATGATGTTAGAAAGACTTAAATTGCATGCTGACGAAAAGATCAGAGAAGAACAAGCGGGTTTCAGGCCGAAACGATCATGTATTGATCAAATATTCACACTAAGAACAATTATAGAAGAATCAGTGGAAAGGCAATCGCCACTTATTATCACCTTCGTCGATTTTCAAAAAGCCTTTGATAGTCTACACCGCCCATCATTGTGGAAGATACTTACAATCTATGGTTTTCCAACAAAATATGTGAATATAATCAAAGCGCTATATGACAATGCAAGATGTTGTGTTAGAACAAATAAAGGGAATACAGAATCGTTTACAGTAGAAACAGGGGTGAAACAAGGCTGTATTATGTCACCACTACTTTTTGGAATAGCTATTGATTGGGTTATGAGAAACTATACCCACAATGAACAATTGGGTATAAAATGGACAAATGTAAAATTCCTGGGGGACCTGGATTTCGCAGATGATGTAGCATTCTTAAGTTCAACACCAAGACAATCCCAAGAAGCAATAAATAATTTGTGTCATCTCTCGGTTAAAATTGGTCTCCAAATAAATGCCTCTAAAACTAAAGCTATGAACTTTTCTAACGAGACCTTTGATATCATCTTGAACGGGGAAAAACTACAGAAAGTTGAAAGTTTCAATTATTTAGGCAGTAAAATGACTCAGGATGGTGACACAACAAGAGAAATCCATACTAGAATTGCTTTGGCAGCTAGCGCCTTCAATAGATTATCTAACATTTGGAAATTACGATCATTGAATATACATACCAAGCTTCGTCTGTTTAATTCAAATGTTATCTCAGTGTTAACATACGGCTGTGAGAGTTGGAAAATAACAAAATCATTGGAGAACAAGCTGAATACATTCGAGAACAAATGTCTTAGAAAACTCATGAACATCAGTTGGAAAGAATTCAAGACTAATCGACAAATAAGAGAAGACTCTAGGCAGAAATATGTCTCCGACTATATAAGGAAAAGACGATGGTCATATATCGGTCATGTCCTACGAATGCAAAACAACAGAATACCACTACAGGCGCTCACTTGGGTTCCTGAGGGTAAGCGGAAAAAAGGAAGACCAAAAGAAACACTCAGAAGAACAATAATAAGAGAAGGAAGAACGTTGGGCCTAAATAATGTGCAAGAGCTAAGAGGAGTGGCGTCACAACGAACAACCTGGAGAGCACTGGTTTCTGCCTTATGCGCCGTGTTTGGCGCTTAAAGAATTTATTATTATTATTATTATTATTAAGCATAAATCATAAACCCAGTGGAATGGATTGAAAATCATCGTTACTCTTGGTTAATTTGATGGACAAATTTTACTGGACAGCGGAAACGACCTTTGCCTGGTTTACATGTTTAAATATACATATAAACTTATTAACAGGTTAAAATAATAGATATGTACATCATGATGTCATCATCATCCACTCCCTGCTCCACTTGCTCGACCATCACTGCAGAACAGGGGAGGCAATCCCGTGACAGACATAACGACACTATAGATCCTAATTAAAACCCATCAATGGTTGAACGCAACATCTTTCTTGATCAATTTAAAAAAATATTTTATTCGTTGTGCCGTGCCCCTGGAACTTGTTATACTTCGAATTGACCTCATCCACAGATTATTCAACTCGTGCTGGTGGTTTTTCCTTGGTCGCTTTACCTTGACCTATAATCTCTGATTTCACAGGAAATGATAGTCGTCTGTCGAATCAATACAACATCGATTATGTACTTTGTTAAGAGTTGCACGCGGTAGTTGAAACGCTTGGATTATCCCCATGTGCAGAATTCAAACACCGTCGCGCACCTCAGCTTTTTAGGTGCGCATGTTGATCAGTTGTTCGCATGAGTCTTGTTGTGGAATTATTCTTCTAGAAGTCAGAGAGTGTGTCGGATAGTGTCTCATGAATTACGTTATACAGCATGGATGATGCATGAAAATATATGGAAGAATGTATTGTTACTGACATAATCCAGACTTACGATAAAGATTATTTGCAGATATGATACGCACTAATCTATATGGTATATGCCTATGTACGACCTCACTGCACTAGTATTGAGATATTATTGTTTACATGGACCGATATTCGATCTTGAATACGTCTGAATTATCTGATTTAGATGAATGATATGATTAATATTGTATACTATTGTCAATTGATGAATTATATAGTTCGCTTATGGAGCTCGTCACTACAAGTATTATGGATCGTCCTCCAAGTGTTTTGTCATTCCTTAATGTATGGGATCCTTGTCGTCGTACGTCACGAACTATCGTTTTATTGCTATTGAAGTGGCCCCTAGCCGTAGTAACACCTAAATGATCCACAACATATGCTTTTCCACGTGAGAGAATTTAATCACATGGCACGCCCTAGTCGTTATCTGAACACCTTTCTAATCTCACAACAGTTTCTTCATAGTATCATTAAAGTTTATTATTTTATAACTAGTAATGCGCGAATTAGTTCCTACGCTGTAGATAAATAGGGCAATAACATCACTAAAACGCGAATTCGTGTTAGCTATACGCGTTTTAACTCTTTCCGTCCACAGTGGCGCACCACGCGCCAGATAGGACTTCCGTTTGGACCAATGACGCGTGGAACGCCAGTACGATATATGTCGAGTTTGAACTAAAAGTTATAAATACCTAGCAACTAGCTGGTTTTTAAATCATTTCATTACATCTAGGACATGTTTATGGACGTTTGTGAGCGAAAAACAAATTTGTGAAGCTAAAATTGTGTGTTTTATATCCATTTCTATTCCTTTGTTTACATACAAAATGGATCGAGAATCTTCAGACCAATGACATATGTCGAGTTTGAACGAAAAGTTATAAATACCTAGCAACTAGCTGGTTTTTAAATCATTTCATTACATCTAGGACATGTTTATGGACGTTTGTGAGCGAAAAAACAAATTTGTGAAGCTAAAATTGTGTGTTTTATATCCATTTCTATTTCTTTGTTTACATACAAAATGGATCGAGAATCTTCTTCTAAACACCTGCTTTCGGCTGAGCAAGCACGACGCTAATTTCTCAGTGGACAGAAGATAACTCGAGCGACACGGATTTTTAGAAGTTAAGTTTAGTAATTCCAATGAAGACATTGTAAAGACTTTGTGTCAGAATATTCATGAAAGTGATCATTCTGAGGGCGATGTCGATCAGCTGATTGAACATGCATCAGGTAGGGCTGGTATAAAAAGAGCAAAACTTTCAGTCACTAAAGGAGAAGGATAAAGAGGCAAAAACACCATTGTGACCAAAAGTAAAGCTATGAGAACTGCCACAAGTCTAGAGGCAGGTGCATCCTCACAAGATGTCCCAGAGTGGTTAGAAATTGCTGAGGGGATGACACAAAATGCATTTCGATTTTGTCCAAGAGAACACCAGGTGTGACTGAGGGGTTTGACCTGTCAACCCCATTGAAATGTTTCAGTGTTTTGTTTACAGATGAGGTTCAAGATTTCATGTTCCAGTGCATCAATGATTATACCAGACTCAAATCTATTCAAAATAACCCTGCGAAACAATATTCATTGTATTCTCGGTGGACCAAAGTCACACGCCATGAACTTGATAAGTTTATTGCTGTCCTAATAAATATTGGGATTCAGAAAAGACCATGCATTCGCAACTACTGGTCTACATCTGCAGAATTTTATACTCCTTGGTTTCTTCAAATGTTTTCAAGAAGTAGATTTGAAGCATTATATCATACAATGCTTCATGCCTCTGATGAAAATTCACAAGGAAAAGAAAAGATTTTATGAACATGTTGTTGCAAAAATTTCAGAGTGCCTTTTACCCATTCCTAAATCTCAGTTTGAATGAAGTGGTAATAGGGTATAAAGGCAGATGGCAATATAAGCAGTATAATCCAAGGTTTTCCTTGTATCTTCTCAGGCCAAAGTGGAAGCACATTGTCAAACCAAAAATGATAGAATATAGTTGGTGTAAATAATATTAGTCATAGTTGTTTGGTATTTACAGAAATTTGTAGTGTAGGAAAAAAATCATATAAATTATATATTTGAAGTGATTGTGGTAAAATGTGTTGTGTTTCAAAATGGATGTGCACTGATATTCTGAGATTTTTCTGCTATGGATTAAACTGGAGCTGACATATGTGAGTACAGTTTATTTATCTTTTTTCCAGTTATTTTTGATTAGGTCTACACTTCACATAACATGACAGACTCTTTCCCTACATCAAATAATTATCTACAGCATTTCACAAGATTCTTCAGTCAATTTCCCACATGTTGATGTATAACATCAACACCTAGTTAAATAAAATGTGTATCTACTGCCTGCTTTTAAAATATAACCTGAAGAGAAAAATTGCACACATTTTGAGCGGTTGTTTTTACAAACATATGTGGCTTTGAGAAAAAAAATCATAACAATTACATCTATGAAGTGATAGTGATAAAAGTTTCCAGATATGTTTCAAACTAAATGTGCACTGACATTCTGAACATTTTATTGCCATACATTAATTGGGAGCTGAAATATTTAAGTTTAAGTATGCAATTTTATTTTATTTTTTAAACATTTTTAAAATCAAGTCTACACTTCACAAGACATAACACACCTATTCATATCAATTAATTATATGAATCAATTCATAAGATTCTCCAGTCAATTTCACACATTTAAATGCATAACATAAACACCTAGTTAAATAATATGTGTATCTACTGCCTGTTTTTTTTAAATATAACCTGAAGAGAAAAATTGCACACATTTTGAGCGGTTGTTTTTACAAACATATGTGGTTCTGAGAAAAAAAAATCATAAAAATTACATCTATGAAGTGATAGTGATAAAAGTTTCTAGATATGTTTCAAACTAAATGTGCACTGATATTCTTAATATTTTATTGCCATACATTTATTGGGAGCTGAAATATTTAAATTTAAGTATACAATTTTATTTTTTTTTTTAAAATTTTTTAAAATCAAGTCTACACTTCACAAGACATAACACACATCTATTCATATCAATTAATTATATGAATCAATTCATAAGATTCTACAGTCAATTTCACACATTTAAATGTATAACATTAACACCTAGTTAAATAAAATGTGTATCTACTGCCTGCTTTTAAAATATAACCTGAAGAGAAAAATTGCACACATTTTGAGCGGTTGTTTTTACAAACATATGTGGCTTTGAGAAAAAAAATCATAACAATTACATCTATGAAGTGATAGTGATAAAAGTTTCTAGATATGTTTCAAACTAAATGTGCACTGACATTCTGAACATTTTATTGCCATACATTAATTGGGAGCTGAAATATTTAAGTTTAAGTATACAATTAAAAAAAAAAATTTTTAACAGTTTTTTAATCAAGTCTACACTTCACAAGACATAACACACACCTATTCATATTAATTAATTATATGAAGCAATTCATAAGATTCTCCAGTCAATTTCACACATTTAAATGTATAACAAAACTACCTACTGAACTTATGTATTTGTCCACTGTCTGTTTTTAAAACCTCACCTGTCTGAAAAAATTGCATCCATTTTCGGGCCTGGGTAAAACCCAAAAACAGCCTGGGGGGGGGTGGGGGGGGGGGGAATGAGTCACGACGGTGACTATGCTCTGCGCTACCGAGTAACACCGGGTAAACGTGAAAAAACGCTGCCCAGCTGAACATAGTGACCCCCGGAGAAATACACCAAACAGACACATATACAACTCACTGTCTGCTAGTGTGTATCCTGCTGTTCTCCATAATTCGAGTACTTTTCTTCATAAACGTAATTGATACGGCATCCCAAAACGAGTAAGCATTCTGTTTATAACATTCCAAGTAATGCACGAAGAGGTTTTAAACACCGTGTACTTATTGGGTTTGTTATTGTACAGTTTTGAGTGTTCTGCCTTTTTTTTTTTTTTTTTTCTTAACCAGCGGCACTTGGGCTTTCAGCCCTTCGGCCCAATGACATGTCATTGCGAGGCTGGGGAACCTGAGGACTTTCCTTCCAACCCGGTCAGGAGCTTCGCTCCTTCACATCCACAGAGGGTTTATCACAGGAGCCGTTCAGGCTATTCAGTCAAATTTCCGGCCGTAAACATTTCTTCAAACGCCGACGCCCGGGTTTGAACCATGAACACCTGGTCGCCAGTACAACGCCGAAGCCATTACACCAGCGCGGCTCCCTGTTCTGCCCTTAACCGTATTGTTCCATCAGCCCTGTTACTTTTATTGTGCGAAATTCAACAACGCGGTGGTGTTTAGGAACATATATTCCGCCTTATATGAGAAACTACGGTGTCGTTAGTTAAACTATGTATTGTTAACATATAGTCTTCTTTTTCTTCTTCGTACACTCTCAGACGTCCACTTGAATGTTCTCAAAGAAAGCA